>JAQHUG010000160.1:1750920-1770314 GCA_028555095.1 Dicrostonyx torquatus
AAATAAATAAATAAATAAATAACACATGAATGAGGCACCTTAATGCAAAGCACAGCCTATGGTATTTGGTTAAGTCAGCATTTTGGGAAATGCTGGTGAAGTAAGTCAGTTCCAAAGTATTTGGTAGTTAGTAAACCCCAGTGAATTGATCACTTCCTGAGAAAAGAAAAAATTCTGGAGTCTCAGATCAAGTTTAAACGCAGCAGAATGGAAGAATGAAGTGGCAGAAACAGGTGAGAGCTCTTTCTATCAAATGTTTTCAGACATTTCTTTTATTGCAATGGTGATTGGTGATTTCACACTGAAGGAGCCTCAGAAGAGGCCACAGCATTCTAGAGATATTTATTTCTGTCCTTTCTCCTGTAATTGACAAAATGTGTGTACTTATCGGGAACTTGGGAGTTGTGAGATAGAGCTGACCTCTGACGCAAAGGTTTCTTCCTTACAAAGGAACTAACTGAGGAATATCTCTGCCTTGCCAGCAGTGGAGGTCCTGATGCCTCAAAAAACTCATGATTATTTTCTCTTCCCATGTCAGGGATCTTAAAGATTTAGTTTTAGTTTTCTACTACATGGATTGGAATAAAACATTTTCTTTGTAAGGGAGAGCTGAAATGACAGAGGACCAAGGTCCTGTCCAACAAGGAAAGGGCTTATCAGTCAATCTCAAAGTTAAATGCACACATAGTCTAGACTTTGTCTAATGGCTTTTTATAAATTATAAGATAGTAAAATGCATGGAGGATAGAAAATTATATTTCTTTATCAACCCCCTTTGGGCATACAATAAACAAATCATTTTTAAAAAGAATTGCTGTTTCCCAATGTCTTCTAAAATTCAAGAAAAAGAAGGCAGTCAGTTCTATGGAGAAGCCAGTCTGATAGCATCCTGTCTCTGTCCTGGAGACATAGTTTCATGTGGAGGTATCCACCTTGGAAGGCATGCCTCTCCCTGAAGTCATTCGTGCAGCAGAAAGCTAAGCTTATCTCTTTTAGATAGGCTCATGTCACCTTAACTCAAAGTTGAACTGAAAAACAAATAAACAGTCAAAATTTAGGACAATATCAGATATTTTAACAAACATTTTGCTTTCTAAAAGGAGCCTAGAGGACTTGAGATGAAGAAGTGCTTAGAGTGTGGCTGAAATCAAGACTTACAATTATCTGCCTGGTGTCCTTGACATGAAGTCACTTTAATTTGGGTAGAATCCTAAAAGTGAATCCAAGCTCTTTTCTTCTGGAATTTGGGGCTATGTTTGATTTTATAAGATATCATAGCTGGGCAGTGGTGTCACACACCTTTGATCCCAGCACTTAGGAGGTAGAGGCAGGCAAATCTCTGAGTTTGAAACCAGTCTGGTCTACAAGAGCTAGTTCCAGGACAGGCTCCAAAGCTACAGAGAAACCCTTGTCTCAAACACCCCCTCCAAACAAACAAACAAAGATACCTAAAACCCTCAAAGACTTTTATTAGAATGTGTTCTTCATAGAGTGTTCCACAAGGTTTTGCCCACTCCTAATGTGTGCAATAACCACTGTGGCTTCAGGGACAGCCTAGAAAATGATCTTCAGGCTGAGCATTCCTCTGTGATTTAATTATAATTCTACTGCATACTCCACAGGTCCATTTTGGCTCCATAGGACTAGAGTCTTGGTTCTTCGTGTGTTGCTATTAGGTGTAAAAACTATTTAAACCTAGTATAAGAAACTTAAATCATTAAGAAAATAATTCAGGAAAGAAAAATAAAATTCCAGTCTTTCCTCCCCTCTCCTTCCCCCTAGCTTTGTCTTTTTATGCCTCTTTAACTCTCTCATTGTTCCTTGTTCAAGAGGTGACGGTATGCCATGAGACAGTCTCTAAAACTTGCCATTTACCACAGGACCCCAAGTAGCTATAAATCAGAACAGGTGCCAGATCCTTGAACCCACGAGATTGTGAGCTACGTAAATCTTTTTTTAAACATTTTGTCTTGGGTATTTTATTAGAAGAAGATGACTAAGACAAAGAAAATATATATTGTGATGAGGTCATTGATGGTGAAATATGCTCATTACAATATTAATGGTGTGGTTCTTAAGTGAATTGCTAAGGAAATGCATTGAATCTGGATTTATATTACACCTATTCTTTAGTCTGACTTAAAACATTGCATTGTAGGACCATTTGTGTTTTACATTGAGCACCAAGTCACTACTAGAAAGAAACACCAGAGAAGGTGACTTCGAGTTCCATGGTTGACTATTTCCACAGTGTCTTACCCTGAGCATCACTTGGGTTTCTGTAATCAGCAAGTATCTGCTAACAAGGTGATAAATTGGACTGGTAATTTAAAGTATAAATACAAGTAACTCTTACTGTGGGGTGCCCTCAAAGACTAACATTGGATAAGAGTACATTAGGAAGTATTTTCTACAAGTGAGTTCATAGTGCTTTTATTGTTTCTGTAGTATTTTGTACATATTCATATAATGGCAAACAATGAATGACAGTACAGGTTGATAAAATTTGAGGCAATTTGTTTTCCCTTCTATCTTCATAAACTTGCTGAAATATATTCTAACTCTCACTCAGTGGTTCTCAACCTTCCTAACGCTGTGGCACTTTAATACAGTTCCTCAAGTTATGATGAACCTCAACCATAAAATGACTTTTGTTGCTACTTCATAACTGTAATTTTGCTACTGATAGGAATTTCAATGTAAAAATCTATGTTTTCCAATTGTTTTAAGTGACCCCGTGACAGGACCATTTGAACAACATAGAGGCTAAGAACTGTGCTCTAGATGAAAGATAAAATATAATAGACTCTGAAGCCACGAGCTAGGAAATCAACTACAACTACATAGTTAAGAATAACTTTTAAAATATTTTGAACTTAGAATATTTTAGACAACTTGATTCTTTTCTTCTCCTCCCTTCAATCTCCCCTAAATACCACCACTTGTTCTTTCAACGTCATGGCTTCTAGCCTCTTTTATGATTGAGCATGTGGGGGGGGGTGTTCATAAATATTTAAATACAATCTATTCATTCTATATAACTTTACTTGATTTTAGTTTGTAAAATTAAGAGAACCAAGAAGCTGAGACCTATGCTAAGTCCCAGGACTATGTTTTAATAGGTGGTTGCTAATTTTGCATCTATTTTGCAATTCATGAGGACAAATTAAAAAATATTTAAGAATGAAAACATCAGTGAAAATTCAAGAATCATAAGGACAATGTTTCTGGCTTGAGCCAAGTTGGTCATACACACATACACACATGACACACAGACACAGACAAATCCCTCTCTGTGATTCCTACCTGTCTATCCATAGGCCAGAAGTCAGTGTTGGATGTCTTGCTCTGTTTCTGACTGCTTGAGCAGGATCTTTCCAGCTCACTGAGTCGGTAAAGGTGGATGGCCATGGTGTTTCCCAGTACCCACTTGTAGCCTCCTTCCAGCCTGGGGTTACAGCACCTGACTCCCACAGCCAACATTTTACAAGGACTCTGGTTATTCCCACTCAGTTCCTCATGGTCCCACAGCAAACATGTTAACCACCAAGCCATATCTCTAGTGTTTGTTGGCCATTTTTGAAATTGTTATGTGGTATTTCCTTAGCTTATTGTCTCTTCATGTCATTGTTCTACGGTAACAGGTTGTAGATAACATGTGAATGATGTTGCGTGCCACTCTCAACATCATCTCCATCTTCCTGTAATCCCAGAACAGATGATTCAGGCCATACATCTACTCCTTTCGATCTCCACAGACGAGGATGACTACTGCTCATCTGTACTACTGAGACTGCTGACTCATTTTGTGCTTGTCTTCCCTCATTGCAGTCTAGCCTAAAAAAATCTTCTGGAAATTAAGACAGTCATCTTACTTTCTATAATTTAAACTTTTGTTGGGCAGTGAAAATTTTGTGTTAGCTGCCATTTAGTGACTCTTAATCTCTCACTTTTTATGTATATGTATGAATATATAGGTGTTTGCATGTGTTTGGGCTTGCATGTATGTATAGATTCATATGTACACATGTGCATGTAGAGGCATAAGGCTGGAAGCAGGAGTCTTCCATCATTGACCTTCACATTTTTCATTAAAAGAGTTTCTTAGTTGAATCCAGTGTTTGCCTACACAACAGGGTTAGTTAGTTAACGTATTCCACACATCACCTGTATCTATGTACTTCAAATCCCAGAGAGCCTCCATATCTCCCTTGTATTTATGTGGTTTCTGAGATCATAGGGTATTCATGATTTTAGAAAAAATAATTTATGTACTATACCTACTCAATCCTTTGCTCATAATTTCTAAATGCACCTATAAGCCCCAACCACAGCTGATGTCTTCATTGTACTAATGTGTACTGTGTTTTCGTTCATTAAACTTTTCAGCATGTTTCTTTCCCAGGCCTATCACAAATTTCCTTATGACAACACTTTAAAAATTAACATTGCTGTGGGTATTTTAAATTCTTTTCAGAAGTGTGGAGCTGACATTAAATTTAATACTATAATTATTTAACAAAACTTAAAATTTTACTTAAATAATTTTTTTCAATGTACAATTATCCTAGAAATAGCTGTCTTTTAAATGTTTCAAACCTTTTACATATCACCACAGGGTCTTTTAAAAACTAGCAAAAGTTCAGTAATCACTTTTACACTAAGATGCACATTACACACACATGTTTAGTGTGTTTACAGACATAAAATTTAGAGAAAAAGTCACACATTACAGTCAATCAAGCACTCAACCATCTTTTGACAATAATGTAGCATCATCAAATTAAAGATTGGGTTGAGTTTTTATTAGCTATTCTTGAGTGAGTCATGGCAGTATTGTTGGGTTTGTGAGATGGCTTGAGCTGGGTGAACTGAGCAGTGTAGTACAGGAGGCATTGGGTGGACATCAGGCTTCATTGAATTGTGCTTCTTGCAAAGGTTAAATCATGAGACAATTCCTTATTGGGTCTGAGACAAAGGGTGTATTTGGGACTTGACTGTAATGTCTGTCCTTATTCTAGGAGTTTTAGACAAACAAGTCACCTCTGATCCAATTACATAGACATTTTGCCTGGGTGATTACTTTCTGCTTTGGTGTTTGGGGCCTCATGTAGGAACTTAGCCCTAATCAAGTCCCTTCATAAATATTATTCAATAGTCCCCATTCTTACATTGCTTTAAAATAAGTTAGATAAGCATTAAAAAATTAAGTCATCCTAGTAGATTTTTGTTTTTAGTTAAAATCCCAAATGGATATTTGGTGAAGTTAAAGCATTAAGAGGCAACTGTGTAATAGCTTAGATGACATTAGGTGTTTTAGTCAATGTGTCTTCAGAGTAACAGCTGGAAAATTGTGGCTTCTGGCCACAGATATTTCCATCCTCTTTGAGTATCCATGTTATCTCAACTTATGTAATTCAGATGTATCTTCTTTACGGAGTGTTCTATTCTACCTACCTTCCACTGACAGTCTCACTATGCACACATAGTGCTTACCTTAGTTATTTTCCTAATTCTGTGGTAAAACACCATAACCAAGACACTTACAAAGGAAAATGTCTAATTTGGTGCTTATGATTTCAGATGCTTCCTGTTCGAGATTATCATGGTGGGAAGCATGACATCAAGCAGGCACACATGCTGCACGAGCAATGGCTAAGAACTATCTTTAGATATAACCATAAGGCAAAGAAAGAAAGATTTGGAATGGTATGCTCTTTTGAAACCTCAAAATACCTTTCCAAGGGCACGCCTCATTCAACAAGGCCTAATCCATCCCAAACAGTTCTACCAACTGGGGACCAAGTATTTTTATATATGAGCCTATGAGTACCATTCTCATTCAAAACAGGACATTGCTGTCAGATAAAGCACTTTCAATCAGTAAAAGAATGTCTACACTATGAATATGTGAACATCTCATAGTTGGTGAAGCAAGAGACTAATCTTTTATAGTGTATCTCTAAGTAGAATAACGATGACAACGTTACAGTCATTAGTCACACTATAGACAGAAATGAGGATGATGACATTCTAAGATCTAGTTCAGTGATGTCACCCAAATACTGTATTTCATTTTCATTCTGGAGCAGTAACATAAAATACTCAGTTACAAAGCACACACGAGAAAAGACTCCAGGCTCATTAATGAGCATCCGCGTCTTCATTTCAGTTTGTCCATTTATCACTCTCAGGAGCCTTGGTTACACCATGGAAAAGAATTTACTCCACAGGGAATACCTAAGTGTGAATGCTTTTTCCAGATGATAAATCTACCAGAAAAAGACTAGGGGACACCTGGGTGGCACTGTGACATCTTAATTAGTCCCCTGTGTTGTAGCATCTACCTTTTATTTGTTCCTTGATGGACTGTTCATTTTTGTGTAATAAAATCAACATAAATCATCAGGTTTCATGTTTGAAGAATATCCTCTGTAGACTTAGGAACACTGTCCTCAAATGCCCTCAAGCACTGGGGACACTGTGAGTTCTGACACAAGATGCTATTCTGCTTCCAGGTACAGACTGAAGGTGGGCATTTCTGACAGAGTAGATCATCAGCTTTGGGGATCCTGAAAGCTTCAAGGTAAACCAAGCAGAGTCATCCTGGAAGCCCCTTGCCTGTGATTTTGTCTGCTCTCTGGCTTACACATATGAACTTTCTTGCAATTTTTTTTAATAGTTTTAAGCTCAAGACCTTTAATCTACTTCTGGCCTTTAAATAAGATCAGCTCTTAGTATGTCCCTTCAGCTGAAGTTCACCAAAGGGGACATCTCCTGCTACTGAATATGACTGTCAGCATGGTTTCTAAGGATGGTTTACAGACTAAATTGATCATTTCTCATCACAGCAAATAAACATTTTGGGATTTCTTTTAAACAAGAATTTTAGATCAAATAACCTTTACATTGCTTGTCAAATTTAACATTTGGTCAGGACTTTCATGGAAATGGAGCTATGTAAGTGATGATATTTGACAGAATTGATCAGATTAAAATAAAAATGGTAGCAAGTAGGGATAGAGAGAGCTCATGAGCTAAGCGTGCGTACAGTTCTTAGAAAGGACCGGGTCCTCCACCCATGTTGCAGAGCTCTTGACTGCCTACAACTCTAGCCCCAAGGGGATCTATTGTCAGTGCTTGAACACACACACACACACACACACACACACACACACAGAGAGAGAGAGAGAGAGAGAGAGAGAGAGAGAGTTAAAAATGATGAATATTAGGAACTGATAATAAATCATTCAAACTTTTGCAAATGTATTTTTCTGTTTCCTTTACTGAGGTTCTCCATCCGTCATTTGGATTCAGCAGACAAAACACCAGGTCCTACTCGATGTTTGCTGTTTTCTCTACGAAGGTTAGAGATTGCTGCTTGCTGATCAGAGTGTATAGCTCTAGCTCTCCGTTGATTTGCCCTGTGTGATGAAGTTTTCTTTTTTAATATCCGTAAATTTAGAATCTCAACAGAAAAGCATATTTCTCATCACACTTCTCAACTGAGAAGCCATTAAAGATAGCCTTTATAATTTCTAATAACTCATCTGAGACAGGCTCCAAAAAACGTTAAATTGGCTCCCATAGAAACACTTGCCACATTTAAAAGTATGTACATTTTTTCCCTCAGATCTCAAGTAAAACAATAGTCAGTACTTCATGGACTGCCATAAGTTTTTTTTCTAGGCATAGCTGGATATTTCCTTGTTATCTGGTATTTTTAGCATCCCTTGTTGTAACGTTTTGTGTTGTTACTAAGCTCAGTCTAGTTTTTTTTTTTGACAAAACCTTTCAATTTTTTATAATAAAGTCATTTAAAGATGGCCATAGACAAATTAGGACCACAAATTTGGCCAAATTAATGAATCAAACATAAATGGCACGTAGTCACACACACACACACACACACACACACACACACACACACACACACACACACACCACACAACAAATGCATACAGGAACAACAACATGTATACTATGTATAGCTATGATTACAGTCTTTTGTCACCAAATCGTTTTATTGCTTCATTCACTCATGTGTATATATCAAATATTTAGGCAATAGTCAAACATTCTCTGTGCTGAAAGCCAGCCCCAGTGGCTGACAGATCCAGAGAGGATGATGTAAGGAGTAGGCAAGGGATGCAGTGAGCCAGGCATGATGGTTGGGTAAATCTTGCATCCTGAATGACTAACAGCCAGAGTATTTCTTTATTTTTCTCTGCTTATTTTTTATTGATTTTTATTAAGCTCTACATTTTTTTCTGATCTCCTCCCTGTTTCTCCCCTCTCCCCTTCCACCCTTCCCCAAGGTCCCCATGCTCCCAATTTACTCAGAAGATCTTATCTTTGTCTACTTTCCATGTAGATTAGATCTATGTAAGTCTCTCTTAGTGTCCTCATTGTTGTCTAAATTCTCTGGGATTGTAGTTTGTAGGCTGGCTTTCTTTGCTTTATGTCCTGAGTACACTTTATCTCTGCTTATTTATACAGTAAGCAGGGATAGATTCATGCTGTTCCAAAGCATAGATTCTATCAATTTTGTTTTTGGACCTGTTTTTAACATTTTCTCTGACATATTTGGGGTCATAAGTCTAGTCAAATTTGACAAATCATTATCTTTATAACCATTTTTATCAACCTACTCCATAATTTAATTTTTTAGAATCTAAAGGTATGTGACAGCCTGTTGTTAGGCTAGTAGCTTTTGTGGCTACAAAGACACTAGATCAAAACTACGTCTTCTAGACAGCGTGGTTAGATTGCCAGGTCCTAAGCAGTGTACTATTAACTCTTAATGGTCAGAGTGCCCAGGAAATATTCTCAGGTCACAGCTGCTGCAGTTATTATTCAAATGCTGGCATAATACAACATTCACATTTATATCTTTATAAAATTTGTTTAATATTGGTCATATGACATCACAATGGCTCCACATGAGCTAACTTTTCTAAGAAAGGGCAGTGCTGACATCTCATTCTCTCATCTTTCCCCTCCATACTTTACTCATCAGCGTAGGGCAGAGGTAACTTGAGCTGATCTGAGTGTGTTGTTCTATGTGCCCTGTCATTGCCTAAGTGTACAGTGGGAAGACACTTGCAATCTGATCTGTGGCCAACTTCTCTACTACAACAAGTTTTGTTGTCCTTTTAAAGTTTGTATTAATTTGATTATCTTGTTTCTAAGTAAGTACAGAGGCAGCTATTTCAAGAATATCTCAGAGCCTTATAATGAGACCTCTGATTTCTTAACTGTGTCACAGTGTCCAATACATAAGGAAGACCTTAAAGTAGATAAGGGAATCTACCTAAAAGTGGTAGGTTTGGTATGTTCAGGACTGTCCTGGAGAAGCTTAGAAGCAGCATTCCTGGAAGAAGGAATAAGTGATTCATAAGAAACTTTCCCCAATCCAATATCTCCATATTGTACAAATACTAAAAGTCCGCAAAGTAAGCAACAGGTGAAGATGGAAATCAAAGGTATCATGTGGCTCAATTTTGCTGGATCTTTGTCAAACACTGTGCTGGCCTTAACTTTGCTGTTCCCATCAAAGGCTGAATCATCTCAGAAGCAGATGAGAAAGTTCAACTGAACCCTAGATGAACAAATTTAAAAAATAGCAAAAGTCCAATAAATCATTTATTTCTATTTTTTTTAAAAATATACTTTTATGTGTAGAGGTATTTTTCTTGCATGTTTGCCTATACACCACACTCATACCTAGTCTTTGCTGAGGTCAGAAGAAGGATCCTGTTACAAACAGTTCTCAGCCACCTCGTGGATCCTGGTAATTGAACCCATGTCCTCTGGAAGAGCAGCCAGTGCCCTTAACTACTGAATCATCTCTCCAGTCAAAAACCACAGATTTTTAAAGGGGAGAACATAGAGCAGTTTAATACATCTCATCTTGGCTTTTTTTGAATAGTATGTATTGAAGATGCCAGATTAACAACATTTTAAAATCTAGACTCTAAACTGTTTTAACTCATAGAAATATTCTTTCTAGAAATATACTATATTTTTAATGCAAAAGAAAAATTGCCAACTCATCAGGACAGAAGACTTTGAGTATAAGCTAGTCTTACTATAGATCAAGGCACTTTTCAAAACAAGTCAATAAATAACATATAGCTAGCAGAAAAAAGCATCTTGAATTATATGGAAATAAATTTAAGTTAATACCTAGCATTATATAATTTGCATCATCAAATCAAATTTCTCTTTAAGTTAATTTAATTGTTCACTAGTTTAGAAAATAATAATTATAGTAAAAAGGCCAAAACTGAGAGCTAGGTGACTTACATTTGAATTCTGACATTAATATATTTTATTAGCTTTTTCCTTTCCAGATTCTAAATTCTCTCATCTACTAGAACATGAGAATGCTATCTGACTGTGGGGATCTTCTGTGATCCTTGGAGACTCACCATAGCCTGTCAAAAGTAAGATAGTAAAATGAAACTATCATCTATTACTGTGTTCTTAACTGATAGGTAAATAGATCTGTCCATATGCTGTGCTCTCTACTAAAGAATGAATTTTGTGCCACACCAAATCCAGGTGGCCACAGGCTCCCTTGTGCTGTACCTGGGGCTTTTCAATCTACCTCTTCCATCTGTGTTCTCCCATCACCTGTGCTAGACTTCTTCACCCTTTCTCTCCAGTCGTCTGTGTTGGAGAAGCAGGCTAGGTACTCTCAGACTAACTTTCCATGGTAGCACCGTTCCTTGAATCATACTAGCTAGGGTGTGCTTTACCTTCTTAGATAACATGTACAGGTCTAACAATGAAGACTCAGTAGCACTGAGTTATCTTCACACAGGAGTGTATCATATTGACCCAGGAGTCAAAAAGTATCAGTGATAAGAACATGACTACCTTCTTTCAAGCCTGAAATCAAGAAGATATGAACAAAAACTGTTTTCAATGAAAAATCACTTGGAAATGCAATTTTTGAATTTAATAATTCAGGCTAGCATGTAATTTACTATTTCCATTTAATATGTTGCTGTGGTTAGATTAACATTTTTAGGTGTTCCCATCAGACCAGTATGTGCAATCTACAGTGTGTGAGAGCTGCCAATTTTTAAGAGAAATTCCATTTAGTGACAAGTATTTTCACTAAATCAAATTTAAGTTGGTAAAAGGTAAGCTTTCTGTGGTTTTGGATAGTACCTACAGCCCCAAATTTCCTCATTTACTATATGGGCTGATTCTATATGCCATGTTAAGTAGATCTGTCTGACATTCTAAAACTCCTTCAAACTAAGTTCTTTGAGTGTTTTTACAGCACCTTCAAGGGTGACGTAGAATTCCTATTAGCTGAAAACGTCCCTTGTTAGCTACTCTGCTGCCATTAATCTCCAAGTTGTCTAATACTGTGCTTCTTAATTGCTACCTGCTTTTAAATCAGAACATCTTTACTTCCCAGCCAAGGGAGCAGGCAATGCCCTCCTGAGGCTACCAATCCCATTATTGAACGTTTTTTTCTTTCCAAAGGAGTCAATAGAATTTGCAAATATGGGAGCTCATTAAATATTTCTACAAATTGCTATGACATTGTAATGACCTTCTGGGTATCTTTCAAAACGTTTTTAAAGCTCAATATGTCAGTGCACTGTCACATAGCAGGAGGATGGTTTAATTCATCATCAAATAATACACAGTAGGCTGGGAAGAGCTCAGTGTTTAGAGTCAGAGAGACAGGGGTAAACCCTCACTTGTGGACTTCATGGGAATCACTAATATCTGAAACTTAGTTTCTTCTGCTGTAAGATGGGGCAAATAGTATTTACCTAAGATGCCTGAATAAAATTGACAAGCAGATCATAAATACCCTATTTACAACCAATGAAGAGACCTATCATTGTAGATGGAAGTTTCTTTCCCACTTGAACCTGTAGGCATTCAGTTTCAAATAAACACATAGAGGCATATATTAATTATAAACTTTTTAACCTATTGCTAAGGCTATTACTAACTAGCTCTTATAACTTAAATTAACCCATAATTATCTTCTATGTTTAGCCAAGTGGCTAGGTACCTTTATCAGTGAGGCATCCTCATCTTTCTTCCTCTGTATCTGGCTTGTGACTATGTCTCTGCCTTTCCTTTTCACAGAATTCTCTTAGTCTTGTTACCTGACCTATATTTCCTGCCTGGCTACTGGTCAATCAGCGTTTTATTAAACCAATATGATTGACCAAACTTTACACTGTACAAAAGCATTATTCTACAGCATTTCTCCATTTTCCTTTTTCAAAACAAGTATCCTGGATTTAATCTCTTTTGTTTAGCTTTTTCCTTACCACTATCCATAACAGCTTGTCACTAACACTGTAAACAAAGACAAACATCCATAATCCATGTTTTGAGGAGAATGTAGGCATTGTTTTCAAGGCTATTTCCTGCTGACTGGGATTGCTGGTAATCTTTGGGAGACCCTGAGAAAATTTAGGATTGTGGTCAAATCCTGATGAGAGAGAGTACTATGTGAGGCTAGATCACCTCAACCATTCCCCTTGAAGTTGCTCTGAATATAGAACTCAGAGAAAAGTGCAACAGAAGTGATCTGAGATGTTGGATCATCTGGGCCATCCACTCTTGTCAGAGATTTTTTCAGGGAGTCTTCCTCAGTCAAACCTGATTTTTCTTAATACATAATGAATCCACAGCTTCTAATTTCCTGTAGAAATTAAAGCAAAACATGTTTTTCAAAGTAACATATCTTTTGACTTAAATTTTAAAGTCAAGATATATTTAAGATATATAGTATTTATAAATATGAAGTATTTATGATCAAATGCATTTTAGCCATTGTTCCTCCTTGCTCAGCAGTCAAACAATTCAAAACAACACAATATATATTTTCTATATATTTTCTGTATATATATATATTTCTGTATATTTTCTAGATTTATGTGGCTTTTTTATTAGTATTTTTCTTTCTTAATGACTTCCCTATCCTTTTTCTTTTCTCTCCCAAGCCTAAATATATTTTAAACACATTGTAAGCTGTTTAGATTTTTTTCCGCATGAATCTGTCTTTACTGTATATCTCTATCTTTTTCTGAACATATGATCCTTTAATCTCCTAGGCAGAATGGCTAGGATTAAAGCCTCAGCTTTGGTGGTTGGCTGTGCCCCATTTCTTGGCTTCCTGAGAAGATGTCCAGTATCATGGCGGAAGTATTGACAGGAGTTACGTTATTGTCTCAACTCTCTAGAGTTTCTAGGTCCATGCCACCACCAAGAAATATACTGCAGGCTGCTCATAAACACCATGTAAGTGTTTGGTAACAGGGTTCCTTAAAAGAGCTCTGTAGTTTTTGCTGCTAACACTTAGTCAGGAAGCCTCTCTTAAAGGAGCCACACTTCTGCTTGCCTCTAGCAAACATCACCCAACCAAGAAAATGCTGCTACTAAGAAGTCATGTTTGGCTCTGTTATTTCGTGTCTAGAATACCTTTATAAGCTTTCTCAGATATTATGTGGATGTAGTTCCTGAACTTAGGGAGTCATTTGTAGACAGAAGTTTCTGTTCTACCTGGTTAAGCAGCCATTTAGTCACAAAAAACACATAGAGGCTTATATTAAATATAAACTATTTGACTTATTGCTCAGGTTATTTCTAACTAGCTCTTAAAACATAAATCAACCCATAATTTGTGTCTATGCTTATCAATGTGGCTAAGTACCTTTTCTCAGTAAGCCATTCTCATCTTGCTTCCTCTGTGTCTGGTTTGCAACAACATCTCTGTCTTTCCTCTTCCCAGAATTCTCCTAGTCTGTTCATTCCACCTGTACTTCCTGCTTGGCTACTGAACAATCAACATTTTATTAAACCAATACAAGTGACAAAACTTTGCAGTGCATAAGAGCATTATTCCACAGCATAGCATTTTAGATAATGTATTTTAATTTCCCCTTTCTTGTCTTCTTGCTCAGTACATGATGGATTGGTGCATACTTGTGTCTAGGAGTTGGGATGTAAAAACAGATAGATCCCTGGGTTGTGTTGACCTGTTTAACATACTTTGCGAGTCCCTAAAGAGTAAGATTGTCTTTTTTCTTTCTTTTTTTTTTCAGAATGATAGAATCAGAGTTTTTTGGGTCGTGAGGAAATTACATAGAATGACAAAATTTGTACTGGGAAGAATTTTGCACTTACTAGCTCTGAAGAACAGTTCCCTATGAGTTATCACATGGCAAGGAAGCTAGCAAGTCCTCCAGCTTCCAGCGTCCAGCCAGCAGACTTCTGCACTCAGCAAAGCTGTCTGTAAGGAATTCTACAATGTCCATAGCCAGGGCTGTTTGAGTTGCGTTCTTAACCAGTCAGGCTTTTCAGAAGTGAGTCTTCCATACAGCCTATCTACATACTCATTTCACATGACACAGCCACACCTCTGTCACTGTGTCTGAGTTGACCTGGTTTCTTAAAGAAGCACTTTGATGATTTTAGAAAGTAGTAAGAAAGTAGTACAGGAAGACAATCTAGTGATTGCCAAATTCAAAAACATTTGTCTACCCCCAAATCTCTCTAGCCTTTAAATGAGACTTCAATACCAACTGTGAATTATGTATTAGCTACACCAAATCATGCCAAAAACCTTTTAGAAGTTAGCCATGCACTCAACATCTTGTCAGGAATCAATTAGATTGGAAATGGTGCATTTCTATAAACATGCTTATTTGAATGACCTGTCTTCTGTAAAAGAAGCCCAACGCATTACTGTTCTTTAAGCTTCTTAGTTAGGGGTTGGCAAGCTTTAGTGATCATGTAAAAGTGTTGCTGGGTAGAAAATTATCATTGCAGTGCCCTATGGATCCCTGATTCTGGTGTAAGATTCAAGACATAATAGGCTCCACTTACACTTGTTTTTCATACGTTGAGAAGAAAATCAAGAATTCAGGGAGAGCTTTTTGTGAGCAATGTGTGTGCATAGTCCAGCATTCAAACTTTCAGTAATTAGATTCTTATGTTCGAGAGATAAAAGTCAAGAACATCTTTCTTAGAAAAAAATCACCAGCAATAACTCCAATGTTTAGAATATTAAAAATTCTGTATATACTAAGTATTTTGATCATCTATGGTTCTCATGGGGAGTATTGTCAGCACAAATGGTATAACTTTGCATATATATATATATATATATATATATACACATGTGTGTATCTATATGTATGTATGTATATATGTGTATATGCCCATATGTATATATTTGTGTATATATGTATTGTATATATTGTGTTTATATATGTGTATATGCCCATATGTATATATTTGTGTATATATGTGTGTGTGTGTGTGTATGATACATGGATGAGAAAAAGATCTCATGATACCAACCCTAGACGAAGAACTAAAGGCAACTAATGACTGGATAGAGGAAGAATTAGCCTTTCCCAGAGATGACCTCTTAGTTAATTATCAAATACAAAGTCATCGGCCCTGAAACCATATGCATAATAACAACAAAATAAATGAACTCAGCAAGTTGTTTTTTTATATTTGGTTATATATATAAAACACATGCCCATAAGAATGTGTGGGTCTAAAACAGGAATAATTAAATAAAACTAGGCTATCAATATGAAAGCAAAGGTACATAGAATGGAACAGACTGGAGAAAATGGAAAGGGAATGTGATATAATTTTATATTGGTTAATTTTTAAATCCATATTTAAACACTTGTTCAGATACCACTGTCTGTGTCTGAAAGACATTCCTACACTCCAGGCCACCTAACACATTCCCTTCATATTTTTGTTACACTAATTTTCTAGTTTAAGATGGTATCTTTTTAATGAAGATAATCCTGGAGGCAGAGACATTGTCCACACGTACCTCTGTATGAAGCTATGGTGACTGTCATAGAAAACTTTAGCCCATATTCCACGTGGGAGACTTAGCTTAAGAGCCCAGCAAGTGGTCTGCTTTATCCTTCTCTTTAAAAGAATTATTTTTCCACTTCCAGAAATGCATAGATACTCCTGACAGAGATAATATTTAATGTAAAATAAATGTTTTATAAATCTTAAATAATGTAAGTTTATATCATTAATCCCCAAAGTTAAATACTATGTTATGGTCCTGGATATTAAAAACATTACAGTAATATCAAGCCATATATGTCTAGATAAGCTTGAAAGTTTAATTTTTTCCTTTTAATAAAACAAGTGCATAGTTTATGGAAATGTTAGTTCCTAAACTTCAGCTGAAGGGTACATTATGCTTCCCCCTAAAACACCAGGGTCATCCTGCTCTCCATACCTGCCCTTTTCCTTTTTTTTCATCTCAGAATCCACTTCTAAGAAAGAGTCTGAGCTGCTTTCCTTGGGATGTTTAAACCATCATTAACAGCTTATCTCTATTCAGGATGAAGTCATCCCCAGGGCAAACTTCTTTTGTTCAAGAAACTTAGAAATTCGTTTATAGTGTCCCATTTAAGAACAAATAACAATTACTCAAAATACACATCTTGTTCTTCTGTGTTTATAAATGAAGAAGATTGGACCTCTTTTGTCAGTATAAATTTTATTTATTTTTTGAATACATCTCTGTTCATATGTATGTGAATCTTTGCATATTTGTGTTTATATTTGTGTACATGTAGTCACGTATGCAAGTACACCAATGAAAACTAGTTAGCACTGGTTTTAGTAAGTGCCTGAAAAGTCTTCACCCTCCTTTTTAGTGTACTCATTCTTGATTGGTTGTTTATATGTATGATACCTCTCCAAGTAAAGTTATTTTCCATATACATGAAAAATTAGTCTTAAAGATTATATTTCTTGAAGGGAGGAGGGGAGAGGCAGGGAGGGGAGCAGATAAAAATGTAGAGCTCAATAAAAATCAATAATAAAAAGATTATATTTCTATTTTTAAAATATGTAAGTTATGTGTATACTATTTGGAATGAATGGCAAAAAAAAATTACCTAAAAGACAAAAATATAAGTTTAAAACACCCTTGAGGGGCAGAAAAATGTTGAATAAATGAAAACAAAACAAAACCCAAATTTTTGTTTTCTACCACCCAACACTATTATGTTCTGATTCTATTACCAGGTTCCCTTCCTCAAGAGAAAATTAAACTAAGTGTCAATGTGTGATACTTGAAAAATTCCACTTTTGAATTCTAATTTTCTTGGCAGAGATGTACCACACTCAGACATTTGCTTGCAATAACTTGATGAATTGAAACACCAATTGCTTCTTCCTGATGTTTTGCTAGAAGCTCAACCTGTTGATGTACATAATTCACTCCTAGCAGGAGCTAAATTTGGGGACTGTAAGAGCAAAATGAACAAAGCTCAAATGTCCGGCAGTAGCGAACAGGAAGATTGTTTGGAAATGAAATAGAGTAGGAAGAAATGAAATTCAAATAGATACATTACAAAACACACATGTGTTTGCTAACTATAGATGAATTACTTTTTTCCTCTGTTTTTATTATTATTCTTCAGAATAAATATCTCGATTTTCTCTAAAATTATACTTTGTCCTCCCTGCCCCCAGTACCCTTAACATAGCCTCGCATCCATATATTCTTGCCAATCAGAATATCTCATATTCTTCCTTCTTACACAGCTCCTCTCTCACTCCAGTCTTCTCATACAGGTATGCAGATATGCACACCTAGAAATGATTACATAAACCTACAAACGGGTTGCTAATATAAGACAGTTTGTTTTAGAAGCTTATCCTCCTCCTGTTTCTTCCACACCCTTCTCTCCCCCACCACCCCTTTCTGCTACCTTGTCACATGAGCCCTTTTGCCTGCTCATTCCTTAGCATTTCTTATTATCCACTCTTGGTGCCCTTTGTAAAAATTTTAAAGACTGAATCTACATTTGTACACATTATAAAAATCTACATTTGTACATTATAAGCTAACATCTGCATCTTAAAGAGATGACAATTTTTTCTCATTCTGATTTGTAGTCACCTCAGTTAGGGGTATACTTTTCAGATCCATCCATTTTCCTACAAATTTTGTAATTTCACTTTTATCACAGATGAATAAAATCCCATGTGTATAAAAACTAAATTTCACCTCTTCATCTATTGATGGAAACCAAACTGGTTCAGTTGCAAACACCGTGGACAGGACAACACCAAGCCATGACACAGGAGTAGCCTTGTGGTCAGGTCATGACCAATAGATTCTTTCTAAAATGTTTGACTTCCCTAGACATTATGGAAGCAACAATAAAACTATTCTTAAGTAGCACCTTATCCAAGTCAGTAGGACCATAACACACACACACACACACACACACACACACACACACACACACACACACACACACACACACCTGACAGCAAATGTTGGTGAGCATGTGGGATAAGAGGAAAGCTTACCCAGTATAAGCGGGGGTTGACACTAAAAGACCCTTTGTGGAAGTCAGCATGGAAGTTGCACAAAATGTAAGAACTATAACTAGTGACCATCCACTTCAAGTGGATCTCTCCTGAGTGTATACACTGAGAACTTCAAACCTGACCCCACAGATACTTTTTAAATATAGGGCCCCATATCCTTTGCTTTACAGAAACTTCTCAGCTTCAAGAGGTTTCATTTATCAATTTTTTCTCTCAGTGTCTGTGTTACTGGGCTTATATATAGAAAGTGTTCTCCAGTGCCAATGCATCAAGTGTACTTCCCACTTTCTCTTCTGTGACGTTCAGTGTGGTTTGTTTTATGTTGAGGTCTTTGATCCATTTGTACTTGAGTTTTATGCAGGGTGATAGATATGGGACTATTTTCATTCTTCTACAGGTTGATATCCAGCTATGCCAGCACCATTATTAAATATGCTTTCTTTTTTCCATTTGATATTTTTTGCTTCTTTGTCAAAAATCAGGTGTTTGTAGGTGGATGGATAGATATCCGGGTCTTCGAATTAGTTCCATTGGTCTTCCTGACTGTTTTTATGTCAATACAGTTTTCAGTACTGTAGCTCTTTAGTAGAGTTTGAAGTCAGGGATTGTGATGTCTGCAGTAGTTCCTTTATTGTACAAGATTGTTTTGGCTGCCCTGGGTTTTTTGCTTTTTCATATGCAAAAAAGGCCAAGTTCTGTGAAGAATTTTGCTGGGATTTTGATGGGCATTGCACTGAATCTGGAGATTGCTTTTGGTGTTTGCCATTTTCACTGTGTTAATTCTACCTACCCAAGAGCATGGGAGATATTTCCATTTTCTGGTGCTTTTTTCAATTTCTTCCTTCAAAGATTTAAAGTTCTTGTCATACAAATCTTCCACTTATTTGGTTATCGTAACTCCAACATTATATTATGTTATTTGTGGCTATGATGAAGGGTAATATTTCTTTGATTTTTTTGGCCCATTTATCATTTATGTAAAGGAGGGCTACTGATTTTTT
>JAQHUG010000160.1:1771802-1786209 GCA_028555095.1 Dicrostonyx torquatus
GAGTGGGAATTTGAATTGGTAGTTTTTAACATTTATAAAAAATAATTAAATCAGAAAAAAAGAAAGAAATCACCAATATAGGCAGAACTGTCTTTGAAATTTTCAACTTCGTGGAATGGTCTGTTGAATACTATGGGCCTGTAGGCTGAAGATGGATGCCCCAGTGATATAGAAGAGCTTTAGGTGACTGTCCAGGCAGCAAGATGTCTCTGTCAACCACTCAAGTAATATTATATCCTTCTGGAGTCTTTGATAGAGTTGAAGAATTGATAGCTATAATTATAGTTTTTCCTTAGTTATAATAAAAGATAAAATAGATATAAATATTGTAACAGTAATTGTTACTTAATACCTGTTTTGCTGTATGTAATTTTACTATGTTAAAGTTAAACCCTTTCTTTTTATTTAAATAGAAAAGGGGAGGTGATGTGGGATTCCCCTCTGTGTGCTGTGAATCCCATTAGTTAATAAAGAAACTGATTTGGACCTATAGCAGGGCAGAAGTTAGGTTGGCCCAGAAAACTAAATGGAATGCTGGGAGAAAGAAGGCTGAGTCAGAGAGAAGCTATGTAGCCCCCGCCAAAAACAGATGCTG
Source organism: Dicrostonyx torquatus (assembly GCA_028555095.1). NCBI lineage: Eukaryota > Metazoa > Chordata > Mammalia > Rodentia > Cricetidae > Dicrostonyx > Dicrostonyx torquatus. The sequence continues at coordinate 1,772,398 of JAQHUG010000160.1, forward strand.
GAACTTTACCCGGTAAACCACAGCCTCATGGTGATACACAGATTAAAAGAGATGGGTTAAATTAATATGTAAGAGCTAGACAAAAAGAAGCTAAAGGTAATGGGCCAAGCAGTGATTTAATTTAAAAAATAAAGTGCCACCTGGGTGACTCTTTTACCAAGTCTATTTGCCAGCAAAAAATGCAAGCTTGGCTGCAACTGGAAGACAGCTTTCTGCATGCTGGTCCTGAGGAAACACCTCCCAGACAACTTTGCCTTTGTGATTCTGGTCTCTTCTTAATCACCACCAATTCTCAGCTCCAGATAACAGCATCAATTACTCCAGCAAAGCAAAGGCTTCCCTTTAGTATTTGTGGTCTCATTTTAATCTCAGCAGATTCTTCAGCTCCAGATGACCAGAACCACAGATTCCTCACAGAAAAGTCCCAGTAGGGCTTTCCTCTGAAACTTCTCATTTCAGGCTTCCAATGTCTGCACTGTTCTCAATATTCTTATCTTCCAAGCTTCCACAGAGAATCTCAACAAACTCTGAACAGTTACTGGCTTTTGAAGCCCAAAGTTCAATATCTTAAAATCCTCCCCAAAACACATGTTCAAATCTGTCACAGTAATGCCCTATAATCCTGGTATAAACATATGTTCAATAATATGGTTTCTATTGCTGTGATGAAATGCCATAAGCAAAGAAACTTGACACTGATAGGGTTTATTTGGTGTAGACTTCCATATTACTGTCCACCATTGAAGGAAGTCAGGACAGGAACTCAAACAAGACAGGAACCGAAAGGCAGGAACTGATGAAGAGGCCATGGAGGATGCTGCTTACTGGCTTGTTTTCCTTGGCTTTCTCAGCCTTCTTTATTATAGAACCCAAACACACTGGCTCACAGAAGGTTCAATCCACAATTGACTGGGACCTCCTTTACTATTTAAGGCCCACAGGCCTATCTAAAGCCTGATTAAAATGGAGCCATTTTCTCAGTTGTGACTCGTTCCTCTCTGATGTTTCTTGCTTGTTTCAGGTTGACTTAAAGCCTGTGAGGACAGGATGTGTAAGTTGTCACAGTTTCCATACACTTGCAGAGAAATCTACTCTCCTGCCTCTCGACTTGACTGGGTATGAGACAAGTCTTAGCTGTGCATTTACTTCCCTCTTTCCAAAACCATTGCTGTTCATAGATTTGTTTTCCAAATAAAGGCCATGTTCTTTAGCATCCTTTCCAACCATGTCAGACAAACACAACTACCAGCGTCACATGTCAGATCCTTTCATTTTCTACAATGGCATCAGGTTCCTCTTTACGTATGCCACAGTCTGCTCTTCATATTGCTTCTTCAGTGTGGGTCACATTCTCATGGTGTACAGCTGTAATTTCAGTTCCTTTTTCCCCTAATGACAAAAACTTATGATTAGATTTCTTTTCATCTTTTCATATTCTTTCCTGAAAGGTCTGTTCAGGTCTTTCATTCTTGTCAACATCAGATGTTTTATTTTAGAATTTCCACAGTCTATGGCAGCAGTTTCAATCTAGCAACATTTTCATAAGCAGAGAAAATAGTGTTTATGTTTACTGACTTCCAATTTTTTAAATATCTTTTGTGGACTATAGATTTTAGATTATATGAAAGTCATCGTCATACTCACTTGACATAATTGTCACTCTGTCAGTGGAAATTCTGTTGGTTTGGGCTAATAATGGGAAGCAGCTAAGGTCAATGGTGATTGGTAGTTATTGGGGATAATGACATGTAACTTGACTTTGGATGGAAATATTAATGTTATAAACTATGGTAGTTATGATGGAAAGAAAGTTATTAGCTTTCAAAGCTGTTTGTATTTGTAAGAAAAAATAGGCAAAGGCCAGTACGTAGAACTACACACACACACACACACACACACACACACACACACCACAAAATCAAACAGAACAATAAAAAAGAACACAGCTGGAATACTGAGATAGTTCAAAGATGTATAGATTGGGGAAAACTAAGTACTTTTGTGTAGATTTTTAAAGTAATACAACAAGAATAATATAAACTATGTTTTGTTATTGTTAGAACATGTGCATTTCACATAGAAATCACTCAGTGCTAGCCATGATATTTGCTGTCTTTTCTATAATATCAGGTGCATTCAGAAGAAACCCTGAGATATCATAGTAGTGTCTTCTACCACTCTTGCTTCTTTACTAAGGCTTTTTTTCTAAGAACCAAAAGCAATCATTAGAAGTCAGAGCCAATTCTCAGTTACCGCCATTCGGAATGATGAACTGGACAACATCTGATTTTAAACACAGTAAATGAACACACATGTCTCCAACCAATTAGAGTAGTTCTGTTGGCTAGTGATCTAGTGTAGGTTTTTAGAGAACATTTGATTTTGTGCCTTGGAGTTCAAGTGTGTGTCAGTCATCTAACAGGTGGTGACTGCTGAGTTCCTGGTTTTATCCAAAAAGGAGTTACTGAAGCATCTCTCAACTACCTGAAAATTGTTACTAAATAAAACATGTCATCAGGATCATGGTCAGCAAAACAAGGGCCTAGGATTCCACAAATCACTGATGTCTAATCCTAAATCACTTTTCAGGCAAGCCCTCACAAAAACTCCGTAAGAGTCAGAATCCTGGATTGCATTTTCTATTGTACATCTATGTACTCTTACAATCACTTATTGATGCTTGTAATTATGCCATTGGGGTTCATAGTTACCTCCTTTATCTAGAGAGGATTTTAAGACACTCCCTGAGTAATTTAAACCATGGTTAGTACTAGTTATTACTAATATCAATAATATAATAAAACAGTTATCATAATGTACTGTAATGAAGTTTTTAGCATCACCACCCTGGTACTTTATGATAATTATTAAATAGAGTAATTGACGTAAAATACTGTGACATCACAACGATTCATTCATGTGTTGGTCAAAACCACTAGTAAGTAATTAATAAGTAATGGAAAAAAAACCTTGGATACTTTAGTTCATATTTTGGTTGTGCTAATACACTCTGGCCAAAAGCAACTTGGAGGATAAAAGAGTTTATTTGACCTACATTTTCCAGTAAAAATTGTCACTTAGGGAAGTCAGAGAAGAAACTCAGGCAGAAGCAGAGGCAGAAACAATGGATGCAGCTCCTTAGTAGCCTACTCCCTCTCACTTGCTCACTGAGCTTTCTTATACAGCCCACGTCCACATGCCTAAGGATGGCAACATATAAAGTGGTAGGCCATTCTTTATCAGTTAGCAATTAAGAAAATACCTCCCAGACATGGCAATAGCCACTATGGTAGAAGTCATCCTTCATTTGAGTTTCCTTCTCCCCCGGTGTGTCAGGTTGATGACCAAGTTTAACAATCACGAAACACGTCCTAAAGAAAATATTGATAAAAATCTCTAGAATGACAGAAAAAGATATAGGGATAGGTTGTCTTGACAACTAGAATGGTCCAGAATTTAATATTCATGATTTATCATTTTATAATCATGTTTAATATTTTTGAACTACATTGGATTAATAACAGGATCATGAAAATAAAACTGTAGCTAAGTAGACTATTATAATTAAAATTGTATTACAGCTGTACTAGGTGAGTCCCAAGACTTTGATTGTAAAGAACAGAAAAATAAAATGCTTATGTAAGAAACCATTTTAGATTACTTTAGCTGAGTTTGACTGTGCTTCCAGGTTCTCTATAAGTCATAAAAGTGAGGGAAACTATGCTACATGACTCTGAGACTACATGAGAAGACCTGATGACATTTCCAACTGGATTTGCTCAGTCACTCATGGGAGCTACATGTTTTGTGGATGTCAGGGTGAACAAAAAGCCTAAATGTGGTTACTCTAGTGTGAAAAATGTATGGGCTCTATAGGAAGTTTCCACACAATTCAAAGTATTTTGGCAAGGGAGAAAGACCGACTTCCACAGAAGATACCTAACGGTGCCAGATCAAGCAAGCAAGCACACCCAGCATGAGTACCACTGGCTTTCATTCTTAATGCAAGGGGGTCCAGTGCCTCACTCTCAGAGCTGAACCACATGCTCTTTCATGATTAACTAAAGCAACTGGCAGCAGGGACTGTAATCTTGCGCACATAGTTTGGCTTCAAGAAATGCTGACCCTGGAGAAACTGGAATTTCTGCCAATAGGTAGTTTACTTTTTGAATGGAGTTTGCAATTTGGTGTGGGAAAGCCAATATGTTCATTCACCCTTCCAACTTTTAGAATTCTGAGAGAAGAATGAAATTGATAATTGTAAAACTACTATATCTTATATGCCATTGATAAATACCAAAGGACAGGAAAGTCAATGGCATATGAGTATAAGATATAGTGGTTTTACAATTATCAAAATTTCATTTAGTTGGTGCAGTAAACATTATATGCATATAATTATGAAATAACTGTAATCATGATTCCTAGGGCTATAACAAGGTCAGGACTAAGTGCAGTACCACTTTTTCGCCTTCCAATCATTGCTCTGAAAGACTGGGAATGCAATTTTCTTTGGTGGGGTTTGTGAGGAAAAAGTATGACATCAGCATAAGGATGTCCTGTCAGGCAAGCATAACAATCAGTCTTGTGCACATGTACTGTAATTTCAGTCCTTTCCAACCAAGTATTAGATCTCCATAACAAGTTTCTATTTCTAACATCTGTATCAAGTTCTCACAATGTGAAACTCGGCATGCATCAAATTTTATATTAAGGGTTTGATGAGTTTCATTTATACGAATCACTAAGCTAATAGGAAAAGAATATGAAGGAGCATCCTGAACAGTATTTCTACCTTACTTGAAGAGTCTCTATTTCTTGTATAATATAATCTACTTCACATACATGAGACTTCAGAGATTGAGATAACCAAGGAACTGGATAAAGAAATGGGAAGTTTTAATGGAGGAGATGCTGCTTATTTTCCATCATGGGAAAGTCTGTAGACACTATACAACATTTAATAGGAAGAATTTAATAGGAATTAATGCTCACATCCCTCTGTAGAGCTATTTGGATCCTAAGAAAAAGCATAGGTATATATCTAATCCACAGTCACTATGTTAAGAATTGTCTCACACTTTCTACTTTCCCAGTTTGGGTACATCACGGACGGGGTGTGCTCATCCACAGTCTTCAGTCTTTATTAAACCATGTCATTATTTAATCAAAGACAATATTGACCACCTAATCAGCAGTAGCAACTGGAAAGGTAAGGCCTCTACCCACTTGGAGACATGGTCATTCTGGATACAGTGAAAGAGTCTCATTTCAGAAGACCTCCCATGTGGGCTTTGTTTTCTCATTAGCTACCCTTGCTTTTACTTTGGCAAGTCACACTTTTCCTCACATACCTGGCATAGTCTAACGATCAACTATAATTTTTATGCTGTATCATTCATAGCCTGAGGCACATCTTAGTGCCCTTTTTATAAAACGTGTACTGATTAGAGTCCAATTTCTGAAGATTTTCTGGCCTCTCTAATCAACAAGACAGGTGATTTATCAGAGAAGCTTCACTGTCCCCTAGGCTCTGTCTGTTCCTATTTTTGCATTGCTGATTTATTTTGGTTTGGGTTTTTTGTTAGTTTCTAGAGCTGGACGGTGTCTCCACATCCAGGATTGCAGCCCTGAGGAAGCAGAAAGTACTTCCTATGGTGGGAATCAGTTCCCAGGATCACCAGTCATTTAGCAAGGGCCCCATACTGGACACTCTCCTATAAGAATTAGATCTGGGGAGCAAAACAAAATGATCAGAGTCCAAAGTATTTCTCCAAAACAGAAGGCTTTATTTCTGCAGAAGCTACATGGCAATGCAAAATCAAGCAAACACACCTAGCATGGGGTGAACTGTTTTTTAATTCCTAGTGTAAAGGTGTCCTGTGTCTCATTCTGATGGTCTGAGCTCAGGCTCGCATCATTATATGCGTAGCTAAAATGAAGCAGTTGATAAGCGGAATATAATTTTGAGCCTTCAGTGCAACTTTCAGCATATAGTTTGACTTTAAGAAGTGTTTTCATCCTGAATCTTCAATAAGAATAATGGTGTTCTTAACTTCTGAGGATTTCTCCAATATTCTCTTACATGTAAATGTTTGCTTTTAAGCCTTCAGTGTGCATGCTAAAATCCTGATAGCTACAAGGTCAGGTATACAGGGTTAAAGGGAGAATCTTCCAAAGAAAGAGAAATAGAATATGTAACTATGGAGAGATTGGAGGCTTTGAGGCAAGGAATGAAATGAGAGGATTAACAAGCATGATGGATGGGGAGAGGTAATAAGGGAAGAAGATATAGGGAGGGGAAACAAATGTTAAGGGCTGTTTGAAGGGTCATATACTAACTTACTCCTGTAGAGGCTTCTTATCTTCTATTCCTGTACAAGATAAGAAATCTAAATAGAATGACAAAATAATGGGAAAAATTTATCAACTAGACATTTTCACAACCAGGTAGATAAATATTCTAGTGTCAGGAATAGGCTACATCTAATTGAACTATTAGCCAAAGAGATCCATGAAAACCACCAAACAACACAGGCAATTACCAAGGCTATTTGGTGCTTTTTACAAATTGATGGTAGGGCCCTACTGTACTGTGGGATATTATTATGTTCTCTTTGAATTGTCTGAATTCTGAGGAAGGAGCAACAGCTACTAAAAGATATTTGTTTAAAAATGCTGCTGAATTAATCCAAGATAGGTATTTTGAAAATACCTTGCTTCAAAACTGACATCAAAAGTTATGTTACTTTGAATAAGAGGTTTTGCTTTTCTTTCCACAGGAAATGAAAGGCTGTGTATTCACTCTGGGTTAAGAAAAATCTGGTTTGAACAAGAAAGACCCCTTGAGAAATCTTGGATAGGAGCTATTGTCCCAGATGTTTGAGTTCTATATCTAGAACAGATTCAAGACTCTGCCTGTGATAATCAAACCTCACAGTATACTCCAGTCAGGACTTGATCATAATTCTAACTTTTCTTTACGTCCCCATAAGATTATCAGTGCCCCCAATCAGCAGGAAGTGCCTGGAAAACTATGCCCATATTCCCAAAAAAAATGGACTACGGATATTTTCCTTTGTTTAGATGTTGGTTATAAGTTGTTTTGGATAATGGTCAGGAGAAAAGCCAAACAAAGGAGATTTGATTCAGAGTTCTTTTTTGTTGTTGTTGTTGTTGTTGTTTTTTAAAAGGGGGTGGGAAGTGCTGTGGACAATGGTCTGCCCCCTGTTACTTGTATTTTAAATAAATGCTGATTGGCCAGTAGCCAGGCAGGAAGTATAGGCCGGGTAACCAGGAAGGAAGTAGAGGGGGGACAATGAGAATTCTAGGAAGAGGGAAGTTTCAGTCTGTAGTCATCACCCAGACAGAGAGGAAGCCAGACACAAAGCAAGAAAGTTGTGAATCCCTCACTGAAAAAGGTACCAAGTCACATGACTAACACAGAAAGTAATTATGGGCTAATATAAGTTATAAGAGTTAATAAGAACCCTGAGATACAAGGCCATAAATTTATAATTAATGTAGATCTCTGTGTGTTTCCTTGAGACTTAATGATGGCTGGAACCGGGCAGGACAGAAACCTCAGTCAACACTACTGCTGACAAATCACTTACATATTTCACTAAACAAGGAGAGGTCAAGTTTGTGCTTAACTTGACTTCACTGACTTCTTTGACTTCGTTGACAATCACTAATGGTATAGAAAGAGATTCTGGATGTTATCAGAGGAGAAGGATAGCCCTCAAACCTTCTACAAATCCTGTGCTCTATGATAATGACACACAAACAGCATGTGCTAACAAAAGAGTATCACAAACCTTGTAGAAGCAGCCAAACACTCACTGATTAGATTGAAGGACCATACCATGGGATGGAACTCATGGCTGACATTGTTCATTTAGCCAACCACTGTGACTATATAGGCCACATGGATCTACGCAAAAACACAAACAAAAAAAAATACTGCTAAAGGAGAACAGTTATAAAATTACTCTAACAATTTTAATTCAGACACATAGATTGGTTCCTCATTCATCCATTATCTTTTTCTTGCAGAGACCCTCAACGGGACGATGTGCAAAGGGTGAGAGGCCTTAGAGTACTCACTCCTAAATAGTATTTCTTCAGCAAGCCCGTCCCCCAGGACTCAGAGAAGCTATGCCGAAGAATAGCCAGAGAGGAGAGACAGTACTGAAGGAAGTGTTTGCTAGACACAGCAGGACTGACAAACATGAACTCGCAGAGACTGCAGCAGCAGGCATAAGATGTGCTCAGGCTCAAGCCAGACATGGTCTGGACACAGAGAAGAAAAAGTGGACATGAATTCCCACCCCTCACCAAGAAGCTATCTCTAGTCAGTAACCACTTGCTAAAACAAAACAAAAATAAATAAATAAACAAATTAATTTCTTTAACAGAATCTTACTAGGTATATAAACAGCACTTAAGGGTAAGCTTCTTGCCCAGCAATAGATTCCCAACACAAAACTAAGTCAATGGTGTTCTTGTAGATTTTATGTGGTCCTATATTGCTTTGTTTGGGAATTTTTGTCTCGTTGGTCTTTTATTTATTTTGTGTGTGGGGGGAGGGAGGTGGGTGTGTATGTATGTGTGTGTGATACTATTTCTGAATCAACTCTAGTATGCAGACCTAATAAGCATAAATTCCATTAGTCTAAAATGAAAGACTATAACATTTGAGCATAAAGGTACTATGAGCAGAAAGTTAGTATCCTCAATGTTGTTTAGGAATAGATTATCAAAACCAATTGGTTCTCTTTCTCAATATTATGCAGGTATAATGCTTATAAATCTTGCTATCTGCAGTATGTAGGTAATGTTAAAATTTAGTGAGTAGAGAAAAATCTCAAGTTATTCAAATGACTGAGCAAACCCAAGTCACACAAAAATGATGGACAAACAAAAGCCTCTATGAAGGTAAACAAAAGTCCCCTATGCCTACTCATGATCCATCAGCCATCCATGGCAGTAACAGGGTTGGAGTCCATCCACTTTCCAGGGCTTAGAGGAATGACTGGGAATAAAAGGGTTCCCTCAGCAGCTGCAGAAGATGATGAACCACTTATAAAACTTCATAAGACTGAGATTTTTTTTTTTTAAGAAATGGCGGTGGTGGCACATACTTTTAATCCCAGCATTGGAGAGGCAGAGGCAAAGGCAGGCAGATCTTTGTGAGGTTGAGGACTTTCTGGTCTACAAAAGCTAGTTACAGGACAGGCACCAAAAGCTACACAGAGAAACCCTGTCTCAAAACAATAAAAAATAAAATAATACAGGAAAAGAAAGAAGTGAACTACAAAAGGATAAATGAGACTTATAAAATAGCAAACCCAATGATCTAAAAACAGGATTTGGTTATTAAAGTATCTCAATTGCAGGGATTAGAAGTCATCTTTTGTACTTATATTCCCTAGGAACTTGAGGATCCCCATAATGTGCAGCAGAAATTTCTGACACCATTTTACACAGTTTGCAGCTTATTATTCATTATTAAGGACTTGTATTTGCCCTTGGCTCCTTTTAGAGACTTTCTATGAATACTTGCTAAGCAATTATCTGCTTTAGCAGTAGGAAGAAAATAATGGGGATGAAGGGTGTGATTGAAATTAACCACTTTTTTCATTATGGAACTTTTTAACTTAGAAAATTCCAACGGGCAATTGTTCTATGCTTCCATTTAATGCTGAGATCAGTACAGTCTCACGGGGTCTAACAGTGACATCAGCTACACAGGCATCAATATCATGTGCCCAGGAGTTCCCGTGGGCCCAGAATCTTATTTCAAATTTCTTCTTAAAGAACATGCACATTGAAGATTCTTTGTCTATTTCCAAGCATAAGGAAAGTTCAGATTCTTAAGAATAGAGTATTATGATGATGTTAGGCAAATTTGGCCTGCCAGGCTCTCAGACACTAGAAGAGGATTGCTGTCTTCACCATTTGAGCTAATCCGTAGATGTTCGCTGTGGTATGCAATGCCAACCTTTCTTCAAAGCTCTTTGGACATCTAAGAGCTTATGAATCAACCATGTGAAAGCAAAGAGAAAACAAAACCAAAATGGACTAAGCTTAGTCTTTGTTGCACCAGAACCAAATCAATGGCAAGAACTTTACTTGAGAAATATGACTCCAAGGAAAACAACGAAAAAGCCTGTATAGTCATGGGAAATAATAAGGTTTAGCCATTCTGTGGGCATATGCCTGCTCCCTGGTGAGGTTTCGGTAAAGTAGACCAAGCGTAAAGCAGGGGTGAAAGAAGAGTGAAGTCAGTTCCAACAATGTAAGACATCACTACATTGTGAAGTAGGATATTGGGTAAGGGAAAAGAACATGCCACGCTGGATAAATTCCAGCTAAGTTGGATAGGCAGTATGTATCTGGGACTAAATTTAGCTTTTTGCTTTGTCAGCCTCAATTTCCACCTATAGAATACTATGAGTAACAACATAGGTTTTCTTAAATTGTCTGTGCATCTAATGTAGCCAACAAAACCTTGACAACAAATCAGAGAGCTCAGGTTGTGGGCTGAGGCACACAAGTTCTAGTTTCAGGGAGGATGGTATAATGTAGGAGAGCACACTGAAAATGTTGAAGAACTAACTCTAATATAGAGTTATTATCAAACTTAGTATTTTGTCTGTAAACATCTTTACTGAGAATTCAATTAATTTTAAAATAGGACTCATGCCACTTCATATATTATTCCCTTGCACTTTTTGAAGAGCAAGTGGTAAAGTCAGAATAATTAATTGCTAAAAGAAATTACACCTTGATCTTTGTAAAAATTACTACATTATGAGTGAATAAATTGTTCTGAAAATGACTGGCAATGAAGTATCAAGAGTCATAGTGAAGTCGAGGATATCACTCATTTGTTAGTTATTGAACAGGGGTGTGCATGCATGAATGTGTGCATGCATGCGTGTGTGTGTGTGTGTGTGTTTACATATGCAAAGGTGTATGGCACAATGTAGCAGAGAAGAGACTGAACCATCAGTCTTTACTTGGATGTAGTGAACTGAAGGTTTTTTGTTTGTCATTCTTTGAATTATAGCTCATCAACTAAATCAGTTGATTACTTTGTGCCAAGAGTTTTATTGCAGTTTCTTTTGTTCCTTCACACATCCCGGTAAAAGGAATATTGGTTTACAAGCACAGGCTTCTTTCTTGAGCCAATATCAAAGCAGATATTTTTGTATTCTACACTGTGGGGAAAAGCGCATACACAGAGAACTGTAATTTATTTGTGTTTTGTGTTGTGTTTGCCACAAAGCAGCAATCATAAATAACAGTAGGCAGAGGACAGAGACACAGCCTTTAATAATATTGTTCTGGGAATACATCATCCAGCATTGAAAATGTCGTATAAAATTCATATCCATTGCTGTTTCCAGAGGGGGAAAAGAAGAACAGTTGCACTTCTCAGTCCTGGAGCAATTCTCCAAAACATGAGAACGCTACGACCTGCTCTGTATTCTTTCACACTTGTTTTCGGTAACCAGAGCTATGTTTCGGAGCTCTATTGATTTTCATTCTGGCTGTGGTTGATTAATGCTGCAGGAAGCAGTCATGTGCATTAGGATGGAGCCGGATAGAAATACCAGTGCATTTTCTCAAGTCAAAGTGAGGTGGAGGGAGAAGCCAAACCAGTTCACTTAGTGGTTTTATTCTGCAATGCTTACACAGAGTAAAATGCACTGGTGCAGCAAAGAACCACACAGCCTGGTTAACAGGAAGCTGGACACAGTGTCCCACACTTGCTACTGTTATTAATGACCTGTCAGCCATTTCAGAAAACCCTATGACGCCATTGTTCTGCGGGAACTGTCATTATTTTTTATGAGATTTAATCTCTAGGTTAAGCATGTTCATGCTCCCTGCGTAAATTTACTTCCCAGAAGGTACCTTTGTTAGCAATTGTTCTTTTCCTTGATAAGGATTTTTCTTGTTCCTTACAGGAAATCTGCAATTGTAACCACGTAAGGGTGATTGGATTATATGACACTTCTCATCTTGACCTGGCCCTTGAGTCTGAGAAATTGCTCATCAGTTTAGTATTTTCTTTTGTCTCTTCTGACAGCTGTTTTATTTTATGTTTTAAATGCTCATCATCCATCATCAATAATATTCTTTTTTCATTATATGTCTGTTACATGATGCTCAAAGATTTCTCCAAATCTATTAAAACGCCCAACATGTAGTCATTTAGATAAACAATCACACAGAATTTATATGCCTTGAAAATTCCCAGTAATTCCAAAAAATAACCAGGGTCTATGAAAATAACAGAACCATTTAAAATTTCTGGTTATGTCAAGGTAAGAAAACACTACATTTAACTAAAGCAAATGTCATGAAAGCTTATTGTAGTGGTGGAGCTGTAATCCACGTGCCACTGGGGGTTGGCATTAGGGGGGACACTTAAGTCAAAGTTTAGTCTCGTGTTTAAAAATGTGATTATGGACATCATTTCATCCAAGCCTTTGTTTCTGTTCTTCACTGGTCCATGTGACAATCCGTCCACCGAGAAATGATATGCTGCCTTATCACACTCTCTTTTTTCCTCCTGCAGTCTTCATCACCCATTTTAGCAATTAGGGGACTCCGCTTTTCCATGTAACTTTGTGAATATCCACAAAAATTAAAATGTGCCTTGATTTTAATAGGAAATGCATTAAAACCATAACTACATTAGGAAAAACCTGACATCATTAATGTGCTGAGCTTTATAATTCACTCTTCAGTTTCAATAATATCACGAAATGGTGCTAGTTTTTATATCTATTCCTTAGTACTTTTTATGTAATGAATTATTTATCTCTAAGTACAGACTTAACTGTTCCGTACAACTGTTAAAACTTTCTTTTTAATTGCTATCGCTAGAATTTCCAGAACAGCATTGAATAGCAACAAAAAAGAACAAACACTATTCTCTGCATTGCTCTGCAGACTATTAAACTGATGAGTATAAAGCTCCACTGATGGTTTTCGGAAGCTGTACTCTTTCCCTTTTATACTCAGGAGAGTTTAGTCACTGCTAGAGTGTGATATTTGTTGAATTGATCTGTAATTGGTTTTTGCCTGTTTCATCTGTTCCATGGTGACACCAGTTTCACCAAAATATGAATGAGTCTACTTGAACCATCTTTCGCTAGCCGGTGGGTCAGGCAGCCTAAGGTCTGCGTGCCTTCTTTGTTCATTGAGAGCATCTAAAATTTCTTATCATGACCTATTTCTCAAATAGTCGTATCTGCACATGAGTAACTTCTCTTCCACATTTGGCAGCTCTCCTTAGATTGATTGTTCCAAAATTCATTTTTCTTTATTATTTGCTTTAGTTTATACAATTACAATTTAATTACATCATTTCCTCTTTCCCTCTCTTTCCTCCAAACTGTCCCATAAACCTAGTCCTTACATTTTTTTCAAATCGCTGGCCCCTTTTTCCATGAAATATTGTTACATGAATTGATGTATATGTATATACATATATATTTCTAAATACATAAGTATAGCCTGCTCAGGCTGTACAATGATACTCCTGCATGCATGTTTTAAGTGCTAAATGTCTGGTAATGGAAAACCAATTGGTTTGTCCTCTGGTTAAGACTACATTCATAAATTCCCACTGACATGAAACACTGAACCTAAGCCAAACACGAACAACAAGAATGGGCAGAGTGGGGCTGGAGAGATGGCTCAGAGGTTAAGAGCATTGCCTGCTCTTCCAAAGGTCCTGAGTTCAATTCCCAGCAACCACATGGTGGCTCACAACCATCTGTAATGGGG
>JAQHUG010000160.1:1795480-1811019 GCA_028555095.1 Dicrostonyx torquatus
CTGTCTCTCTCTCATCTATCTATCTATCTATTTATCTGTCTATCTCTATCTCTCACACACACACATTGACTTCTCTCTTACCCAGTCCAAGTACCCTAAAAACATCTTAGGATCACTCAAAGGATGGCTGATATTATTGTGATTTGAAATTTTTCTGACTATGGGTTTAATTCTATTTGCTTTTCCATTCTCCATTGTCATTTTGCATCATCTTTCCATGGATTTGGGGCTTAGAATTCAGACATTTTGAGAGGCAACTGAACACATATGTATCCTGAACTGCCTTATCTTTTCTCATGAGATTCTACGGTGTCAATAGGACTTTATCCCTGAATTTTCCTGTATTAAATAACAGAAGGTTGGGAGGAGAGTGGAACACCTCCCAACTCTACTGGCCCATCATCATCCAGAGACTTGCTTGGGACACTTCTAGGCTATCATCCTTTAAGTTCTCACAGAAGAGTTATCTTAGTCACTATCTTATTATTGTGAAGAGACACCATGACCAAGGCAACTCTTATAAAGGAATAATGTAATTGAGGCTTGCTTACATTTTCAGAGGTTTAATCCATTATCATCATGGTGGAGAGGATGGTAGCATGCAGGCAGAAGCTGGAGCTGTATTTGAGAACCTCATCCTGATCCATAGGCAGTAAGAGCCACTGAGTTTGGTGTGGATTTTTGAAAGTTCAAAACACACCCTCAATGACACACTACAAAGTCATGCCTCCTAACCCTTCTAAAGGCTACCACTCCCTGATGACCAAGCACATTCAAGTACAGGAGCGTATGGAGGATCAATCTTACTCAAACCACCACGGGTGTCAAATATTTCTCTTCTGAACCAATATGAGAATTAGATGAATAAAGTAGATGAAATCAAGTAACACAGAGGTGAAACTATTTCTATGGATGATTAAATCTTAAATGCTAATATACATAAAATGCACAAGTACATTATGTCACTATATTTATGTCCTTAAATAAAAATGCCTCATGATCAAAGAGTTTCATGCATGTGATAAAACTCTACAAAGATAATAAATATAAACATGAGTTAGAAAAAGCCATGATTGGTGCTGCAGTTACATCAAGGGAATTTCATGGGGAAGCACATAGGCATTGCCACGTTACTGAAAATGTCTGCATTTACAATTTCATAAAGGAAAATACACACTTAGAACTAAATGGTGAACTTAAATTCAGCCTTTGTGTCTGTCAGTCAGATATTACCTAATAAAAATGTAGTAAGGATTTTAAAATTTTTATGCTTGGAAGAAATAATCAATATATGTTGGTAGATGGAAATACCCATAAAATAAAAAATAATTGATTTCTCCAAAATAAACTAATATATAAGTTATTTATATATAATACAATGCTCTATTATAGCAGCAGTAGGGATTTGAATAAAGATAATATTCTAAGGAAAAAGTTGATTCCAGTGATATAATCTTCCCAATTAACACATTTTTTTCATTAAATTATCAGTCATTTTCTTGATCACGATCTTTTATTTTGAATGGGGTCCTAAGATCCAGTTCATTGTTGGCAAATTTTATTGTGTTTCCTCACAGCGAATCTTAGTAAGTCAACATGCACTTCAAATAAGGAACAGGAAAACGATGCTAAAGAAAATTGACCTGCATCCTTCAGTTGACTTTGAAACAACCACAGAACAGTTAAAAAAAATCAAGTTTAGGGCTATAGAAAATGCTTTTTTTTTTTTTTCTACTGAGAGAGGAAAGAAGTCAGGTCCTAGGAAACACACAGATTAAAAGCTTCTTATCAATATAAAGATCTAATTACCATTGTCAGGATCATCTTTTATATAGCACCTTCACACTCAGGAGAGGAGACCATCTGGGCAGATTGCAGGAAGATTAGGAAGGTAACCTCGCAGAAATGTCAACAGTAAAACATGCTCTCTCAGGTCTTTCTGATTAAACATTCTAGCATATATTCAATCACAGGTATTACAGAAACCACTGAAGTTCAGTCGTTAATCCTGGAAGCTGCTTTCATACCATCCTGGGATCTGGCTAGTGTTATAGATCTTTAATTAAACTGCATTTTGTTTTTCATTTCATGACATAATTACATAAGAATGTTTGAACTCTACAATGATTAAATAAGCATGTGAACTTTAGATACCTCTTATTATATATTTTTATTAATTCTTTGAGAAATTTATACATTATATTTTACTATATTTGTTCTCACAACTCCTCCGAAATCATTCCCTTGCCATTTCCACTCAATGTTGTGCCCACATTTAAAAAAAATAAAACACATTTAAAAAAAAAAACCCATCCAGTCAAATTCATTTTGGCTACATACTCTTGAATGTGTGACTATATACTAAAATTGCTCCACCTACTAAGGGCCACACTCTAAAACAAAACTATCTTTCCCCGAGAAGTTTTAAGTTAGCAGTATCTCCTTAGCTAGGGGTGTGAGTCTGTGTCCACTTTCCCACCCTATGTTAGATTTCTATCTGCCTAGAGCTGACGCCAATGCTGTGCATGCTTCTGCCGCTACTGTGAGTTCACGTGCAGAACTAGCCTCCTGTGTCGAGAAGATTCTGTTTTGTTGTACTTATAGTCCTCCTATGATTTTTATAATCATTTTGGGTTTTTTTCTTTTCTTTTTTTTTGGTGTTTTTCTCTAAGCCATCGAGAAGTAGGGAATGTGATATACATTTAGAGCTGAAGGTTCCACAGTCTTCTCTGCATCCTGACCAGTTGTGAGTATTTATGTTAATCCCCATCTACTGCAAAAAGAAGTGTCTCTGATAAATTTGAGATGCACCAATTTACAATTATAATAGTAAGTCCATAGGACTTGGTTCAATATTGTGTTGATTTAGCATCGTAGTAATTGTAGTAGTTCTCGCCAAGGCCTATGACCTGTCTAGCCACAGGTTCTTAGCCCCAATAATGATGTCTTGGAGAGTGGACCTTAAATCAGAAAGTGGTTAGTTAGTCCCATGGCATTCATACCATACTGTTCCAATGGATTTGCAATTGGATACAATTACTTCTCTTCTCTGGTAATATGCATAGTACCTTCTAGCATTATGAAAGCCAGCCAGTAAAACCAAAGCTTACATGTCAGTACCATCCTGATTTCTCAGTGTTATATGACTCAAACATGTTCTTTTCAGTAATATAGTATCACCAAATAGGTTTGGAGCAGAAAAGTAGTGGAACTAACCTTTAATATTTGATGGTATATGGGAAATCACATATACCTAAATAGAATCAAACTATACCTGTCACTGACCTTTATATTTGTTAATCTGTGTTGTTTAATAGAAGAAATGTCACCTACTATATAGGGTAAATCCAGTTATACATTTTATTCATATATATATATATATGTTTCTATTTTGGAAAATTTCCAATAGTAGTTTTTCATATGACTTTTTCAGGAGCTTTTAGTGTTTGTCATCCCTTCTCTACCTCACCCTCCCATACTCATCCCTTTCAACCCTCCATTTACCATTATTCCCCTTACCCCAATTTATATCATTGTATTCTTCTTTTCCTCCCTTGGAGTCCTCATGCCCTTTACTAATTCCCTGATCTCTCCTTATATTCCAAATGATATACACATATCAAAATATTCAAAACTAGCATCTACAATTGAGAGCTAACATCGAATATTTATCTTTCTGGGGCTGGGCTGCTTCACTCAGAATGATCATTTCCAGCTCCATCCACTTCATCTTCAGGTTTCAGACTATTTCCCAACTTCTAAACAAGATTCTATGGTGGTAATATGCCTTTTTTATTACCTGTTCATCTGTTCATGAACATTTAGGCTGTTTCTATTCCGTGGCTATTGTGAATTGAACAGTGTTCAACATTAATGAACACATATCTGTGTAGTAGATTGTAGAGATTTTAAGGTAAATGCCCAAGAGTTGTATACCCTAAACATGTGATGAATCATTCCTTGGTTTTCTAATGAATTATTGTTTATCCCTTTTGATTAGAGTAATTAAATGGATCTGACTCACAAATGTATTATAATTAAGAAGGCTGTCTTTCTGAAATCTTTCTCATGTATAAATGTAGTCCGAGATTCTTCTTTCCTATCGTATTTACAGAGGTTGGCTTGACAGTTTGTCCTTGATGCCCTGTAAAACCAGACGAGGATCAGAACAGGATTTGCAGACTTGCTGAAATTCCCAGGAAACATCCTTATATAATATCCTAATATAGCTCGTGTGTGTGATATGGAGGGAGCCCTTTCTCCTCTCGAAACATATTTAACAAACACCTACTTCTCTGTACAAGCTTTGGTATTCTTATTTACCTATTAGAAACCTACAGTGCCTTCTCTTCTCCTTATTAATATGCAGTTTTTCATAACCACAGACCTTTATAATTAAACTATTTTTCCTCTGAACACATAGTCATTTTACTTGAGGATGCTCACGTTTTATTTTGCAACAAGAATAAGCCAGAAATATTATAAAAGTGGTGTTCCTTTAAAACAATTTGTCACCTTCAGAGAAGGTAGTTGTAATGGCCACCAGAACCCATTTTGCTTGCCTTACACTTAACCAGCTATTTCCTATGCTTCTACCTTCATGATGTTTCTTTATGTCTTACTTTTTATCAGCAGATAAACAAATATTTTCACCTCCAACAAGTATCTTCCTTCCACTAATGTCTGACTCCTGTGGCCACTGATATAGCTTTAAGTCACATGTCTTCAGTTAATTAAACATTTCCTCATAAGCTACTAACAGCCATCATTGAAGAATCTTCCCCCTGAAGCAGATGGAAATAAATCCAGAGACCTACAGGCAGGCATTGTGCAGAGAATGAGAGACCCTTGCATCTTCAGTCCTAAAGGGAATGTCTTTACCCAAACCCTCCCTCTCCTCAGGGTTCAGGGAACCATGGGAAAAGTGAGGCAGAAAGAGTGTAAGAGGCGGAGAGGATGGAGGACACCAAGAAAAGAAGGCCCTCTAAGTAAACATGAATATCACACACAATATGATTATCACACAGAGATTGGAGCAGCATGCAGAGGGCCCACTAGGATCTGTACCGGGACCTTTGTATTCATGTTATTACAGCTTCCAGTTTAGTGTTGTTTATGGGATTCCTGTGTATGTGAAAAATTGGGTCTGATTTTATGCCTTCTCTTGGACTCTTTTATCTCTTCTTGTTTGTTTTGTACAATTCCAATGTGCTAGGTTTTGGATTCTCTAATTATGTTTTATTTATTTAGAAAAAATACAAAGTTAGGCTAGGTTTATAGCAACTGGACAAGATGTTGGTTCCTAGTGGAGGTGAATAACAGGAACTGAGTTTACTCTTTACCATGAATCTGAAAAAGGAGACATTATACATGAAGAACTTTCATATTGCACTGAAGGTACATTTGTGTTTTGTATGCAAACAGTAAAGCCTGAAGTAGCCATCAAAGTAACAGAGTCATAGTTAAAATGTGAACAAATGAAACAAAATGAAAGCATAAACGTAATTAACACAAAAGACATAGAAGGGAAACAAACAGCAAAGCAGGCAGAAAGAAAATGAACTCAATCAAACACATTTTGTAAGGCCAAGCAATTGAGCCAAGGCCAGCAATGCGCTTATACTAGGGATGAACTCAGTGATAGCTGATAATGTCAACAAAGGGTTCATTTTCACCTTCATGGAAAATTAAGAGAAGAGTGGAACATTTATTGACATCAACAATCTTCAGCCCTAACAAAAAGAAAACTTTAAGCCTCAAATTAAAAGCTAATTTGCAGTTACATATTTTTCTCTTAGAACAAAATCTCATATTATTTTTAAATTTATAAATTATTTTTATTAGTTCTAATTTAGTGCATGGGGAGGAGTACATGTGTTTACATGAGTGCAGGTGCCATGGAAGGGCATTAGAGCTCCTGGAAATGTAGCAAAGGGCTGTTGAAAACCGTGCATCATAAGCTCTGGGAACCAAACTCAGGTCTTCTGCAAGATCTTGGCTGTGTCCTAATGGCCGGGCCATATCTCCAGCCCCACGAATAACAAATTCCCATGATGTTTTAATAAGTGACTCAGCACGTATCCAGAGACACACTGAATACTTTCTCTGTGGATTTACTAAACATTATTTCAAGGGAAAAACTTGACCTGAAAGAGTTATGGTTCAAAGAGAGAGGAGGAAGGGTATTATGCTTGTATCATGACTGTACATTGTCTTCAATGTGTCTCCTGCTGCACGTTGAAACAGTTTTCTTCCTCAGGTTTACCAGGGAATATAGTCAGATGTGAATGAAAAAAAATATGTAACTTCACATCTGAAATAATAGCTTACGCCTTGTTACATTTTACTATTCATTTTGTAAATTGGATACTAGTGCAAAGAGAAGATGAGGGTAGAGAAAACCAGTAAAGATTGCTTTTTAAGGAAAGACATTCTTACTGAATGTCCAGTTCAGTGCTCCTAATGTCAGAACACATAGAATTACCTGGGAAATTTGATAAATACTAATGATTACCCAGCTATGCTTTTTGAGTCTCTGACTTTATTTATTGGAGGAAGGAATCTTTTAAGCTCTCAAGGAAAATTTAATTTACAGCCAGACTTGAGAACCAATGATGTCATCTATCAGGCTGCTACTGAGATAATTGAAGCATGGAAGATAAGAAGAACACCCTCCTGGGTAATGGCAGAACCATTCTTTTGCATGAACCTGTTCATCATACTTTGGGAAACCATGTTACCTCCTACTGCCTTTAATATTTTTGTACTTGTGAAGTAGTGACCATTTTCCTTTGCTGTTTCTGTACATATCAGCAGGTATCTTTGATATTCATACAGTAACCTAGGAGAAATATGCCTTTGGAAACACACTTATAATTGATGAACCTTGGACACATTTTACCATCAGCTATGACAGGTTAAGTGTTGGCAGTGCTGTGCTTGGAAACAGCTTCCGAATGTAAGCAGCATCTAGGGATCAGACTGTTTCCTACATTTCACTCTGTAAGTGAATGACTTTGATAAGAGGTCCCAAACTTCCCAGACATCACTACTTACCCTGGAAATATATTTGTGCTATTTGACTTACATTATATACAAATGACAAAAGGACATGACAACTTGTAATATATGCCATTCTCTGCAAGGGTTTTCACGACTTGCGTGAGGAAAAAAAGAAAGAAAGAAAGAAAGAAAGAAAAAGTAAAATAGCCCCAGCCATGAGATTCTCTTCTCTTTATTTTCAAATTTGCTTTTAGTCTAACTGAAACTATATATAACTGAATGTTTATAAAACACAAGGAATGTGTTAATTTTAAGCTGAATATATATCATATATATAATAAAATATCAAAATACTTTCATTATTAAGAAATTACTTAATTTCAAAAATATTTAACCAAAATGTTTTTAGGTGTTATCTGCAGATAACCCCACACAGTAGAAGCCAGTGGCTACAATTTTTATTTACTCATGTAATAAACTGAAGAGACAGAAAACAAGCAAGGGTCTTCCCTTTGGCCATTCAAATATTCAAATATCAACAAGAGTTTAATTTACAACCAGTTGGTATAAGACAGGTTGTGATTGGAACTCATCTTCTACAGTGCTCAAGCTGAGTACTAAGGTTACTCTCACCTGGCTACAGACCTAGACAGTGTATCTCTCCTTTCTAGATGCCATAAAGTTCAAGGGTGATAGAACTGAGAGGTGTCAGAATTTATGCAGAACATCCATGTCTTCTTAACCACATGGATCTACTTAAAAGCTTATTCCCATCTGGAGTCTCAAAGTGACTGCAGAAATGCCTTCTTTTCAGGAAGCCTAAGATCCTCTTGGAAAGGCTTGGATGAAGCAGTTCAGGAATCCAACTCTACTTTAGATGTTCACACAGAAGGACATAGATTGATTACACATCACCTTGACTTTCCTATTTGTCTCTTATTACTTTAATTAAAATATAATTTACCTCCTTCCCTCCCTCCAGCCCTTTCCATCAGCCCCTTACTCTCTATCATTGTTACACACTACACACACACACACACACACACACACACACACACACAGCAAAACTTATTTAAAATACAAAATCTAGCAGGTGGTGGTGGCAGACACCTTTAATCCCAGCACTCAGAAAGCAGTCGCAGATGGTTCTCTGTGAGTTCAAGGCCAGTCTAATCTACAAGGGGAGTTACAAGAAAGCTCAGGCTTCACACAGAGAAACCCAGTATTGAAAAACCTAAACATACAAACAAGCATAAAAATAAAATAAACAATATATTGTTTCCTTGATACCTGAGAGAAGTGTTGAAATGAAAGTGTTCACAATGGCTTTCCAAGGACAAAACACAACCTTTTAACACAATACAGTTACCTTGTTTCTTCACCTTGTGGTTGGATTATTCTCTTTTCTTATAGTTACCTATAAATTTGCTAACTGAAAACAAGGGAGGTATGTTCAATATTTTACATATGAAGACTTCACAGTAAATTAATTTTGAAAAATAAAACCTAAACTAGATTTATACAGGTACCTTATGGAAAACTAATTTGTCTGCTCTGTTGTCCAAGCAAGTGGGAACAATATTTGGCAGATTTGTTTCAAGATGATGAAGAGGAATTCCTCTGACACCACATCTTTGGGTCTAAATCCAGCATGATTTTAGTTTATTCAAAGCTTAGCATTGTTTCTGAAAAAGAGTCTTCTTAGGTACTAGGGGAATGAGTGGCCTTTCTTACTTCTGTCTCCAACTCTGTGCGTGTGTGTGTGTGTGTGTGTCTGTCTGTCTGTCTCTTTCTGTCTCTGCCCCTTCTCTCTTCACATTCTGTGTGAGATATTTGATTCCTTTAATTTCATATATTTTTCTATATCAACCTTTAATATTAAATAGATTAACAACTTTGGTAATCCCTACCTCTCTATAAAAGCACACCAAATGTAGCATAAGCAAGGCTTGCAACAATTTGAAAGTATTTCAGGTAGGGAAAGAAGCAAACATTGTGTTTAATGTTTTTAATGACATTTAGATGTCTAAAGAATAATATAGGCAAGAATTTGGTATTACAAAAATTCTGTAGAAGTAATTATGTTTTGAAATTTCCATAAATAAATGTAACATTACACCAGATATTATATCCAGACTATATTTGGCTCGATCTCATTAGAGTAATGATTATCTATCAATGTGAAACCAGAAGCTTCTATTAGATTATCAGGTTTATTTTTCCAAGCAAATAATACTGTGAGATTAGATTCTAACCAATATTGTTTGAGTGAATAAAGTCTGCAAAAGAAGATTTTTCCAAAATAATATTAAATATTGCCACATTAACTTGAAAAGAGTTATAAATGCATCTGTTATGTTGGGAAAATCAATGGCACAAAGATAGAAAGTTAATTTATAAAAATATATGATGAACTGCACAGTGATATGTACAACTCCCCACCCCTTGATTGACTATATGAACTTCAAGTCTTAGTTTCTTTGTTGTTTAAGTCCTTAGGCCTGATCACTATGATTGCCACTAAAGAATTGTCAGTATTTGCGCTTGCTCTCAGCCTATCTCAGTGTGGAAGAGCAGACATCTTAGATGGAAAGGCAATTTACAGACTGAGTTTCTTAATGTATGGTAAAACAGGAAATCCATCTATGGTATTTTGGCCTCACTTCCACAGTGTGAGATATGTTCTCAGTGCATGGGAATATGAAAAACCACATACAATGGAAATAATCAGAGATATAGATTACTTTCTATACCACAAATCTTCATTGTCAGTGAACATCATGGACTTTTAATTTAAGAACAACATGTAATTGTTGTCTTAGGGTTTCTACTACTGCGACAAAACACCATGACCAAAGAAAGTTGGGGAGGAAAGAATTTCTTTGATTTATGCTTCCACAGCACTGTTGATGATCAAAGCAAGTCAGGACAGGAACTCAAAACTAGGCAAGAACCTGGAGGCAGGAGCTGATGTAGAGGACATGAAGTGGTGCCGCCTACTAGCTTGTTCCTTGTGGTTTATTTATCTCACTTCCTTATATAACCCAGGACCACCACCCCAAGGATAGCACCACCACCACTGGCTGGGCACTCCCTCATCAATCTCTGATTGAAAAAATGCTCTACAGGTTTGTGTACAGCCTCATCTGATGCACGTACTTCATCAATGGAGCTACTCACTCTCTTACGGCTCTAGTTCATGTCAAGTTGACACAAAACTAACCAGCAGAACTGTGATATAAAGGGAAAACACAATTAATGAGACTACATTCTCTAAAATATTTAATATTTAAGGGAAAGTCATGGTTTCATTTTCTCACAAAACTCATAGGACATAAAACATGTAGTTGAAAATGATAAGAATGGCCGGGTGGTGGTGGCGCACGCCTTTAATCCCAGCACTCGGGAGGCAGAGGCAGGCGGATCTTTGTGAGTTCGAGACCAGCCTGGTCTACAAGAGCTAGTTCCAGGACAGGCTCCAAGAAACCCTGTCTCGAAAAACCAAAAAAAAAAAAAAAAAAGAAAGAAAATGATAAGAATGAAATACTGATAAATTTTTATTGTCACTCTATATTTTGTAATTGTTGTTTTTCTTTTTTATGTTAAGAAAGCCTTCTAGATGTGTCTTAGATGTATATGGGCAAAGACAGAAAAGCAGTCTGTATAATAATCTACCAGAGAGAAAGCAGAAACAGTCTTGATAAAGATTCCTGTAGAAATGTACTGTTATTATAAACCAAAACATGAGAACTACTTTTGAAAAATATACGATATGTGTACTAAAGGGTCTACTGTATGATTCACTGTGTCACACTTCAGATTCCATGATAAGGTTTTTCTCTTTTTTTCTTTTCTCTTACTTTTAGTTTCGTTTTATTTTGTTGGGGAGGCTGTAAGGGCAGAGGGTGGATATGAAGGGATGTGGATATGAATGGGATAAAGATACATGATGTGAAAGACACAAGGAATAAATAAAAAGACAGACAGACACACACACACACACACACACACACATTGACCAGTACTATTTTATTGAGATTTTCAAATAATATATCATTAGGCAAATACACACTGAAGTTCTCCGAGTGTATAGCCATACCATATAGAGCTGAAAGCCAACAATGAGTGAGCATTCTCACTCATTTGCCTATCTCCTCAGTCCTTTCTTCCTCATTTCATGACATCTGTAGCTCCTGACCCTGACAGAGACCCTGGCCAACATCAGCATCGTGTAAGTTGGGTTCCTTCAGAAAATCACTTTAAAGAATTGCTGTTACTTAATCCCCATGTGGAACCCCTGTACAGGCTAGGTTTTATGCACCTTTTCTCTTTCTCTCATTTCCTGCCTGCTAGCTGAACTCCACAGCAACCTCAGACACTACCACCTCCCATCAGTTCGCCTATCATGAATAATAATCTTACTGTTTCACATACTTTGAGTTGTATTATTTATTCACCACACACACAAACACACACACAGAGTTTACTTCCAGGAAGTCAGGCTGAAACTAATAGCCATTCTCAAGAGATATCTCAAGATGAAATTAAGAAGAAATCACAACAAATTAATATCACAACAGTTACTGTCTTCATGGATATTCAGCACATGTTGCCGACTCATGGGAGCATCGGTGCTGTGAGGTAAGGTGAAATGATCTCGAGCTAAAGCAAGGCATTATGCATCTAAATTAGTTTTTCTTCCTTAAAGCACCTTTTCTCCTATTCTAAAATATTTTAATTAGTCTATTAAAATTGTCTTCTGTACCAGAAAAAAAATATATGAATAGGTTAAAGAACAGAAAAATGCTGCCCTTAGAGACTGAATCCAATTTTATGATGATGGAAAAATATAATGAAGATAATGTGAAACACAACTAGATTAATCTCACCAAGGACCAAAAAGTGTGGGCAGTCAAGATGAAGGAAAGAACATTTGAATGGAATGACTTCCTACAGTGCCGGGATGTGTCAATCATTGCAACCATTGCTGTAACCTTAAGCTGCATGTGCAAGGTCCTAGGTATGATCAGCAACTCATAAAATAAAACAAATAAATAAATTTCACCCAGGAGCTATTAAGTTTATTAATACATTAATATCAAACATACCTCTCATTGTAAAGAACTCATAAAATAGAGTTGGGGATAGATAATCAATTCTGAGGAAAATAGCCCAGAGCTACAAGGAATGTACATATTATACACCAAAGTAAGAAGATGCTATGCATCTTAATTAAAGGCATAAAGATGTGGTATTGAATGGGAGGCACAAAGCACTGAGGGTTACTGAATATAAGTGAGGTACAGAGAAGGAAATGTACTTCAATGTACTTCAAAGAATGAAATACAAATGTCATGATGACTCCATTATTTTGCATGCTAACCAAATTAAATTAAATAATTTTAAAACATATTTGTAACTTTATAACTACTTTTGAAGTATGTGTTAAGTGAAAATGGCATTAGACAAACAAAGGTTCAGAACTAAATGAAGAGACAAATACACCCAAAGGGCATTAGCTGGGATACACTTGAACCTGAAGTTGATGGACCCATAAATGAACAGGAATGCTTTCAATTGTAATTTTAGTTAATTATTGGAAACTGTATAGATTAGAAAGGGGGTGGAGACTTCTCCAAGCCTTGCTTTGAAATGATCCTCTTTTATCTGTTGTTTTAAAGTTAAGTAAACACCCAATTGGTGAGAATCTGTAAAAGCTCCTGTCATGGCTATAACTAAACACCAACAAAATGTCTAGTCCAAAAGCAATGGAGTGCAGTCACGGTAGCTGAAAAAAAGTCAGTCTATCTACTTAACTATTTAGCTATCATCTCTCTATCTCTCCATCATCTATCTATATATCTACCTGCTATCTATATATCCAACTAAATACCCATCTATCAATCTATCTACCTACTATGTATCTATCATCTCTTTCTCTATCATCTATCATTTATCTCTCTACCTATCATCTATCTACCTACCTATATCTATCTATCTATCTATCTATCTATCTATCCCCTATCTATTATCATCTATCTCTCTACCATCTACTGGTCTATCTACCTACTTTGTATCTACGTATCTATCATCTATCTAACTACATATCTTCTATTTATCACCTATCTACCTACCTATTGTCTATATACTTGTCTATTATTTAATTATCATCTATATATCTTCCCCTCTCTGTTTATCCCTCCCCTACCTTTCAAAAAAATCATAGAATCTTAGTCAAGAATAAGGAAAAAAACAGAATAGGAAAGCCTCTGCTAATAGCTAGGTATTAGCACAGCAAACACTAAACATACCCTATACCTGCCAGGTAAGCAAAGTATCTCGCAGTAAAGTCTGGTCGCCAAAAAGCAGAATAAAGTCTATCCATTCAATAAATGATGAAAACTGTAAAGTCGACTAGCCCCTGTCTAGCTTCATATAGACACACGGTGTCTAGAAAGATTGAAACCCTGAATCCATTAATTAATCTAGCATCCATACCCTGCCTTCCATTACCCAGACAGCAAAGGCTCTTGGGAAAACAGTAGCCATTATGCATGATGAAACAAAAAAATCCTGTTTTGTCAGAATGTAAGAAAATCTTCATGACAAATATAATCCCTACAATCAAGGTATGTCAAAGAGAGGCAAGTGATAAGCAAAGTTGGGTGGAGAAGAGACATTATGATCAAATTACATTGTAGGTAATTCTCAAATAATTAGTAAAATATTCACTTTTTAAAATAAAAGAAAGATATAAAGTACATTCATCCCAAGGGAAGAGGGTTATTCTATCTTGTACAGAGTTATCACTAAAATTTCTTTAATAAGTAGAGTTGAACAAATTAATGCAAGCAAATCAATGTTAAAATTTTCCATAAAGGATATAAACTGTGAGGAAACTAGTCCTTCTAGATATAGAGGAGAATATAAAGTCACTATAATAAAAACAATATGTGCTGGAATATGAACTGACAAGTAAATCAGTAAGTTACAAAAAGCTGAGAAATATGTCCAAATAATAAATAAAATTAATTTCTGATATGGATGGTGTTTCAAGTCACTGGGGAAAAGCTAAATATTTTGATTTGTGGCAGGGAACCCCTGGACAACTACATAAAAACAGATAAAATTAGTTCTATATCTCATATGTCCTGCAATGATAACCCCAAAATAGGTATCTAAAGGTTAAAAAGTAAAAATACAAGACAGAAAAATGAGATACTTCCTTAACAATGTGGTGAGAAAAGGTTTTTGTCCCAAAACTTAAATATGATTTGACAAATTTTTATGTGTATGTGGCAGGGTGACATGTCCATGGTTACAAACCCAGCATAACAAATTAAGAAGATAGTGTTAAATGGATTTTTAAGTTTCTGTGTATGATATTCACATGCGTATGATGTGGATACATCATGGGTGTACACGTGGGTGGTCACACAGGTATAGGTACATATGTATGCAGAGACCTGAGACAGATAACAAGAATCTTCCTCAAATTCTCTCCACCTTATAATCATGGCAGAGTCTCTAAATTGAACCCAGAAGTAACACATACTCTGGTCTAACTTTGGGGGTCCCTGTCCTCTCCCCTAAATCCTAAAATTACAGGGAGATCACCACATCAATCCAGCATTTGTATGAGTTTCATGAATCTAAAATCCCTGCCTTTGAACTAGTGAGAGAAATGCTTTTCCAACCCAGCCATCTCCCTGGCCCTGAAAGCTCCAAATTGCTAACAAGCATGTACAATGTATATCAGATAAAGGGCTCTGTATTAATAAGTGTTTGTTACAAGGAGAAGGGCCCTTTTGTTGTTCCGGCCATCCAGCTAGCTTACACCCAAAATAACCATACAGAAACTGTATTCGTTAAAACACTGCTTGGCCCATTAGCTCTAGCTTCTTATTCTTACATCTTAATTTAACCCATTTCTATTAATCTGTGTATTGCCATGCGCCAGTGGATTACTGACAAGATTCTATAATCCCAGCACTTGGGATGCTAGGGCAAAAATTTGAGGAAGGCCTGGGCCAGAAAATTTCTAAGTCTGGGCAATGCAGGGAGTTCAAAAGGGAAAGCCAAACGTGATGCATGAAGGAAGTAAAACTGCTCTCTAGAAGAAAAGAAAATTTTATAAAGTTAACTCCTAAGACAAATGCAAATGAAAATAAGATGGATGCATTTTCTAATCTGTCAGTCTGGTAAAGACTGAACATCTAGAGAAAGAGGAACTGTGTGACCATAGTGTTTGAAATACAACCAGGTTAAATCTCTGGACAAGAATCTGTCAAGACCCAGCAAAACATATGCATGAACCAGATGAAAAGATATGTATAAATAGATGTTCACTACTTACTGCATCATTTATAAGTACAAAATGTCATAAATATCTTGTGTGACACCATGTGGGAGAGAATAGAGGAGAAAAAGATACATCCGGAAAATGAAGTAATTATAAGACATGTGTGTATATGTGTATGTGTGTGTGTGTGTGTGTGTGTGTTAGAGAGAGAGAGAGAGAGAGAGAGAGAGAGAGA
>JAQHUG010000160.1:1814180-1828225 GCA_028555095.1 Dicrostonyx torquatus
TCTCTCTCTCTCTCCCATCTATCTATCCCTCAATGTGTATATATGAGAGGGCTGGAGGGGTCAGATTAGGCGCCCCTAGCAGCCTGACAGAGACCAGTCCACAGTTTTAGCTCACTGAAATTGAACAGAGCTCAACATAAAAGCCACAATTTATGAGCAACCAATCAGCAGGTGCCCCACAGCTCCTGTCAACTCAATAGGTACCCCACAACCCCTTCTGCTGGTTCAGCAAGCCCTCAAAATCCCTTTACCTGCTCAACAGAAGCCCCCTTGATAACTAAAGATACCTTTCCATATCCTGCTCCTCGAAGGTTCCTAACCACTAGGGACTCCCACCAATCAGCCCACTGTCAAGCAACCCCAGATAAATCCTTCCTCCCTGGAATTCCCCTAACTCTGCTTAAAATGAGCTTGTGTCCTTCTTTGGGGGGTTGACAAGTGCCATCCCAACACTGGAATTAATAAAGCACTCGTATTATGGCATATGTGGCTGTTGGTCTTCTTTGGGGGCTTCTCTCAGACCCTAACAATTGGTGATTGGTGGGGAAGCCCCCAGAGACCCCTGCCATGTTGAGTGCCTGATAACCCAGCAGGCCAGTAAGCACAATGAGCATTCATTGTCTTGGTCTGTTCTGTTCCTTGTTCTTTGGTCTGTGGTTTGGCTTTATTTTTCTCTCAGAGTCTCAAGCTAACTGAACCTAGAGGTCAAGGTTTGCTGAAGGCACCTCTGCCACATGTGTAGTAAGGAGGCCATTTGTTCGTTTCCTGGCCACCTAGACTTCCAAAGTAACCACACAGAAACTGTGTTAATTAAATCACTGCTTGGCCCATTAGTTCTAGCTTCTTATTCACTAATTCTTACATATTAATTTAACCCATTTCTATTAATCTGTGTATCTCCATGTGGCTGTGGCTTACCAGCTAAAGTTCCATCTGCCTCCAGTGGGGCTACATAGCTTCTCTCTGACACCATCTCCTTTCTCCTAGCATTCAGCCTAGCTTTCTCTGCCTACCTCTATTTCCTGCACAGGCCCAAGACAGTCCTTTATTAACCAATGATATTCATAGCACACAGTGGGGAATCCCACATCACATGTGGGCCAGGAAATGTCCTGTGTCCACTTGGTTGAGACAACTGGGCCCCTTTTGGTTAAACTGGGACAGAGGGTCCCTTTGGTTGAACAGAGAACAAAGGTCATGTCTGTTGCAAAATGGAATTCCCCAGGAGACACACCATTGGTCTGTTCGGGTTCCTGGTTTCTTTCTCATGCCATAGCAGTACATTTCTGTCAGTGTTATTTTTGTGTTCCTGTCTGTTTGTAATGTTACCTCCTTACTCCTCTTAGGAGTGAGTCGGTCAAACTCAGCTTCCTCCCTTCATTCTTATTTTGAACCATTATAAGGACTTGTAAACCCATGCTGCTGACTTGGGGCTCATTGTCTGGAGGGGGTGAGGCACACTTGATAAGGACATGGCAGGACTTTGGGTGCCTGACAGAGAGCCTGCAGTTGATCATTGTGGTGGCCCAAACAGAGAAGTTGACAATCATTTTTTGCAGGATATTGATCACCAGACAGGCACTCTGTGCCTGCAAGCTGCCTGTGTGTACCTGCTGCACCCCCTCTCCCTTCCTTCCTAAGATAAATTCTGCACTGTTAATGAAGATCCTTGCTGCCAGTTACTTCCCATTATCCCTGTCCTGTTCTGACACTACCTAGGAAAACTAATGCTTTTGTTTCCACAGAAAGAAAATGTGTGATTGTGTTCATTCAGATCCAATGGGTTATAAATATTTGTCATCATTTAGAGGGGTTGGTTACAAATTATCATTAATTAAAGGAGCAAGGAGGACAGACTACTGCCTACTGCATGCCTGTACTCTGTTTTTCCTTCTCCACACAACTTAGAGGAGGAGTTCTTTTCTCTTCTACCACTTTACCCCCAGGTGGCCCAGGATAAGAAGTCCTGGATGACAGACGTGGAGGAATGAAGGCACCTTCCACTTATGTATACATTCTTAGAGGGACAAGCTGCCAGTGGGGCTGACTCCATGGCCCTTTCATTGCATGCTGTGGGTCAACCTGATGCTGAGGACAAGCAGTAGCTAGTTCATTGGTTCTTTGCTACCAGTAACCTTTTTATTTTATTTTATTTTATTTTTGGTTTTTTTGAGACAGTGTTTCTCTGTGGCTTTGGAGCCTGTGCTGCAACTAGCTCTTGTAGACCAGGCTGGTCTTGAACTCACAAAGATCCACCTGCCTCTGCCTCCCGAGTGCTGGGATTAAAGGTGTGCGCCACCACTGCCCGGCACCAGCAACCTTTATATTTAGAAGTTACAAAGTTTTAAGTTTTCTGAAAAACCTGCAAGGAATGCTAGTTGACCTGATGGGTTCTGTCCTTTTCACTCACAAGAGCACATGGGATGATTATTTCCGATTGTCCCAGGTCCTCTTCACTACTGAAGAGAGGGCCTGGGTTAGCACAGAGGCTTCAGAAATGGTTCTAGGCACAAATGAAAGACCTGCTACCAGTGCAGACCTCACAAATGTTTGGTTTCCTGTGATGTGAGCCAACTGGGATTTCAACAAGAGGAAAGTAGGGGGAGGCTGGTCTACTGCAAGATTCTAATGGGAGTGGTCTCTGGGCTGCCATGAGGTAATCCACAAATTTGTTCAGAGTTAGTGAGGTATGCCAGGAGCCTGAAGAAAGACCAGAAGCCTTCCTAGAGAGGCTGATAGAAGCTTCTAAGACCTATAACCCTTTGGATCAAGAAGTACTAGAGAATTTGTCTACTGTCAGTCTGCTTTTGTCAACCAGTCAGCACCAGATATTCACCATAAGTTGCAGAGACTAGAAGGTTTTAAAGGAAAGAGGTTGGCTGAACTCATTATAGTTGCTGAGAAAGTATTCAACAATAGGGAGACCCCAGAAGACAGACAGATCAAGGGGCTCATGAAAGCTTTAAAAAGACAGATACAGAGGCTCACCAAAGTCCTTCTATCTGTGTCAGGCAGCCCAGAGGTTAGAAGATAGGCATTGGCCTTTGGAGACTCACCAGCAAAGGGAAAGAAGGGTTTAAAGCAGGGACTGTGTAACAGGCCTAGTATGCAAAAGGACCAATGTGCCTACTGTAGGAAGTTGTATCACTGGAAGAATAAATGCCCCGAATGACAGTGCTCAAAGGTGAAGGTACGGAAACTGGAAGGAATAAATGATTGAAGGGAATAGGATTTGCAAGCCCTCCCTGAGTCTTGAGTAATCCTAAAGACAGAGGGGAAACCCATAGATTTTCTGGTGGATATAGGAACACAACACTGTTACAAGGGAGAGGGCTGCTTGTTTGTCCTGGCCACCTGGCTAGTTTACACCCAAAATAACCACACAGAAATTGTATTAATTAAATCACTGCTTGGCCCATTAGTTCTAGCCTCCTGTTGGCTAATTCTCACATCTTGATTTAACCCATTTCTATTAATATGTTTATTGCCACGTGGCAGTGGTTTACCAGGAAAGATTCAGCATGTCTGACTCTGGCAGCGGGCATGGTGGCTCTCTCTGATTCTGCTTTTTTCCTTCCAGAATTCAATTCTGTCTTCTGCACCAACCTAAGTTCTGGCCTATCAGGCCAAGGCAGTTTCTTTATTCATTAACCAATACAAGCAACACATAGAAAGAAGGACCTCCTATACACAACATTCCATCCTAAAACAACCTGGAGGCAAAATGTCACCAAAACCATCCTGGGTACAAGGGGCTACAGGGATGAACCGGTACTCATGGAGTACTCCAAGATCAGTGGACATAGGAAAGGACTGAAAAACCCACTATTTTATGGTCATCCCTGAATGCCCATACCCACTGTTTGAAAGAGACTTATTAACTAAGACGGGCACCCACTTCCATTCTAACAAATTGTTTACAGTGCCCCCCAAAGCAAAGGCACAATAAAGACCTGCTCCAAAACTGACTCCAAGAAATTCCCCAAGCATGGGCAGGTACAGCTGAAAGATAGGTCAATTCTGATGTGTGTCAACAATACAAAATGCCTAGAGAGGCCAAAACAGGGAATCACTACCCATAATAAGCACCTCAGAGACCTGGGTATTTTGTTCCCTTGCCAGTGTGTCTAGAACACACCCCTACTGATGTAGATGACCTCCTGATAGCAGCTGACACCTTGCAAGACTGAAAAGCTGTCACTAAAGGACTGCTTGGAACTTTGGGAAGCTTGGGGTATCATGTATCAGCAAAGAAGGCTCAGCTAGGCCAAACTCAGGTAATTTACCTGGGGTACATCTTCAAGTGGGGCAAAAGATGGCTGTCAAAAGCAAGAAAAAAGACCATCCTGAGAATCTCCAGACCCAGCAACTGCCGAGGGGTGAGAGAATTTCTGAGGTCCACTGGGTTATGCAGGCTCTAGGTATCTGGGTTTGCTGAATTAGCTTGGCCTCTGTATGAGGCCACAAGGGGGAAAAGACTCTCTTCTATTGGACCCTACAGGTGGAAAATAACCTTCAGTAAGATTATGATTCTACTGAATGTAACTGTTCTGGCATTACCAGATGTCATCAAATCCTCCCACCTGTACGTAGATGAGAAGGGAATGGCCAAAAAGCTGGATCCAGTAGCTACTGGTTGGCCTCCTTGCCTTCATATAATTGTCGCAACAGTTTTGCTAGTTAGTCTCAAGAAAACTAACTTTGGTGCAAACTCTTAAAGTGACCAGCCCCCATGCTATCGAGCAGGTCCTTTAACATCCTCCTTAATGATGGCTCACTAGGGCTCAGCTGACTCATTATCAGGCTTTGTTCTTAAACCCACCCAGGATCCAACACACCCACAATCAGTGTCTTTACACCCTGTCACCCTGCTCCCAGACCCAGACATGGGTAAGCCTTGCCATGATTGTCTGGACATCCTGGGCTATCTCCACAGGATAAGACCAGACCTCAAGGGCATTCCTTTGTCAAGAGATGAAGTAACATGGTATACAGATGACAGTAGCTTCATCAAAGATGGAATCAGGTATGCAGGGGTAGTAGCTTCAACTGAGGAAGAAGTCACATAAACAAAGGCCCTACCTCCTGGGACATCAGCACAGAGGGCCAAGCTGATTGCTCTAACAAAGACACTGCTGTTTGAAAAGGGGAAAAGACTTTTAAGATCTATACCAATAGCCGGTATGAGTTTGCCACGATACAAGTCCATGGTGCCATCTACATAGAGAAGGGATCGTTGACTGCATTAAAAAAAAAAAAAGACTGTTAAAAACAAATAGGTTTTTTTTAAGACCTCTTACAGGCCTTATGGCTGCCACAAGAGATAGTTGTCATACACTATCCTGGGCACCAGAAAGGAGAGGATCCAATCTCAAGGAGAAACAACCGGGCAGACACAGTAGCAAAGGAGGCTGTGATCCAGACAGCAGCCATTCTGCTGGCAACACCACCAAAGATGGTAATACCCATGTTGATAGAATTTCCAGCTTACACTGACTGAGAGCTCCAAAGAATCCACTTGTGCACAAACACTCAGAAGGAGAAAGGATGGTTCAGGACCCCCAAAGAACAGAATATCTTCCCATCAGAATTTGTCACTCAACTAGACCAACAAATACACCAAAGTATCCATTTGGGAGAAAGGAAAATACAGAACTTCTTGAAAAAAACAAATCTTAAGATCTTTGATCTTAAGGCCAAAACAGCAGAAACTGTAGGCCAATGTCCCACATGCCATCTCATCAGTGGAAAAAGTAGTGTCACAAGAACTGGACATCAGGAGAGAGGAACTCGGCCCAGCGCCAATTGGAAGACTGACTTCACAGAGGTAAAGTCAGGCCAATATTGCTATACGTATTTGTTAGCTTTTATAGATACCTTTTTATGATGGACTGAGGCTTTCCTGACTAAGCACTAGATGGTCGCCATGTTGATCAAGAAACTTCTGGAAGAAATTATCCCAAGGTGTGACCTCCCTGTGCTCTTGGGCTCAGATAATGGCTGAATTCATCTCTTGAGTAACATAAAAACTAGTTAAGGCTATTGGGATCAATCAGAAACTTATTGTGTTTATCATCCCCAAAGTTAAGGCCAGGTAAAAAGGATAAATCAAACCCTAAAGGAGCCCTTAACCAAATTAACCCTTGAGACCGGCAGTGACTGGGTGTCTCTCCTCCCCTTAGCTCTCCACAGGGTTCACAATTCTCCTTATATCCTAGGCCTGACCCCATTTGAGGTCACGTATGTCAGGTCACCTCCCACTCTGCCTAATCTTAGGGCAGAATTACTGGTTGAAAATGATGACCAAAGATTTCTTTCCTACCTAAAAGTCTGTCCCAGGTGCAGAAACAACTCTGGTCTCAGCTGTGTGCAGTCTATGAGAAAGTACTGCCTTCTGTGCCCAACGGGTTCCAGTCAGGAGATCTGGTGCTCATTACTGATCTCTACAGTGCAGCTAATGGTTCTGAGGCAACAATACAAGCCTATAGAGCTGGAAGATGCATCTCCATGATTTAAGATGACCCACTACTCAAGGGAGGAATGAGAGGGCTGGAAGATGGCAGACCAGGCTCTCCTAGTAGCCTAACAGAGACCAGGTCTTAGTTTTCGTTCCCTAAAATGGAACAGAGCTAAACAGGCAGTCCTCAGGAAAACCACAGTTTATGAGAAATCAATCATCAGGTGCCCCACACCCCCTCCTGCTGGCTCAGCAGATCCCCCCCCCCAGGTCTCCTGATAACTAAAGATTGATCTGCTCTTGGAATATCACTAACTACTAGAGCCTCCCATCAATTAGCCCACAGACTAATCCCTCCTTACTGGAATTCTCCTAACTTCACTTAAAAGGAGTTTATAACTTTCTTTGGGGGTTACCAAGTGGTGTCCCAATGTTGGAATTAATAAAGCACCCTTGTTATTGCATATGTGGCTGCTGATCTTCTTTGGGGGCTTCTCTTGGACTCTAACATGTACATGTATGGGTGTGTATGTATGTGTGTCTGTCAGTCTACCTGTGTCATAGTATTTTATCTGTCAACACTAGGCTGTTTCAATGCCTATGCTAGTTTGATCAATGCTTCAATCTCTTTGGATATAAAATCATCTCTAAGAAATGATGGTTTCATTCACAATATATACAAATGCATGTTTGGCTAGGAGCCACATGACACTCTGCCCATGGTCACAGGCCCATTGTCTGTGGTTTCTACTGAATATGGAGGTAGGCCCTGACAGGCCTACTGCCACAGTCAGCAAGCTGGAGGCAACCCAGCAAGTCTTGTCCCAATATCAGAAGAGGAATTGTATGGTTAAGCTGAAGTGTAACCAGTGATTGCAAAGCACATTATGCATTGTGCTTATAACGCAGTTTTGGTAGAATCTGCAAACTCACCAGCATGCACTAATACACCCATATTCATTATTTTTATGAATGTGATGTGCTGTAAGAGGGCATGGTCTTCAGACTGTTTTCAATTTGAATGTGGCACCTTGAATATAAATGCTATAAGAAATTCTGAAGTTACAGAAACTAAATAAATGTTGAACAGAAACACAATCGTGTGGAACTGTCCCATGGAGGTGTCCAGAAGTTTAGACAGATTTTTAATCATGTGTGGTGTTGGCACTCATGGCTTATTAAATCTTCAAGTTCATTTAGAATAATATAATGGCTAGAAGTGATACATTATACATTAACAGGCAAAAATAAGAATATGCATTGTTCTCCACAGTTTGTATGTAAAAATCATTTCCTTTTGCATTATACAAATTTACCCAACTGTTTTTCAGAATTATGAATGACTCCATGACAAAAAAATGATAAATTTTGCATATATTGATGATATGCATTTGAAAAGTTATTAATTCTTTTCTTTACAGAACCTATGAGCTATATTCGGTAAATATTTCTTTTGGTAACATTTTTAGCAATATAAACAAACTTATAATTAATTACACTAGTAAATAGAGTGTTAGATTTCTGGAGTTTCATTATTTCATTTTGCTTAACTTGATTGGGGTGAAAGAATTTGATTACAAATGTTTCAAACATACCACTATGTCCGGGCATCCAGATAGTGTTCCATCCTCTCCTCCATGTTTCTATACAGCTCCACAGCATCCCAGGAGCAAACACCCAGACCCGGCAGATTCTGCCATCAACCTCTTTTCTAAATTTAAACTTTCTAAGGCAATAAAGCTCATACTTAAGAACTCTTTACACTATCTAGATCATTGATGATATCAATGATGTTTGAAACTGTGTAGGAGCAATGCTCGGTTTAGTAAAAACTGTAATTATATTATTTTGTCCTTCAATCTCCATTTCCATTTGCCAATATGTCAATGTGTATTATGTCAGAAAGACAGGTAACATAGGGGTAACACACTGTCCTGTTGAGTTCACAAGTGAGAGGCGCCATTGCTATGTATCCTGTGCCCTTTCATGTCTCAGTTGTTATTTTATGACTTCTGACTTTCTGGGTTCTCCCCTGAAAGAGAAGTTCTTCCTGACTAAGTCTCAAAGGGAGCACGAAACTGTGATGAGATTGACTGCAGTCAGGAGCATATTGAATGAGGCCGTGCCACACAAGAAGAACAAAATCAGTGCGAAGGCCCTGTTTCTGCCTGTGTATTCATGCTCATTGAACCACTACAGTGCCAGACTCTCTCAAATAATCAAGTTCAACTTGAAATTTCAGTGACCTAATTTCACAGAGCAGAATTCCACCACAGCTGCTACCAAGCAAACTCCAGCTGATTTACTGAATGTTGATGACGGCAGATGTTATAGTTGCTATTAAAGGTGTCTCTGGACATTTTTCTGAATTTACCCATTCTTCATGTTGTTGTTTGAACTCAGTAAAGACAGAAATCACCGTAGATTCAGGGAGACTAGAGCTGACATACTGAGCCAATGTTAGGAAAATTCACAAAAGGCAAGTTTGAGTTCCTTTGGAATACTTAACAATCGTTAATATGGTCCTCAAAGTTCTAAAAAAAGACATTATCCTCATTCGGTGCCACTTATATTTACTCTTTAACACATACAAGCTATGAGGTGGGATTCCTCTCTGTATGCTGTGAATACCATTTGTTAATGAATAAAGAAACTGGCTTGGCCTATAGCAAGATAGAACTTAGGTGGGGAAAACTAAGCTGAATGCTGGAAAAAAGCAGGTGAAGTCAGGGAGAAGCCATGGAGCCACCACCAGAAACAGATGCCGGATGGAAATTTACCCAGTAAGCCACAGCCACGTGGTGATACACAGACTAATAGAAATGGGTTAACTGCACATGTAAAAGTCAGCCAATAAGAAACTAGAACTAATGGCTGAAGCAGTGATTTAATTAATACAGTATCTGGATGATTATTTTGGGGCTGAGCAGCTGGGAAAACAAACAAGCAGCCTCCTTCAACAAAGCTATCCATGACCCATTTGTAAAAATAACACAGGACAATAGCAGAAAGAATAAAAAAGCATAACTCATTTTCTCCTTCTGAAAAGTTAAGTGTTAGATTTTGGTATGCATATATCCAGAAATTTTTTAATGTATTGCTTAAAATAGTGAAGTGTATCACTGGAATATGTTGTTCTGATATATGCCTTATTGTAAAATATTCTTTTGGTGTATGGTTATTAAATGTTAACAAAATTTTATCCAGAGAGGATATGAATTAAATAGTGAGGCTTTATGTTTTTTTTTAAGAAAGAAAGAACAAAAAAAAAATGAAGGAAGGAAATAGAGCTAAAATGAAGGAGAGGAGAAAAAGAAATTGAAAGGGGTAGAAGAGGGGAAAAGACGGGAGGGGAGGAGAGGAGAGAGGGAATTTATGTACTCTTCAGTACAGAAGGAAAATACACTGCATGGAAACAGAGATTAACCTGAGGAAGCGAGCAGGCTCTCACTCAAGTCTGCATTTGACAAGGAAAAGTGTAGCTTTGTCTATTCCTAACACACTTCACATTTACACATGACTATGAATCTAGCCGGAGCAGCAAGAATGGCACATTTCTGCAACTTTATTTCTTGGTTGAAATAGTAATATGTATGGATAAGATTTAAAAAATATGAGGTTTTTTTGTGTGTGTTAATTCCAGAATCACAGATTTTGTAGGTGACCTAAACCTCAACAAATAAATGTGAGGCTCCACTGTGAATTCTGGACTCAGCCGCTTGAATCCTTACTTGAGATTCAGTTTTTCCTAAAGTTTGTAGATCTCAAGACAGAGTCATAAAGATGAAGGAGTGTAGCACCAAGAAAACATTTTCCACAAGTCTTGATACAATTATCTCCTCTTCTTAAAAATATTTTAATGCAGTAAGGTTGGTCATCTCTTGGGTATACTCCCAAGAGTGGTATTGCTGGATCCTGAGGTAGGTTGATTCCCAGTTTCCTGAGAAACTGCCACACTGATTTCCAAAGTGGTTACACAAGTTTGCATTCCCAACAGCAATGGAGAAGTGTTCCCCTTACTCCACGTCCTCTCCAGCAAATGGTTATTGTTCATGTTTTTGATTTTAGCCATTCTGACAGGTGTAAGATGGTACCTCAAAGTTGTTTTGATTTGCATATCCCTGATTGCTAAGGAAGTTGAACATGACCTTAAGTATCTTCTGGCCATTCAAACTTCTTCTGTTGATAATTCCCTGTTCAGATCATTACCCCATTTTTTAATTGGGTTATTTAGAATTTTAATGTCTAATTTCTTGAGTTCTTTGTATATTTTGGAGATCAGACCTTTGTCTGATGTGGGGTTAGTGAAGATCTTCTCCCATTCAGTAGGATGCCTTTTTGTCTTAATGACTGTGTCTTTTGCTTTACAGAAGCTTCTCAGTTTCAGGAGGTCCCATTTATTCATTGTTGCTCTTATTGTCTGTGCCACTGGGGTTTTACATAGGAAGTCGTCTCCTGTGCCCATGTATTGCAGGCTACTTCGCACTTTCTCTTCAATTAGGTTCAGAGTGGTCAGATTTATATTGAGGTCGTTAATCCATTTGGACTTGAGTTTTGTGCATGGTGATAGATATGGATCTATTTTCATTCTCCTGCAGGATGACATCCAGTTATGCCAGAACCATTTGTTAAAGATACTTTCATTCTTCCATTACATAGTTTTAGCTTCTTTGTCAAATATGAGGTGTTCATAAGTATGTGGAATAATATCCGGGTCTTCGATTCGATTCCATTGGTCAATGTCTGTGTTTCTATGCCAATACCAAGCTATTTTCAATACTGTAGCTCTGTAATAGAGTTTGAAGTCAGGGATGGTAATGCCTCCGGAAGTTCCTTTATTGTATAGGATTGTTTTATATATCCTTTCGTGTGTGCTCTTACCCATTATGTAATCTCAAGCTGCTTTGCCTAAGTCGATTAAATTTCTACCTAACTTCCTTGCACCTTCAAATAAACTTCTCAATTGCTTTCACTGCCAATACTGTGCCAGGCATTCTGTCAATTCGGCTTCTCTTCATCAACTAACACAGAACACTATATCCTTGCAATCCAATCTTAAATCATCTTGTAAGTCATACAAAGGGTTAAATGTCCACTTAAGTTCACCCAAAATACAGTTGAAACTTTTAAATTTTAAAATAATTCAATTAAAAAAAATAAACCTTGCAAAGTATATATTGTTTATCATAGCCATGAGTAAAACTATGAACATCCCAATGGCTATTCACATGCCCACTGTGTGATAAAAGCATTAAGAAACTCGGGGTTTCCATTCCTGAAGGACCAGAAAATAACTCCAACACATAATCCATAACTCCTGACAAGATAGCATTGCTGTATATTACCACAGCTAGTTGAGAAGTTGCTGTACGGATGATCTCCCAGCCTCGATGTAAGGGTCACATTCATAGCTAATCCGGAGAACACTGAACAAGGAACCTAAAATAAAGGAAGGCAAAGGTTATCCTGTGGAGTGAACCAAGACAGCTTTGAATAAGGGGGACACTGGAAACATTCAGTAGAGCTTTCTCACTAACGTATCACCCAAACATCAATAGGCTTCCCCTTTTCAGAGGAAACAGAACACGACAATGGAGTCCATGGCACAGAAAACATCTTCATCAGGCTTGGGGAAAGAATGCATCTGCTCTGTTTTGAACAGATTTTGGTTGATGTGAAGTGTATTAGCATAAACCCTGCAGACAAAATCATGGGGATTGCAGAACACTGCTTTGAACCGGTTGTGCTTCAGTATCTCATACAGCTGACATGCAGGGTTTTCTTCCTTGGTGTGTCAGTCACACCATCTTAAAATGGCCTTTAAAAGTAGCTCAAGTTACAAACACCAAAACCAAGAGCATAGAGTTTAACCACAGCATTCATGTGCCCCGTGTTTCTATCCATCCCCTCTGCCTTTACATTATCTCTTTCTCTTTTACACACAGAATTTCTCTCCATTGCATAGAAACAATATTTAGTCCAGCTGTCACAACAAGCTGTCTAGGAACAAACACTTCCGAATTACCTTTGTTTAATAAGCCCACTTGCTTCAAGAGAGTCAATGTTTCACATGTCATACAGGTCAATAACATTTTGAAAAGCCAGTGCACTTTTGTTGAATTTATTATTATTCAATTGAGAAAAATAATTGGCTATTTTGGGGGAAAGAAAGATGTTCTTAATTTTAAGCAGTTCATAAATAGGAAATAACTCATTAACCATAAGGCTATATATAAGTGTTTAATATTTAAGGTAAGAAATGGTGAAGGGATGATATGATGTGAAATAAACTTCAAATGTTTCATGTGTAGAAAACAAAGTAAAAGAAAGCCATGATGGCTCATGCTTGTAACCACTCAGGAAGCTGGAAAAGGAGAATTTCTATGAATTACAGTCCAGTCTGGACTACACAGTAGTGTGCTGTATAAAATAAAAGCAGAAACAAAAAAAATAGACTATAAAAAAGAAACAAATGCATCCATACCACCAGAGAAAAAGAAAACTAGAATTTTTAAAACTGCTCACTTCTCTGTTCCATTTTGATCTAACCAAGAAATTATTTCATTTGATACCTACTGAGTAGGGAAAATCCAAGTATACTAGTATCATACTCTAGAGCAAGTCCCATGAAAATGTAAGTAAAAGTAGCATTAAATAGCTGAGTGGGTTTTACTTGCATATTTAAGAAACAATACAGATAGATAACTACATGTATTTTGGTTTCAGTAAGAATGACTCCCATAGGCTCATGTATTTGAATGCTTCATCCTTAGGTGGCAGAACTCTTAGGGAAGGATTAGGAAGTGTGGCTTTTTGGAGGAGGGTTGATGCTGGAGGTAGGCCTTGAAGTTTCAAAACCCTATGCCAGACCCAGTCTTCTTCCATCTGCCTACTGCCTGTGAATAAGATGTAAGCAATTAACTATTGTTCTAGTACTATGCCTGACCACTGCCATAGTCTCACCATGGTGATCATGAAGCCACCATCCTATCCTAAACTATGAGTAGGTCCCCAATTAAATGATTTCTGTTAAGTTGCTTAGTCATGGTGTCCTTTTACCACAATGGAAAAGAAACTGAGACATTATGAAACGGAAATTAATGAAAACAAACCCCACATATTTGAAAATGTGAAACACTCTGTTTTATTTTTTTTTTAATCTGTATACTTTTTGTTTTGCTTGTTTGGAGGTATTTTTATATTATCTATTTTCTCTCTTATAGTTTGCTTGTTTTGACTTTTATTTGTTTATTTTGAGAAAGACAAAGAGATAAAGAACATGCCAGTGAGTTTTGGAGGACTGTAGGGGAATTGAGAGAGGGGAAAGAATATAATGAAACTATATTGAAACAAAGATTTTTAATTATTTGGACAACAGAGGAGGGGGTCCCTGAACTAGCTTTGTCCCATAGTCACATTGATATATATCTTGATCATCACCAGAGAAATTTCACCTGATGGATGGAGATAGAGTCAGAGACCCACATCCACATCAGAACAAAGGACTGAGCTCCCAAGGTCCAGTGGAAGAGCAGAAGGAGGGAGAAGATGAGCAAGGAAGTCAGGACCGCGAGGGACTGGCCCATCA
>JAQHUG010000160.1:1846683-1863537 GCA_028555095.1 Dicrostonyx torquatus
TTTCGATATTCTTTTTCTTTTCTCTCTCAAGCTTACATACATTTTTTTAAAAATA
Organism: Dicrostonyx torquatus; assembly: GCA_028555095.1. Lineage (NCBI taxonomy): Eukaryota > Metazoa > Chordata > Mammalia > Rodentia > Cricetidae > Dicrostonyx > Dicrostonyx torquatus. The sequence continues at coordinate 1,846,739 of JAQHUG010000160.1, forward strand.
CTGTGACTCATTCAGAGGTTTTTCTTCTGAACATGTCCTTATCTGTATATGTAGTCATTTTCTGACCAGGAGTGCCTAGTTTTTAAATGCTAAGTGGATATGTTTAGGACTAAGGCTTCTTTGCCTTTGGCTTTGCCCAGTCCAACATGGCAGAGGTAATGCTTTCTACAAGCCATACTTTCCAGCCCAGCTCCAGGGATGCCGCAGGTCTACTTCACCATCAATCAACCTGTAGCACTCTGCTCACAAACCCCATTCAAATGCTCTGTAGCCAGACCTTCTGAAAGAGCCAGAGCCTTTCATGCCAGCATGAACCAGGAAGCCCTCTCCTAAAGAAGCCCCTCAGCAGCCTTCACTGCCTATTCAGAGACAGGAAGACCTCTCTAAAAGGAGCTGCAGTGCCCTTGCTTGCTGCCAGCAAACAGAGCCCATCTGAAAGAAAAATGCAGCTATCAAGTAGCTGCACTAAACTCTCTTCTTTTGTGTGTAGAATTCATTTCCAAACTCTCTCATGTTTTATGTGGATGTAGTTGACTCACGTAGTGAGTGGAGACTGCTTGTGTGTTTACAGCCACTCAGGCCCATATAATAACATAGAAACTATATTAATTGCAATACTGTTTGGCCAATAGTTTATGCTTATTTCTAGTTAACTCTTAATTTTAAACTAACCCATTTCTATTAATCTGTAAATCACCAAGAGACTGTAGCCTACCAGTAAGATTCTGGCTTGTACCTGGCTTCTTTCCCCTTTGGCAGCTGCATGGCATCTCCCCAACTCTGCCTACATTCTCTCTATAACTCTCTTCAGATTTCATGCCTGGCTTTACTCTACTAAGTCATTGGTCAAAATAGCTTCTTTAATAACCAATGGTAATAAAACGTATTAATAGCATACAGAGGGGAATCCCACATCAAACATGTCCTAATTAGTGTTTCTAATGCTGTACTAAAGCACCATGACTGAGAGTAACAAGAGAAATCAGGAGTTTATTTCATCTTACAACTCTAAGGTCAAACTCATCCCTGAGGGAAGTCAGTACTGGAACATAAGACAGGAACCCAGAGGTAGAAACTAAAACATAAGCATGGAGGTTGCTGCTTATTAGTTTATTACACATGCCCTGTTCATTCTGCCTTTCTAAACATCCCAGGGGTGGCAAAAGAAATGATTCTACCCAACCATAATCTGGTGAAACAATATCTTCTGGAGATATGTCTGAAAGGGTATAATACAGAAACATAGGTGAAAACTCATGAAACCTACATCCCTGGAACTCTCTGCTCAAGCTGTTATCAGCTCTGCTGATGAGAGACTCTTCCCCCTTAGTAAGTGTGTTTATGCTTTTATAACCTTGTGGAGGGGCCTTGGGGATCCTGTGATTTGAGGAGTTTCCTAAGAATTGCATATTTCATGAGATTTATCCATTGTCCACACCTTCCTCCTTCCTGCATAGAGGAAGTGTTTCAATAGTCTCACAACACTGGGGTTTCCCAGGTCCTGTCCAAGACCCACCTCCACTATGAGGACTTGGAACAAGGTCCACCGGGATCACAGTATACCCAACTTTTATGCCCATGGGCCTTGGCAAGGCATCAACAATCAATCACATCAATCATTAAGAAATTATGTTAATGAGAAGCTAAAGAAGGGAGAGGGTTTCATCAATCAAAAACAGACATGGAAACCTTCAGACTCTCACACTGACTTTTAATGTTTACTAATGCTTATTTAAATTAATTATTTTAATGGAGTTATAACTATACAAGAATTTATTTACAATAAGCTGACTACTAAAATGGTCAAAATAAATGGGCAATAATCTATTATATATTTTAAGAAGACTAGAAGATCAAAGTGTCAAACATAGAAGGTATCACAAGGACATAGAAATGCAAATGAGCCAGATTTAACAGGCATGTAATATATACACATATGAAAAGCAGTATATGCCCTATAAATAGGTAAAATTACTATGTGCTAATAGGCATTTTTAATTTCTTGTAGTATAAATGGAGTGCCATATTACATGGAAGTATATCTAGTCACAAAAAATGTATTACACAAGTTTTGTACATGGTAACAATATATCAGATGCTCATCCACATTAATTCTAAAAAAGAACTCAGTGTCTCAGTATGAGTGATTGTCCCCATTTTAGCCATGGAGACAAAAGTTCAGACTTTGAAAGTTAAGGAACTTACATGGTTAGTGATTGGGAGATGTAAGACTGGAGTTGGAGCCAAGCCAAGGCCACCTTCTTCTGCCTGCATCTTACCAGCCTTGGTAAAGCTGGTTCCTTGACTCAACACTGGTCTCCACAAGTGGCACTTCTGACAGGCATTGGAAGGAATTATTGAAAGTTTACTTTCTTTGTTTTAAGTTCTTTGCTTTTAAATTTTATTAATAATTAAGAATTATTCAATTATTTAAAATTCCAAGTACTAAGGTGTGCACTGTGGGTTTCCAGCAGAAATAATCCACAGAATATTGAATGGGAGAAATAAACAACTATTCTGAGTAGAGAGTGTTGTAAATCAGTGGAAAGCAGTTTATAATCATACTTCTGTCCTTGAGAGTCTCTGATTATGATGCTATTATTTCCAACAAAGTCAAGAGGGCTCTTTAGAATAATATGGCAGTCACAAAGCTTTGCTATTAACAATGGATTCCCTAAGATGGAATTTTTTTTCCTATTACTTAACAAAGAAAATTAAATACTAACATTTAGGCATAACCATGCAAACACTAGCATTTTCAGCTCATTTGCATCATGGACATACTTTCACTGGAGGTTAGAATCATAAATTTTGTTGTAATAGCAACATGTACCAAGATGTAGTTATCTTGTCATTCGGATAAGAAGGCATGAGTTCCTAGGGCTTCAGAAAAGCATTTAAATTAAGATTGAACTTGGGTAACATGTTCCTTCCTCTCATTTTAAAATTCACTCATCCTCTTTAACTTATTAGTGTAGAAACTTCCTAAAATATGTATTCATACACATATGAATAGAGTTTAATAGGGTTTCCCTATAATGGGTGAGGTTGCCCCATTAGACTCTGAAGGCTATCATATAGAAATGCTAGTGATAGGAATGGGTTATCTGATTTGGAATTGTTGACAATGGGTCCCACAGAACCCAACAACATTGTCACTGTTGTCATTGCTCTTCTCACGCCTCCAGATCTTGATTATAGGACCCTGTAGCTAAAGAAATGATGAACCTGGGTCATAGGACATGGAGGAATCAAGGTAATGTCAACTTGGAAGCTCCATCTTGCCTGGCTAGCTTTCATAGCACTGGAAGTTGCTAATGCATGCCATTAGAAGAGAACTGTGATCACCAGTCACATGCAGCTGTGAACCCTGTAAACTTAACAACAACAGTCATGGAAAGATATGCTTACTAGTCCAAAAGTAGCACAACTGTCTTGGGAACAAGCAATCACTTATTTCTTTTTCTTATTTAAAGTTTGGGAAGGAATTCTAGGGAAAAAAAAAGTCTGCTCCACGGGATGAAGCCTGTATATGACACAGTTATCAGGGCCAAGAATCTGTGTCTAGACAGAAACATAGGACCTAAGAGAGAACCAAATACTACTATTCTACTAAGTGGACATAGTACTGAACCAACTTCCAACAACTTTTCATGCTCATAGATAGTGCATCTGTCAAACCTCATCAGAAAAGCTTTTGTCTGCTTGTTTGTTTGCAGTAGATGGCAATTAATATACAAATCCACAACTGATCAATATGCAGAGCATAAGAGATTATGGAATGGTTAGCAGTAAATGGGATATGTATCTAAGACTCCCTCCTCTAAAAGCCAAAGGAAGTGGATGATCACTATGTAAACAGTACACAACAGGACAGTTGCACAGAACTCACAGAAGACATGATAGGAGTGCTACAAGTTCAAGCTAGACAAAATCCTAGCGTGAAAATGGGAGGTTAATATGAAGTCCTACCCATAGCCGAGTACCTACTGACAAGTGATAGCTACAAAAAGGAAGAGTCAATTTTCTTTAATGGTGTGATGTAATGACTGGCACCACACCCGAGAGTATAGGGACAGCACAAACTGGAATCAATGGACTTTTTTTTAAATTTAGTTAGGAGGGAAAGGAACATAGTTTAGATCTTGGAGGGGATCCTAGAAGAGGGGTGAATATGGTCAAAATGCATTGCATGAAATTTTCAACAATATATTAAAAATAAATGTTTGAAATAGGGAAAAGTATCTATACATCTACTTTTCATCATCCCAATTGTTTCATAGTGTCCTGATGATTCAATTCTTTGCTAGAAAGTCTGTAAATATATAAATTTGTCTCTAACATCATCACAACTTGTTAAATTCTGGTATACCTGGCTGTAAGTTGCATAATTTCAAGACTATCCGCAAAGAAACTTTATCTGGATATTAGATAAAGCTAAACAGTTATGTTTGGTCTTATAATGTTCATTTATGGACTATAATTACACCCTATGGGCAGGAGATATAACTGAATGAACAAAAATCTCTCATGCTTAGTAGAATTGTAGTCTAGAAGAGAAATACAAAAGCTGCAAAGAAAGGATATAATGAGAAGTATATGGATATATTCTTAACTGTTGTGTGAAAAAAATCAATGAGGTAAGCATAATTCAGTAGTAGATAATGATGCTATTTTACTGTATGTGGTTACAGGAGACCTCTCTACTGATGTATTTGAACAGATCTATGAGAAGCAAGGATACTGGCTTTCAGGCAAGCCAGTAAATACAAGACAAACAGCCAGGAAGTGTCGTGGTTTGAAGTTTTGCAATGGAAAAAAGCTTATCATATGCAACATACTAAGGGATTACACCTACACACACAGAGAGACACATGCACATATACATACATACACATATAGACACATACAATGACACACACAGGAAGCCATAATCAACTGAGTAGCCAATAGTAAATATGTAATGGAAGAGAGTCTGTAAAAGATAAGTACAATAGAGTGAATTTTCCATGATTTTCATACAACATTCAAAATGTCAATGCTTGTATCATTTTAAAAATAGTTATTTCAATATTTCCAGCACCACAGTGAATGGATTTGCTTCTCCTATCAACTTAGGATAAATCCAGCATTCAAATATCATACTTTTTTCTCTGGAAGTTACCTTTACACTTTAAACAATTTAACCCAAGGAAGAACTGGAGGGGAATAAAGATAGGTGTCACTGAAGATCCCAACACATTGACATCCTTACTCACCTGCTCCTCACAAGGGATCAAAGCTCAGCCTTTGGCACCATGACAAGGACTGAGAGATAGAAAGAAGAAAGGTACATGATGGCTCAGTTTCGTGGATCTCTGTCCACGGGGTCTGGCCTCCCTGGTGTGAGTCTGAGGCATGAATGAACATCATGGTGGGAAGATATGGGAGAATCAACCTTTTTACCTCACGGTGCTCAGGAAGCAGCCAGGAACAAGGCTCCTTCGTGGGTATGTCCATGGCGACCTAACTCGTGCAATGAGGTCCTACCTTCTAGTTCTCACTACCTCCTAAATGTTGCTCCTAATTTCACATCAGGTCCCTAAGATAGGAGCCTACTGGGTACATTCCACACTCCAACCGTAGTTACTCCAATCAATGATAAGCAGTATGTACGTCTGCTCTCACCGTTCCACTTACATATGCTTCGTGATGGCACTGTTTCAGAGGCTGGACCAATTCCTGAGTATTGGGCCATAGGAAACAACGCAGTAGAGTATGGGGAACACAAAGTACACGTTTGTGTGGGTAGAATAGTAACCAATTAGAGTAAAGAAGTGAATATTATTTCCAAGTGAGAATTCAATACTTTTTTCTGATTATTCTCATTTTCAAAATAAAGTAACAAATATACCACCCATTATTAGATTAGGTACCTGTCCAAGGTGTGTAGATAAAACTGTAAGAAACAATATAGTGATCAAAATATTTTTTAAAACATTTATTTTTATAGAAATGGACATGTTATGCCCGTATCATGGGACCCCCAAACAAAACCACTACAGAGCTGGTAGCTGATGCAAACACACTGGGTTTTATTGATTATATGTTAGCTAACTTGAACCACCACTGCAGTGGGTGGGGAGAACAGCCCCAAGGCTTCAGGGTAAGAGGATTTTAAATGGGAAACCGCAAAGCAGGGAGGCACAAGCCTTGGCGTTTTGGGATTGGTTCAAAATATATAATTTTTGAACCTGTTGGTTGGGGTATAGGGGAACTTCAAAACAGCGGTTAATCAGATAACCACAAGGACATTTGAAGTAAGCAGATGTACGAAGATGTTGTTTGGAGCCAGGCGGTGGTGGCGCACGCCTTTAATCCCCGCACTCGGGAGACAGAGGTAGGTGGATCTCTACGAGTTCGAGACCAGCCTGGTCTACAAGAGCTAGTTCCAGCGCAGGCTCCAAAGCTACAGAGAAACCCTGTCTCGAAAAACCAAAAAGAAAAAAGAAGATGTTGTTTGGACACCTGGTTGGGTCACTTTGACCAGGGCTGGCACTGTTTCTTAGGAATTTTTATGACTTTTCTGGGCTACATTTGCCCCCCTAGTTAGGCCCTGTCTAAAATGTGATTCTTTCTTAAAATGGAGTTTGTTCGGCTCTTTCAGTCAGGACTGCTAACTGGAGTTTCTTTATGCAATGACAGAATTATTCTGTGCCGGTGAATACTGTGGTTTATACATCCTGGTAAGAATGTGGCAAAATCACCTCTTCAGAATGTCAAAATGACCTGCTATCCTGGTTATCATTACACGGGATATGCAGTGTCCAGTGGTTTGTGTTCAATTCTTACACCAAATAGGAAAATACGTGTTAAGACTTAAAAGTGGTGCCAGAAAATTTTACAAAGAGTATCTCATCACCTAATGGTGTTTTCAGGTATGCATATCCACACCCGTACCTACCGTGGACAAAAATCTGTGAAGTGGATTTCACTCTGGCAATCTTCACAGAGTATCCTCCAAGAGACATAGTAAAATCTATCCATGAAAAACAGTCTTGGAACACACAGCTTTGCCAACCAAAGGAGCTGAAACCTGCCTTGCATGAACTTCATTAATGTCTTAGCACTCTCTGTCCTCAAAAGCTGGCAGCACAGAGCTCAGTCACAGGGATTTTTGAATAATTAATTAAACCTAGTTCCTTTGTATCAATTTTCACACAGAAGGGTGAAATTAACTTTTCAACTTGTTTATCAGTCAGTTTTGTACTCTCCTCCTCTAGGGTCACAAGAATACCTTCAAGATTTGATAGGCAAAAAAGTAAAGTTAAATTCTGTGAAGAATAGTCACTGACCTGATATTATGATATTAAAAGCAGAAATGTTTTGGAGTGGGAAAATAATACATTTTAATATGGGCAATTAACACTTAAAGGTCCTCTAAGCAGTGGGAAATATTTGACCTTGACATGTGGTTATGAGCATAAATTATAGGTTTTATTCATGAGTTATATCCCTAACAATTATAAAGAAAGTCTGGCTGAATTATATAGGAATTTCAACAGGAGAGATTTTATCATAGAAATAATATCAGAGGAATGGATGAAGGCACCTTCTGAAAGAAAACCTTATTTCTTCATCTTTCAGTGTCTCCAAAATGCATCCATGCACTTTCTAATATAAAGCTTTGAATTATTTCTCTCAAAGTGGTAAAGGTAATGTGAAAATTTTAATGAAGATGGCCAGCACTTTGGAAATCTTATCAAATGAGAATAACTTAAACTGTTTAAATTCATTTTAATTAGTAATCAAAGGTATTTTTATTTAAAGTTCCTATTGGTTAGTTGTTGGCATGCTGAAGCTATGAACATTTATGTATGTTGTATTATGTTATTAAATGAAAGTGGCATAATGAATGCTTTAAGTATTTCTATTCAAAATTTCCCATCTATGGTCTTAAATAAATTGCTAAGATCACAAAGAAAAGAAAAATATAAAAAAGTAGATTCATCAAATAAAGTCAATTTTTCTAAAGAAAATATTCATCAAATTTGAAATGACTAGCCCTGGGAAATTTAAGATGAATTAAATGTCTATGTCCTATATTTCAAGTCTTCACACAATTCCCACAATTTCAAAACCATTAACAGATTGTGAGAATTTGAAGAAATACTTCTGTATGGTTGTCTCAAAAACTGTCAAACTCGTTCTCCATAATTTACAATACAGTACAACTGATGCTTGAATGCCTAATTCTGAGAAAGAATAGATGCCAAAAACAAATGAACTTTGCAAAAGAAAAATTAGACACAGACATGGTCAAGACTTCTATCTGGCATGAACAAGCTATTATCCAGCCCAAAACGGGCTACAAATGGCCAAGGAGCTTAAGAGTAGAATTTTTTTCTGCAAGAGTCCAAAACCTAAGCTTAGAAACTTTGAAGACTCTGCTAAGGATTTCTTGGGCAAAGTGGTGAGTACAGGGCAAGAATAAACAGCCTCTAATTTTGTTTAAAGGGTATGCAAACATAACACTGTTGCACACATGAAAACTGCAACAGTCATAATAGAAAGAAAATTAAAGCAATATCCAATATCAGATGAAGGGACAATGAAAATTATATATGTGTGTGTGTGTGTATCATACACACACAATGAAATTTTACTCAGTCATAGAGAAAAGTAAAATCATAAGATTTGTTTAAATCTGAATGGAACATTCATTATATCAACATATATTAGCAAATTATAATGCTAAAATATAAAAATACTTATAACATTATATTAAGCAATGAAACCAAGTCTCAGGAAGACATATTTTCTCTCTCATTTGTGGGTGCTGCTAACTTCCTATACAGGTGAGAATAATCATGAGCCTGAGAAGGGAAAAAGGCTTAAAGGAGGAGGAGATTAACAGGACAAGGCAGAAGCAGGGTAACAGTGACAGAAAGTAGAGAAGGAACAAAGTATAGAATCATGAGGATTAATTGGGGATGTAAAGTCAAACAAAATAAAATATGTCTCAAAGTCCCATATAATTTTTTAAAAATGAAATAATTTAAAAAAATAATGGAAAGTATTTTTAATTAAGTGAAAGGTTGAATTGTTTAGAAAATAATATTCTAATCTTAATGTTGATAAATTTTTAGTGTGTTTAGTTTACTCTTCTGATAATCAAAATTATAATTTCAAAAGCATGTATTTTGATAAGTAATGAAATTTTTAAAAAAAACTAAGAGAAAAACAATTTTTTTGCAAGGACAGGGGAATTTGGGATCCAGAGTCATGTGTTGTGTATCCTGAGACTTTTGTAAACCATCCCATATTGATGGAGGCTGCTTGTTCATTCCCAGATGCCCAAACCCCTGAAATAACAACACAGAAAACTGTATCATATAAATCACTGCTTGGTCAATCATGTACATGTATTGCTAGCTAGCTCTTCTATTAGTTTATATTTTACCACAAGGTTCGTGGCTTACAGGCAAGGTTCCAGCTGGCAGCTCACATCTTTCCCCTCTGGTGGCTACATAGCATCTCACTGGCTCTGCCTTCTTTCTCCCAGCATTCAGTTTAGTTTTCCCTGCCTAGCTCTGTTCTGACTCCAACGTACAGAGAGTGGCCGTGCCATCCAGGATAGCAGTGCGTGCTTAGATGCCTCTTGAATTTGAGTGCTCTCATTCTGTGGAAAGCTAGAATAAAGCTTTTGTCAGGGACTGGTGGGAATTCAGTAAGTTTGGGCAAAGCTACAACATTTGATACAAATTTATTGATACAAATTTATAAAGCTACAACATTTGCACCAAGAACTGACATCAAATTGGCAAACTTGTAAGACTGCAGCGAAAGGTAGCTCATTTCATTGTGAGCCTCATTCAGCAGCCCAGTGAAGGATGAGTGGGGAGAAGAGGATAATTTTGTCAGAAGACAAACAGTCTGGGTCCAGACAGGGAGGGTATAAAAGGTCAGCCTAAGAAGTAGGTTCCACCACGCCTAGCTACAATGTATAATGAAAGAGTAGTCACTGAACAGGGGGGAAAAAGCCTCCTATAATGATTCACGAGTTAGGCACAGGGCAACCGTTGCTTCTGAGCTTTGGGGCAGTACTCTCCAAGGAAAATCCGCACTGTCCTTATCCTCTTGTTTCTGGACAAGGTCAGGAGGACCAGCAGAGGATTAACTTCAAGAAACACTTGACAGTGCATTTCAGCATCAATAAGCTGAGGACAAGATACTGACATGCGAATGTAATGAGCTCCCAACACATTATGTCACACTAGTCAGTGACATCAGTGTCCTCAAAGGAGCCACCTCTGTAGACAGAGTCAGAGTCTCCTGTAGAAGCCGAAGACATAAAAGAACATTGGAAGAAAATGTTCAGAGGCAGAGTTGTTGTGGGTAGGGAGATGTCTTTTTCATCATTATGGGGTATATCTAGTCTTTCCATAGGGAAAGATCTTTACAAATAGAAAGTATTTTACTCATGAAATTAATACTTTAGAAAATGAGATATCGGCAAATTTGTTTACATTTTTATTTCAAAGAGAAAATAATTCGAGCTATTACTTAAACATTTATCCTTAGCATGCTAAGAACAGACTCATGTTTAACTGATTGTGCCTATGTAGATAAGGAAAAGTATTTGTTATGTAGAGAAAATGTTTATACAAATTAAAATATCAGAAAAATGGCTAGAAATCACCAAAAGTCAGCCACAAATACTAGCTAAGGAGGTACAGGTAGTTCCTTAGACTCAATGTTTGCAATCAGGCTGGAGATGACCTCAGTGGGTAAGAACTGCTCAGACATGCACAAAATCCTTGGCTTCCTCCCCACAACCACATAAGATTCCATTCTTTTTTGTGTTTTTTTTTTTTGCTTTTGGGCTTTTGTTTTGTATCTTTTTCGTTCCTTCTTTCTTTATTTTTGGTTTGGTTTTGGTTTTCGGTTTTCTTTTTGGTTTTTCAAGGCAATGTTTCTCTGTAGCTTTGGAGCCTGCCTGAACCTAGCTCTGTACACCAGGCTGGCTCTGCCTCATGAGGGCTGGGATTAAAGTCATGTGACATCATCACCCAGACTAAGATTCCGTTCTTAAGAACAATACTTATTTTATCTCATATACATTAGGATTTGCCTGCATGGTTTTAGATGTACAAGTCCATGCCTGATACGAAATGTGTGAAATCCCCTGAAACTGGCATTACAGGAGGAAGTAATCTACCGTGTGGGTGCAGGAACCCTTTATCCCTGCAAAAGCCGCAAGCTCCTTTGAGACCCAGCAGCCCCGCACATAGAACTGGGTTTGACGCTACATACCTACTATCCCCTTACTCAGGAAGTCAAAGCAGGAGGATCAGGTCATGATCATACTCAGCATGTCAATCGAGGCCAGATTGTGAGACCTGTGATCTTGTCTAACAAAAATAAGCGCTCTGAATCGATGGTACGGGGAAAGTGTTGATTTATGACTGAAGTTAAGTTGCTAGGAAAGCATCGGAGACAGAGCGGTGATAACATAGTACGAGCCCTCGTTGGAGCTTTGCAAAAAGAAGTTGGATCCAAATGCCTCCACCACCCAGCACATCTCCCTCTTTATCATCGTTGACATCCTGCTAGATCCCAAGTCCTCTGCTCAAGCAGTCGCTCCTGTTTGCTTCCCACTCCAGTCTCCCTGTCCAGTCTTCCTCTGTTACAATTTTATTTGTTACACCAGAACGGCCTTTCGAAACCATCAATCTCTGTAATAAGCTCCACAAGGAAAAGGGCCCTGAAAAGTGATGAATTTGCTAAGGTCCATGGCTTCTCACCCACACAAGCCAGGGTCTGGCACCCAAGATGCAAGGCTGGACTCGGGTGAATGTTGTTGAATGAGCAAACGAACACATAAAACGTCTTCCTCTGGTCTCTCCTCCATCACACCACATAGATTTCAAACGGGGCCTATAGGTCACTGCAAGCACCCGCCTGATCCTTTTTCATCTCTCCTGCCAGGCTCTCAGTTTTCTCAGTGTGTCCTCTATCGGCTCCCCTGGCAAAGTAACAAAACTGCAGGCTTCATCCATTCAATGCTTTCACTTGCTTCTTTTAGGCTGGAATATTCCTTGACTTTCATTCTTTCTCTCTTCAGTCCATCCTTCATAAGGCTAACAGTTTGTTCTTCCAACCTCATCTCTCCATCAATATCTCACTCAAATTCTCTAGATTAGGCAGAAAACAAAGAAAACAGAAACTTTCAGTGGTTTGTCTAAGGCTCAGTACCACGTGTGTGTGATACAGTTTCGGTAAGTGGATATCGGCAGTGAGCGACTGAAAAAGGAAAGGGATAATAATGCCAATATCAACCATTTAAAAGTTGTCTTATGTTTTTCATTGTGTGTGTTTGGTTATTCTCTTTCATTTGCTTTGCAAATTCGATTCTCTTCCATCCTGACAACTTAGTCCTAACGGCAATTTCTCATCTGAAATTGTTGTTCATTAACAGACACGGTGAACGTTGTATACTATGTGAATTCATAACAAGTATGGATACATTTAATCCACATGCACACCTCTGACTACAAAGGTGGCGAAAGAGAAATATAAGAGCTGCAGTTACACTAGAACTGTAGACAATTCTACCATTTCCTTTCCCCTGACCTAGAAAACTACTTGAAATCTCTCAAGCTCACCCTCATTCAGGCAAAGTAGATGAAAATCCCCTGCACTGTTTGGAAAGAAGGTGTGGGGAATGAAATTCTGGAGATGTCCAAAATGACTATTATTATTTCACAGTCTTTGGTGTTAAGATCCATGTAGGTAGAATTAATTTTTATAGAAAAAATTATGAACAAACAAGAATCAAGAATTACTGAAGAATACAATAGTAGATATCTCAATGAATCTTTTTTCCTATTTAAAATAATAATTAACCCTTGACCATGATTAATTGCCTTAGAGAGAGGGTCCCTGCCTCCATTTCAAATTCATTTGTATCACAAAAGTGCACTAAAACATGCAATAAGTTAGATATTCAGTGTCTTCAACTCATCATTTTATAAAAGATTGATACATTTGGAGGCTGCATTTGACTTACATGAAAAAAGAAGACAAAATCTTGGGAGGGCCATGGAGAATTAGTGACTTCATTTGTAACTCCTGTCAGGGGCTGGTGGTCTAACAAGCATCTCACAGAATATAGATGCTGAGTAAATTTAACCAACTGTGCCTAGCTTGAAAGCATGTGTATTAATACAGTGTATATTCTTATTGCATCCTTACAAAGCAACCGTACTTGGGAGCCGGATATGCCTGTAATCTCAGCTCTCAGGGAGGTAAGGCAGGAGGACCTCAATGTTGAGACAGTATAAACCACATGCTAAGACTTTATATGAGACAAATTAACAATCAAGCAAACCAATAGGTAAGCAAACATATTAGGACTCACAGAATAGACAAGCTATAACAAAAAAAATAGCATGCCAAACAAATTAATCTCAAATTCTGTGTCACAATTTAAAATAAAGGTCAATGGTTTCATGACAACAACCAAGTGAAATATCTGTTTAAAAGTAGAAATCTTGTTCTTCCATTAGCCTCTTGGTTTACAAAATAAATAAAAATCCCTGAGAAGAACAATTAGATTTGCTGGAGCATTCAAAATGCTGTAAGTAAACTTCCTGGCTATTTTGAAAATCCTCATTTTCTCAATGCTTTGCATTTTTCTTTGCTGGACCAGGTTAACAGGCACAACAGCACAGTATCCATAATGGTCTTAAGATGGTGAGAGTGAGCTAAATCTCCAGTGGACCATGTTAATCTCCTCACCAGTATTGACAAGGACACAAATTCTGTCATTTGTGCACATCTGAAATGCCTTTGTTCCCTTCTGCTCCTAGTCACACTGCCCATGACTTCTGAAAGTTTTATGCTGAATCTGTAATCATTGATGTGCAAAACCCTCACTGTGAGGCTTCATTGTTTTTCTTGAGAAAAAAGCACCTATCCCCTAGCGGTCTTGGTTACATGGTCAGATCTGCACACCTTTCCCCCTGTGAGAATCTTCCCAAGGTTTTCATTTTCTCAACCTCATCCTTTCTGATTGCTGATTGTTTGTTAAAGTAAAATTTTTAAAATATTTCATGTTTTATGCAAAAGAAAGAAAGATATTCAAGATCTGTGCACTAGGTTGGTTTTACAGCAACTGGTCAGCTATATTCTGTGGAGTGACTGCAACTGTAGACAATAAGCAAAGAATGAATAAAACTTTGTGTAACTGTTCACACAAACAGATGAGACCTTACACCTGGCCTCCTGGTTGTCCTTTGCTGACCTTCAGGTTATAAAATGAAGTTCAAAAGGCAAGAGTCAAATAGAGGTCGGGTAAATTGGCTTCTATTTGCGTCTGAAACTGGCAGTTTCAAAATGTCATGCCCTACCAGTGTCCTTTGAGCAAATTTTATATAAGTTCACCTTTTCAAAATCTTACAAAGAAAATTTTCAATAGTGTCTGTGTGTTTCTGAAATGTGTTCAAAACATCACATCAGCCAGAGCCGGGGATTTTTTTTGGGACTCAAGTTGATAACTTGAGGCCAATTCAAAGATGTGTTTTCACAAAAAAAAAAAAAAAAAAAAAAAATTCACTGATAACTACAGATCTCCTGGAATCTTTCAAATTCTGATTACTTCCACACTGCAAATGTATCTTCTTTATAATTCATTCTATGATCTTGGCACATACATAGATTTCTTGCTTGTTTAATTTCTTCTAGGGAAATGTAGTTATGGTTACCATCTGCAATTTTCTTTTATTTAAACTAAGTTCATTTGGACAATCTTATGACCATTCAGCATGTCAGATAATATTTCCGACAATCACTGGAACTCAAGTTCAAGTTAATATAAACCAATACCGTAAATACTTTACCTCCTATGAGGATCTCTACACCTTCAATTAGTCCTTATTTGTAAAAAATTAAAATTTAGGGAGTTCAGTTCTTGGTCCTTATTATAAGGAACATAAACCCTCAGAAATAAATTTAAAGCATACCTTAAAGGAATATTTAAAACTTGATTTGTGAACACAGGGATTTATGATTTTTCTAAAGATGATATTTATAGATACATTTATCTTTATAAAATGTTAGTTATTTGTATAAAATAATGTTACATTGTGACATAGATGTCTGTCATTGCACATTGTTCTTCCTCCTCTTTGGCTGACTGCATTCCTCCTGCCCCCTCAGCTCTCCTCCTAGATCTTCTTAGCACCCTCTCTCCCCTTTCGTGTTTACCTTTCATTTCTATGCCCTATATGAATATATACGCATGCTTATGACTGTGCCAACATGCGTACATTTGTGTCTATTCAAATGCAAATTTAAATCTGGGATCTATTTCTGGGAGAATCAGCTCCATGAAGTCATCTTCTGGCCTTCCCATGCAAGGTGTGGTATGTACCTTCCAACAACAATAATTCAAAAGAAAGATTAAGAGAAAAATACATTTTAAATACTGATTTTTAAGAAATAGCTACAGCAGCTTCTTTCAGATAATTTTGTCATGCTGACTATAGTATGTCATGGTAAGTTTCTTCTCCAGTGATGTCCATGTGAGGATCATAAATGCCAAATAAATTTGATAGCCATTTATTTTATTATTCATGTTGGAGAATGTTCTGCTATTGTTTAAACACATTCTTTATGCTTTTAAGATTTTATTTCAGTTCCTCTTCTCCTGTGCATTATTAAGTTTTGCTTATTGACCATATTTCAAATTTAGTATGCTAATTATTTTTGTTATTGATGTTTGAATGCATGATTTCTTCAAACTTTCTTGTATCACTGATAAGATCTTCTTCTTATTGGTCAACTCCATTGGAAATACTTTACACTGTGTTTTGTTTGGTTTTAGGATTCACAATTTAGTGTTCATTCAACAAATATTTACCAAAATATTTCCAATGGAATAAAAACATTTTTCTAAAGCAACTGATTTTCTATAAAATTAATAAACAGACATATATAATGTAAAGTTTTACTATATAAAAGTTTATAAAGTTTAGATAATCTCATTTATGTCTATTTCCTTTTATTGATACATAATTAAATATGATAAACATTTATTAAATATTTTCTATCAGACAGACACTGTACAAAGTGCGGATTTGGAAGTCAATGAGATGGGAGAGCTTTCTGTCACCATGAAACTTACATTCTAGGAGGAACAGCTAAATAAACACACTATTTGTTATAACTATGAGTGGTAGAAAAAATAAATAAATGGGAAATGGAGTCGAGAACTATTTTTATGTGGTAGATGGGCTATTTTGAGTAGGGTGATCAAGAAGGGTTTCGGTAGCATTTACATATGGATGAATGACTTCTGTATGCTGAGAAGGGAACTGCTTTATTTCTTTGAGACAGAAAGGACTAGCAGGTACAAAGGACCTGAGATAAAAACCACCTGGTGTGCTGGAGAAACAGCTAAGGTCTGAATCAGCTAGGTAGGTGTTCATCATCCCAGAAATCATAGTTAAGGGCACAACCCTGAACTAGTCTGAAATCATATTTGGAAATAGGGTGACAGTAGACGCGATTAGTAAAGATGAGATGGGAAGTAGGGTAGGCTCCTCATCAATACCGCTGGTGTTCTTACTAAAAGACGAAAGTGAACACAGACACACATGCAGGGAGACCATCATTCAAAAACAAAAATAGATGTCAGAGAGATGCTTAGTCCTGTATCGGGATATATGGATTTATTAAAGAGACACAAGAAATACGATACCCAACAGGAGAATACGCAGGCAGGCCAAGCAGGTCGGCGATCCGCACAGAGAGAG
>JAQHUG010000160.1:1880418-1893885 GCA_028555095.1 Dicrostonyx torquatus
ACATGCATGAGTGACCACAAAAACACAAGCAAAACAGGACATAATCCTCCAACAAAGCCACTGAAATGGAAACTGAATGACACATCGGCTAATGAGAACAGATTTTACAAACAGGAAATTTAAATATTACAGGACCCAGCAATCGCTGTACAGCATATACAAAAAAGAAGGGAAATCTCTATTTTGAAGACACGTCTGCATTCCTATGTTCATTTCAGCACTGTTCATAATAGCAGACATGTGAAGAATTTAAGTGCTCACTAGGATACAGAAAGTATGATATTTACAGAATGGAGTGCTACTCAGCCGTCAGAAGGAATGAAATATTGTCACATCCAATAACATGGATAGAACAGGGGGTTCTAATGTTTAGTGAGCAAGGTATGTACAAAATACAAATACCACATGATATCACGCATGGAGAATCTAAAAATATTGATCTCTGAGAAGTCAAGAATAGAGTTAGAGCTCCCACAGGAATTCAGAGTAGCAAGAAGAGACAGAATGGAAGGGTAAACAGGAGCCAATGTACATTTATATAAGAGAAGTAATCTGCAATATTCTGTACACCATGAGGAGCACAGATAGAGATAAAGTACTATGTGTATAGAAAAATTAAGAAAAGGGGTTTTGATTATTTTTACCACAAAAATGATAAATATTGGGTAAACATATTTATTACTGATATGAACATTGAGCAGAACATCATCAACAATGTATCAAAACATTCATTTGTCTAATATTATATATTTTAAAAATTATAATGAACTAATCACATTTTACTTTATAAAGTATGAATAATACTAATATATAATATAAATACCATTTAAAAGATAAGTAATCTACATAATAATAAAATAAAGAACGCGTCTCCACCATATGGAAAAAGCCATAAAGTCAAATCCTATGCAATCCTAAAATGATGGCATAGCACATTTTTGGTGTAGGAGGGTTCCACCCACACCCTATTACAACACATTTTCTTTCTTCTTCACAAAGAAAAGTCAAACAACAAGCAACAGAGCTTTAGAAAACAATAAAGGAGACCTGAGATCTGTGTGACATCAAACACTAACACAGAGAAAGGAATAAGGCACCACAGCCATTAGAACCCATTAAGTATCTCCTCTATAGGGAAATACTAAGTGTCTCTGTGACTGTTATTCTGTGTCAAAAGATTCTAAAGTTGACTCAATCTTTAACCCCAGTTAGATAGGTATATTAGGCCTGCACAGTATGTAGGGCTGGAGCGGAGGCAGTGATCAGTGTTCTAGGCCTGTAGAACCTGGAGATTATCAAATACATCATACCTTCACATCTACAGCTATGATTTCAGGTTTAACTTCAGAAAAGAAATGGCCAGGATGAAAACTTTAAAGGAACCAAAAGGAAAAAAAAGAAAGGGCTACATAAATTAATTCATCTGTACAGGAAAGTTGCAATACTTAAAGGAGGCTTCTATACAAAAGATATGAAGTGTAATGAGAATGGAATAAAATATTTTCAGTTTTAAATTAAAAACAAAACATAGGATGACAGCCTAGATTTATATATCCAGAAACATAATTCTTCCAAAGTAAAGGTTAAATGTTAGACCAGCAAAAAAATAGAATGTATTGACAGCTCACATGTTCTCTGACAATATTAAGAGAAAATCTTCAGTAAGGGAAAAGAATACAGATCAGAAACCAAATCTGCAAAATAAAGGGAAGATGGCAAAAGGTGAAAAATAAAGACACAGTGTGGTGGTTTAATTAAGAGTGGCCTCCAGAGGCTCATATATTTGAATGCTTAGTCTACAGTGAGTGGTACTATTTGAAAAATTATAAGGATTAAGAGGTGTGGTCTTCTTGGAGGAAGTATATCACTGGGAGTGGGATTTGAGGTTCCAAAAGCCCACTCCAATCATTCCCCACATCCTTGCAGACCAGGGTGTTACTCTCAGCTACCTCTCCAGCATCATACCTTCCTGCCACTATGTCCTTTGTCATATTGGTAATGGACTGAACCTCTGACACCCTAAGCAAAACTCAATTAATCTTCCTTTCATAAAAGACGACATGATCATAGTGTCTCTTCATAGCACCAGAACAGTGACTAAGATGCACAGTAAAATATTCTACTAAATTTGTCTGTTTGAAATAGTGAGCATAGTGGTGGATTACTTCATTGTAAAAGTAGAGATTTGAAATGAATGATACAAATGAAATGAGGCATACAAAGAATGCATGAGGAATAATTTATTATAAGGCAACCATTATTATAATATATTATATCAATGTATGTAATATTTATAGCAGGTATAAGATAAGGAAGAATATGTGCATGTGTCCGTATCATTGTACTTGTGAAAATTTCTCTTCTTTTCCTTCTAACAGCCCCCTGATGTTCAGGTTGCATTGGCCTTTGTTTCCTTTATAATATCCCAGAATAAAAGAGTCCCACCACAGGACTACAGAGAAGAATCACAGTAGAATAAGCCTAAGAAAAGAAGTTCTGATGATATAACTAAAGGAAGCAGTTTTCAGTCAAAAATGAATAAACCACTGAAAGGTCACTGTATTTTATCATTTTGCTCCAGATAAAGAAATCAGATTTGGATGCATCTTCACAGAGCAGAATTGAACAAATAGTTAAAAGGAGACAGAAGCCATTGCTTCTCCTTCTGACAGTGAGTAAACAAACAGAAGTAACACATGACATACCCTACTATTCCTTGGCCTGTCTCATGGGGAAACAGTAGTTAAAACCTCACAGCCACCTCTTGCTTAACTAGGAAAAAAAAAAGATAATTGTCCCCAGTCTTAGGACTTTGATGACAATGAGACATGTCTGCTTCTGGCAGCACCAATTACTTCAAGACGATGATGGGCATTGAAGAGGCTCCTTATAGAGTTTGCTAGCCATTTGGGCAAGAAACTGCCCTTGCCTGGACTGCTTAACTGGACATGCAGGACCCACAGAGAAATGACCGCTGAACTTGCCTAAAGGTGAGATAGTTCTTCGAGGATCCTGCTACATGAGTCTGCTAGACATTCTACAGGGTACAGAAGAAAGAGACTGACAAACTGCCAAATAGGCGGAAATGTCTTTGAAATTTCCTGCTGCTTGGAAAAGTCTGCTGGATACTATGGGCCTGTAGACTGAAGATGGATGCCCCAATTGTACAGAAGAACTTTGGGTGACTGTCCAGGAAGTGAGATGTCTCTGTCAATTCTTGAGTTTTGGAAGTTACTTACAATGCACTTCCTGTTTACTTAGATAATATTTTATCCTTCTAGAGTCTTTGATGGAGTTGAAGAATAGATAGATAGTTACAGTTTTTCTTAGTAATGATAAAAGATAAAGTAGATATAACTTTGTAACTGTAATTCTTATTTGATACCTGTTTTGTTATATGTAATTTTACTATGTTAAAGTTAAAGCCTTCCTTTTTGTTTCAACAGAAAAGAGGAAATGGTGTGGGAGGTGTTGCTTTTATTGGTTAATGAATAAAGAACTGGCTTGGCCTATAGCATGGGAGGAGGAAAGCAGAGTCAGAGAGTCACTGTGGAGCCACTGGAGACACACACAAGTTGGAACCTTAGCTGGTAAGCCACAGCCTCATGGCAATATACAGATTAATAAAAATGGGTTAAATTAATATGTAAGAGTCAGCCAAAAGCTAGAGCTAATGGGCCAAGCAGTGATTTAATTAATACAGTTGCTATGTGATTATTTCGGGTCTAAGCTAGCCAGCTAGCCAGCTGGGAACCAACAAGCAGCCATCTTTCCAACAGATGGAAAAGGAGGAGGAGGAGAAGGAGAAGAAGAAAATGAAGAGAAGGAGGAAGAAAGAGGAAGTAGAAGGGGGAGGAGGAGAAAGAGAAGAAGAAGAAGAAGAAGAAGAAGAAGAAGAAGAAGAAGAAGAAGAAGAGGAGGAGGAGGAGGAGGAGGAGGAGGAGGAGGAAGAGGAGGAGGAAGAGGAGGAGGAGGAGGAGAAGAAGTTGTTCAAATTGTCTCCATCTGCAACAGGGAACAGCAAATCAAAATCACAATGAAGTGACTTCTCATGCATGGTAGAATGGCTGTTGTCAGTCAACTGTTGGTGAGGTTGTATAGGAAAATACATTCCTCATACTGTTGGGGAGACATCAATACAATCTTTATGGAGAACAATGTGAGGTTATCTCAATAAAAATTTAAAACTCTAACTATCATATGATTCAGTAATCCTTTTATGGATATACGTGGAGAATGTATGAAAAAAACAAAAATCAAATAATATCAAAAAGACATGGGCCTTCCTGTGTTTATTGCTTTTATTCTGATGCTGACTAACTACAGGAACAAATTAGATACCTGATGACAAACTGCTGGAAAAAGAATCTCATCTATATGCACAAGGAAGTACTATCTAGCATCTGTGAAATAATTATTTCATAGTCTCTGAAGCAAATTGCATGAATCTGGAGCAGAAGTTTTATACAGAAAGGCAACCATTTCTTGATTGATCACTCTCACATGCAGATATGGAAGAGTCAATCTGAAGACATAACATAGGTTACTTGAACCCCAGCAAGGAAGGGAGTGGATAACAGCTACCAAAACACAACTGCATAGAAGTAAAATGCTTCTTAGCTGGCATTGGGTGCTCAGATTTTCTATCCAAGCACTCCAGAGGCAGAGACAGAGGGATCTCTCTAAGTCAAAGACAGTCTTGTCTATGAAGTAAATATCAGGTAAGTCAGAGCTGTAGGGTGAGACCCTGTTTTTAAAACAAATGAAGAGGAAGAGAAATAGAAGAAGGAGAAAAGAAATAAAATTTAGTGACTACAACAATGGAATAACTGACATTTTATGACTCACCAGAAGACAACAGGTTACCCGGGTACTTCTTCACTTGCTGTGATTTGTTCAGAATTTAAGGATACAATTATTAGAGCATCACACAAATAAGAACTTATTATTCATAACAACTACTATTACAATTATATATATATTTTTTATTTTGTTTGTATATAGCTAGCGTTAGTATTTATATATATATACATATATACATATATATATAAACATAGCAGCTATTCATTTTTCAAAACTTCAGTGTTTAAGGACCTCAGAATGTCACTACCCTGTCATAATGTTTTTACAATATTCATGAGTTTAGTTAAGTTATTGTAGCCTCTAACTTTATAAAAATGTGTTGCCTAATATATATATATACATCATCAAAAGACAGGTATAACCAAACACATATTTTCTATAAGAAATATTTATTTCATCATATATACATATGTGGGTGCATTTGTGTGCATGCATGTGTATATAAGTATGTGTGTTTATGTACATATGTGTGCCTATAAGAGGAGTCCCAAGGTTAAGGTAGGATCACTCTCCACTTTACATGTAGAGACAGAGCCATGTGCTGAAGTCAGAGCACACCATTCCAGATCTTCTGGTTAGCCAAGGTACCTCAATTTCTCCTTCCTCTTCTAGGAACTGGAATTACAGCTAGGCCACCTCACCTGCTCATCATTTATTGGAGGGAAGGGGGAGGGGAGAGACCTGGGGATCCAAACTCTATTCCTCCTCTGGTGTAGGAGGGTCCTTTCTGTATTTCTGTGCTCTCATTGGTTGAATAAAGGACTGCCTGGCCTGTAGAATAGGACACAGCCCTTAGGTGGGCAGAATAGACAGAACAGAAGGCTGGGGAAGAAAGAAAGTGTGGCAGATGCCATGATCCTCCAGCCCAAGGTGGATGCAGGTTAGAATTTTCCGATAAGTCACCAACTTGTGGTGACATACAGACTTTTATAATGGGTTAGCAAGATGTAAGAGTTAGCCAAGCAAAGGCTAATGATAATGGGCCAGGCAGTAATTTAATTGATACAATTTTCATATGGTTATTTCGGGCATAAGCTAGCTGGCAGCCGAGAGCCAGGCAGGAAGGAACAAAAGGGCCTGTGCTCCTCTCAGATGCCAGGAAAACGGCCCCACTCTCCAGCAGGGACACAACCACACCTTTTGCAACACTCCTGTTTGCATAGCAGGCTTTGTACCAACCAAACCATCCAAACCCTGAAGCTTTGGAGCTTGTCTCTTTAGTTACAAGTTTACTAACAGTATGTGTGAGGTAGTTTGAATTTCTCAGCATTTATAGGAAATCAATTAGATCAGTAAATTTTCTCCCTTCTGTATTACAATCGCTTTATTTAAAAATAAAAAAGTTCAGTTTATTTGCTTACTTTGTAAAATGGTAAGCAGCTGTAGAAGCTCCCTTGCCACAGAGCAAGTGTGGAGGTCAGAGGATAATTTTCAAGGCCTAGTTATCTCCTTGCACCATGTGGATTCAAGAGTTTGAGGTCAAGGTTTCAGGTTTAGCATCAAATTCTCTTACCTACTGGGTCATCTTGTCAGCCCTAGAAATGATGTCTCTGTCTCATAAATTGTATGTCATGCTACAAATACACTAGGTTGTTATTTTGTTTTGCCAGGTGTCCCAAAGGACACAAATCTGGATGAGACATAATTCTTGAGATCTGAAAGCTTGCATTTTTGCTGGTTGCATGAAAAATATAAATAGCTAAAGGTAAATTGAGTGTTACCTGAACTACAAAAAGAATAAAGTTAATTCTAGTTATGCAGAAGACATATTTCCAGTCTAATTGTAAAGATCAAAAATTGCCTATTAAAACAAGAGAAATCATTGTGTTCTCGGTACAGAATGGGATTAGAGGAAAGACATGGGCTATGTGAGGAGCAGAAAACCCATTGAAGAACTCAGATCCAAACGTCCAGAGCTGAGGAATATGAGAAACAATAAGAAATGTAATCAATGCAAATCAAATCAACTGTGTATGATGATTATAACACTATGGGCAGTTAAAAGAAATGGGGACATGACAGCTACAGTTCCCACAGGCATGCAGAGACATAGACAAGAAAACTACAACTTCACAGGAATTACAGACATACAGACTTGACAGCTACAGCCACACAGGCATTAGAGAAATAGAGACAGGCAAATTACAACCCCACAGGCATTGCAGAGATAGACACAGGAAAACTACAGTCCCACAGGAATTGCAGAGGCATAGAAATATGGATCCAAATCACAGATTAGCTAATAGTAAAGAACACACCTCTTCTCCTTTCTTCTAATAATAGCAATGTGTAATTAATCCACTGGGAAATCAAAAAAGTATCAGCAAATTAAATCTTATTATCATTAACTTTCTGGTTGTAACAACATGAATTATTGATAGCATTCTTTCTTTAAGTAGATTAAAACTTACCAAAGTAACAGATTTATTTTTTCTGTTTGTCTTTGCCTACATAACTGATGCTAGTTTTACTGTTAAAGGCTCACAAATCACTAATTTGTCTTTAGGTTTGCTTGAGAAGCATTATTAGAAAAAGACACTAAAGTTTTAACTTAGCAACTGTCAACCCAAATAATTGCCATAGTAACCCTTCAAAAGCTCCCGGCTACACTCTCATTTATGCTTTCAATCATCTTCTGAAGTGAAAGTTAAGCTTATCAACAGTGCTATCTTCCATTTAAAAAAATATTTAAAATATTAGGGAAGAGCTTTCAACTTCTGTTCTATTTACTTAAACAGAGGCACACGTGCCACTATGAACATGTGGACATTGGAGGATGCCTTTTTGGAACTGGTTCTCTCCCCCCATGTAGGTTCCCAAGAGCAAACTCAGTTGTGCAGGCTGCTGATTTGTGTCTTTACCCAATAAACCATCTCACCAATCCCAATGGTCTTTCAGGTTATGGGTAACTGTAACATCAATAAACAATATTATGAGCTCTACAATTTCAGATACTTCCTTAAAATCTAAGGAAGACTCACAGACATTCAACAAATATGTCCTGAGTACCCAGAATGCACCAGGAGTTGGAACCAGTACTTCATGCTAGAAGAGAAGATGGGATAGTTTACTATTGATTATCTCAGAGGCAATAAACTAAAATAATGACAGAATCTTTAATAGTACTCACAGCAGTGTGATGTAAAAGAACATAAAATACTCTAATGAAGTCCCAGTCTCTGTAACAGGAGGCATTTTTTGGCCTCAAGGAACAACATTGCTCTGCAGATGAGATGCCAAATCCATTAGACTTTATAACGACTTCACTCCAGGTAAAATTAAGGAAAGAAAATGTATGGAGATAATATTAGCTGCTACTTCCACATCTCATACCCCACCATATTTGCTCCTTTCCTGTGCAGATAAACTAAGGAGACAAAATACATTCTATTAACAGCCAATGCAACTACAGTGGTCTCCTACACAGAAAATGATGGCTACCTTTCCACTTAAGAAAACATCAAAACATTTGTACATAAGTCTGATGACACAATTTTAACACTATTATCACGTACTTGGTAGGAACCTTGCACAAGTACAGCCACACATCACTTAAAGATGGGGATTATTCTGAAAAAAATGCAGTGCTGTTGTACGAACAACTTTGAATATACACTAGATTTGTATCTCCTTTGATATGAACAGGGGACAATGACACAGACTCCATACTAGTTATTACCACTTACTTGGCAAAAAATAAATCGGACATTTTGTGGTGAAAATAGATGTATTACAAAGTCTTAGCATATACATTTGTAACAGTCAATATGGCACTCCAGTAACAAAATGACTTCCAAGAGTCAAAACTGAATGCTTATAATATGAACTAGTAAAAAACTATGCTATTTTTGAAGTATCCTATTGTGGAAAATTAATTGAGTTGTACCAATCAGACTTTGGTCACTCTGACAAATAACTGACAGAGCCAATGCAAGGAGGGATAACGTGGTTTTGCTTGTGATATCAGGGGTTTGCTTGATTCACAACTGTTGGCCTCTCTCAAAGCAGAGTATCATGGCAGCAAGAATGAGTGACAGGAAGGGACCAGGGACGTGCATTATTTTCCAGGGCAAATCAGTGACCTGCTTTACCTAACTAGGCCCACTTCTGATAGTTTCATCTCAAAATCCTTCTTCAGTTTTTTATTTCATCAATGGTATTTATCCCTCAATGAAGACAGAACTTCTGTATTCTAATCACTCGCCAGAGTCCCCTGTTTTACACTACATGCATCAAAGCCGAGGCCTTCAGCAGAGGAGCCTGTGCAGGCACTCTTCCTAACAAACCATAACATTAGAGGAGTTAACATGAATTAGATGCTTTTTTCCATACAAATAAGTGCTACCTTTTCTTTTTAACAAAGAAATATGCGATTGAAGGAGGTCATACCACTCTAGGGAGAATGTGAGAAATTTTAAAGTGGAGGCAAGAAGTCTCCTGGGATACAAGATTTATAGCCTGTGATTTCTAACTGGTTCTGTCTGAGATACAAGATTATAAAATTATCTTACCATGGACTGTGGTAGGAAGGAGAGCAAGCCAATGGTTCTGAGAGGAGAAATCGGTAGGGACAGCAGCACTACCGCAGCAGTGACCAGAAGGACAGTGGGCACTTTAGGTCAGGGACCTCATCACTCACCTGGTAAACAGGCTCTGCCTCCCCATATGGCTTTCTGAAGGAATCTGAATTTTTATATTTAATAATACGACCTTACAGAATTTCTGCATAGGATGATCCCCAGAAGAAATCATATGATTTCTCATCTGGAAACTTCTGCAGTCTGAGATGCCGCAGAGGTGGAAGCTGTGGCTAAACTGGACACTGGCCCTGAATTCAGTCACTTGGTCAGTTCATGCTGTGAGGTAAGAGTCCAGGAACTGACCACAGCAAGCAAACTGCAGGAATTTGCAGAGATTTCACTTTCCCAGAACTTGGCATCAATATAAAATTTAACTGACTTAAGGAACTGTGGGCCATTGATCAAAAACAAAGAAATATTCTTAGTTCACCTGGCCTCTTTTTTTTATCATGGTAAGGAAAAAAACTGCATCATTTTAGTGACACTATTAAGCATGAAGACCCCCTAGGAAGGCACATAATATTTGAAGATGGTATGAAATGATACACTTTGAAATTTATTGAATGGCATCATCGTCATTATAGTCAGTGTCATTTATGAATTAAAACATTATAGTTACTGATAAAAGATCACTTTGCCCTTGCAGACATTTTTGTTTTCTTCTCATTATTATAAGCAAAATTCAGCAGAAGTTTCCCCCCTCTTCTTTTTGGGTATGGAGTCCCCATGGGTCCATCTGATTGTCAATTAACCGGAGGATGGAAATTATTCTAAAGATAGATATGCAAATAATGTTTGTTTCCGAGGGTCAAAATTCATTAATAGACACGATTATTATTCAAGTATCATATTTGTATTTGTTATAATAATTGAAAAGACAGAAATGAATATAAAAGTGATACTTCCAGGTTTCTATCTACTCACTTAGAAATAATAGAACCAACCACTTCCAAAATGCAGAAACAGACACTGTGAGCTGTTTCTTTCATTCTCAGCATACATGCTGTAGTTCTGTCAAAAGGCAATAACATTATTTTCTTCTTTCTTATAGTTGCTAAATGTCTTAATACTTAAGTAATAACAACAATTGTTGTGTAGGTAATGCATAAATCCCTGCAACTGTATGATGTTCAGTCATGTGGATCCTACTTTGGATATGGTAGTCAATGGGCTTTTCTTTCTTTTTCTGAACTCTCTAATGGAAAGAGTGAAATTGGTGAATACTATTTCTGTTTTAGGTTCTCTAAAAATACAAATAAATACCCCCAATAAAATTTTGTTTAGATGATCAAATGATGGCACACGTGCATAACAAGATTGCAAAAGTGTTTTAATGATACAATAGATGTTTGGGGAAATGTGCAGCAGGGTGGGCTCCAAAGCCAGTCTGCAAACAGTGTTGAGAGATAAGGAGAAGAATGGCTCTTCTCTTCTGCAGACTCCATTGTAGGGGTGCAGCATAGTTCTAACTTCACTGTGTCAATAGAAGAGAGGTAGCCCACTTGATAAAGTTGTTCAGATGTGAGGCAGAAAGTAAAAGTGAATAGCAGCCTCTCCATATAGTGTGCATGGATCTAGTCCTGTTATTACAGAGAATGCTGGTTCCCAACAACTGAAAACTTCTTATCTCCTTCATTTTTATCTGAACTCACTCACTGCATTGTATGAGATCTGTAAATTAATTCTGATGATGGAAGCAAAACTTTCTCTAAATGCCTTAAGAACCCAATACTGTGTAGACTGAGAACTGAAATGAGTTGTCTGATCACATTCACTGTTTTCTAGAACGCCAAAGGGGTGAGTATCTTGATGGAGCTTTGTAGAGTAGATTATGCATAAGCAGGAACATGTATGACTTAGAATTATTTATAGTGTTTTTATGAGGCAAGTGTTTCTAAGACTTCTCTTTTTGTCCAAAAGTAGAATATTGGCCAAGGAATAGCTGCTGCTATTAGCTAGACTGGATATCAGATCAATAATATGGCAAGAGACTCGGAACATGCATACATCTCTAGGAATCCAGCACTAAGATCCATGCCTCAATCTGAGTTCTTTGTGGTCATCTTTGGTTTCCATGGAAAGGGATGTCCTGGTTAGGACACAACAAACATGAGCTCTCTAGATGGTTCTGTCACATAGGTTGATGTCACCATGCTATGGAAAGGAAAATAATTTCCTCTGTATTCCTCTCATCTTATTTCAATAAGAAATGCAAGTACAGGGGTGGGAAAGGGCAAGCTTCCTCAGAATTACAGAAGCTGGCAAGACTGAAGATAGGGAAAGGCCCTACTTTTGTAGATTTAGTTCTGTCCTGTATTGTTACCCATTCCTTTAGTGAGAATTTACAGAATACTCAAGGTATGGAGAATGATTTTTTTCATTCAAGCATACTACAAAACTGTTTACATGTGATCATAGATAAAAAGCTGGTGTGAATCCTACATGTATACATTGTTCTGATGATGTATGGTAGAGATGCAAAAAGTTATTGCTGTTCAGGTCCAGAAATCAACTGACAACTTAATGACCAACTGGTTGACCCATAGACTCCAAAATCTATGAGAGGAAAGGAGAGGAGAGGAGAGGAGAGGAGAGGAGAGGAGAGGAGAGGAGAGGAGAGGAGAGGAGAGGGGGCTTCAAGAGTCTATTTGAAGTATTTCAAATAAGTCTATATGCACTATTTTGGTATTTAAAGAACATTTTGAGAAGTACAGATAGCAATGAGCTTAGGTGGATTTTAGAGATTGTCATATGACAAGAATGCAAAGGGGTTTATTTTTCTCAAGCATAAAAAAGCATAAATAATGAAGCTGTTGTCTTCAGAATACACAAAAATGCCTAAAAGATGATTGATTTGAATTGCTAGTCCACACTGAGCAGATTGGCAGTTTTGTCAGTGTCAGTGATACAGAAGCCCTGGACTGACCCAAAACTCTCCAACATTGGACAAAGATAATCAGCTTTATCTGTGTGAGAATCAAGAGTCTCTTAGGAAAGCAGTCTTGTGTTTGTTTATTTATGTCTTGAATTAGTATGTCAGGCAAAGCCCCTTACAGAAAACTTCATCAAATCAATCTCATACTTTTTGGCTCCTAAAGAAGGTGAGATGAAGTTATGATCTTTCCAGAAAAGATTGTAATAAAGCTAGGTACTGAAGTACTCTAAAGACATTCATTTACAACAACATTTTGTTTCTTGGATATTGATGACAAACTGCAGTTGAGAGCCAATCACTGAACAGATCATGGTATCTAGATTAACAACTGAAAAATATTTACCAATTTCTAATGGATTGGGACTGGTAATTTTAATAATATTGTATATAAATGTCATCATAATTAGAATTAGTGTGGTATGATTTCTATAATCCACAATGAGTCTTCAATCAGGCTTTCTAATTATAAGACTTGGACCAATCATGGAACACTAATTGTAGCACACATAGACTTGGCTTAATCCTGAAGTGTCAATCACTTATTGCGAATGTTCTGCTGGCAATGGAATATTTTAGTGAAATGGCTGCTATATCCATGGCATTTGTTAGCAAAGTAGTAGTATCTGTAATTAAAATGATACTTTCTATACTCGGTGTTGCTCAAAACAGCACCACAGAATATTCTGTGAAATTGTTAATATAATATTCTCAATGAGGTGATAAGATACCTAGGAGACACAACTAGGAAGGAAACATTCATTTTGCTCTTGGCTTTCAATGTTGGGATCCATAACGAAGAATGTGGAGTAACAAGGCGTATGCATCATGATATTCAGAAAGCAGGAAAAAAAAAAAAAACAGAAATAGGAAACTCCTATGAGCTATGTTGTAGGAGGAGAGGGCTGTGTCTTGCTGCAGCTCCTCTCCGGCTAGCTTACATTTGAAATAACCACAAAGAAAGTGTATTAATTAAAATACTGCCTGGCCCATTATCACTAGCCTTTTCTTGGCTAACTCTCACATCTAAAACTAACCCATTTCTGATATTATGTATCACCACCTGACTGTGGCTTACCAGCATGAGTCTAA
>JAQHUG010000160.1:1912913-1936447 GCA_028555095.1 Dicrostonyx torquatus
TTTTTAATCAATAACTTAACTCAAGTAAAATTTTATCATTCTCAAAGATCTCTGATGCAGTTTGACAGCTGAAAGGTTTTGTCATTTAAAAGGACAACTTCACCAACAAATTTCAATAAGCTTCAAGTTAACAAAATTCTCTCTCATGCTGCCTTTCACAATCTTAAAGATACGTTTCATTATGCAAAAGTACCTGTCACAGTCATTCTGATATAAATACGCTGCTGTTTAAGACTTATGTTTTCACAAATCCAAAAATCCCTTGTGAGATCCAGGAAGCTGAATTAAAGGATCCACCTTAAACAGGTCAGATACACCCTCTCAATTCCCTAGTCCTCTGTTCTGCTTATACCTTAGATAAAAAGATACTGGACATTTCCATACTACAAACCCTGGACAGAAGTAGAGACCAGCTACCTCCAGATGTGACCAGCACCCAGGTTTCTCTGGTTCCCCTCGAGACGATGCCCACAAATCAGCAGGAAGCAATCTTGGGAATCTGCCACTCCAATTCCTTTACCTGTTGTACCTAACTTTCCACCTTTTTTTTTTTTTTTAATAAGAAAGAGATGGGAATTTTATGACCTGCTACTGACTTGTCATGTCCCTTTAAGAGACAAACCCTGCCCACTCCTCCATTTCTGCCAAGACAAGCGGATCTTCCTTCTGCTTCCAGCCTGTGCTTTCTTTGTCCCATATCTCTTTGGAAGAGGTGGCCTCTCTTCCCTCTTCTTTCTCTCTCCTTGTTTCTCTCTCTCTCTCTCTCTCTCTCTCTCTCTCTCTCTCTCTCTCTCTCTCTCTTTTCCTTCCATAACTCACTGAATAAACTATAACCCTCTCTCTGCATGGTGCGTCTATCTATCTGTTTCTTGCCCACCACAGCTCCACGTGGGACCCGCTGCCTCTCCGACCCATCTACTGCCTCCCACCTGCCAGGGACCCACAGTGGCCTTGGGTGGTGGGACCCAGCTGCCCCTTGTGGCCCACTGTGCCCATCGAGGAACTGTAGCTTTTTATCTAAACTATTATAGATATGGCTTGATGTTCTCAAAGAGGAAAACATGTACTTCTTTTGACGGATTTGTTCTTATTTTATATCTCGGTCTTAAATTATCTTCAGCAGTACTGTGCATTTTTGAGAAAATGCTAGTCAGTTTATGTCATCAAAAGTTATTCTCTGTTATCTCCAACAAGGCTTATAACTATCCCAAGGATACTGACCTGAAGATATAGACTGGGAGGCTCTGAGCATGTGCAAACAGGGGAGTTTACAGTTAATGGAAGAGAGCAAGTTGGTGGAGTCATGGGAATAAAAACTCTTCCATTTGGAGAAACAGAATAAAAATGTATATATTCCAGAGTTCATGGATTATTGCATGAATCAATGAATGAAGAATAGGATGCGGATCATAATAAAGGGTATAACTATCACTGCTGGCATTATTTCTAAATAGAGTTGAAGATTTGTAAGCCATTGTCTTATGAGATGTGATGAAAATTCTTTGAATGTGAAATTCTAAGTAGGGTAAAGGTCAATGTGAACTTGAGTGACTACTTCAAATCCTATCTCAGAGCAGTTAGGCTAAGTTTACTCTCAGCCTGTGTTTGCTTATCAGCCCCTCTACTGGTTTGGAAATCTAACCAACCAAAAGCACAGCCGGATTCTTGTGATAACTTTCCTCAAAAATATTGTGTCTGGAAATATAGTCTCTGACTGACACAGATTTGTTAGTGGAATTATTTCATTAAAGAGATCTCACTGCCACTCAGGAAAAATTGTTGTTTCCATTAGGGCGACAGTGTTCCTTTGACACTCTGTGTCTACGAGCGGAATGAGAAGACTGGTGAAGACACACTTCATCCCTAGGCGTCAGAACTGACATTTACACAGGGACTCACTGTTGTCAGTGGGGACTAGCACATTAAATTCCTTCTTACACAAGCGCACCAGTCATAGAGAAATCAAAAAGTAACGTGAATTGGGAATGAAGAGTTCAGAATGACCAGAGAAAGGTAGAGGTTATTGTTTGCTTGGGAGTGTCACCTCAGCCCCTAACATCCTTATCCAAGGAGTCTGGGATGTTTGATTGGAAGCTTCACCCCAGACCCCGGCATCCATTTTGGAATGTTTGGGTGGAAAGTTCCTTTATAAGCCCCCTCCCCTGGGAGTTGCCACAGTCCAGACTCCACCTCTGAGAAAACCTGACAAATGATGTCTTCCCAGAGAGAGTCAAGACCACTCCCATAGGCTGTTTAAACTGCCCACCAGAAAACGAAAGTGTTGTCTTTCCAATTCTCCTTCTCCATCTCCTTGTTTTCCCCTTGGCCACCCAGCTCTGGTATCCATTAAGCCTGGGCTTTTTCTAATTCGGTTTGATTTGGTCTGATTTGAATTATTGCATCAGCAGAGAGACTTATCAGGCTGAAAAAACTTTACAGCTATTCAACACTCAAAAATTTCTAAGTAGGAAATTTCTCCTGATGGCATTTTTAAAGTACAATAAAACACATTTACTAATATAAATAAGTAGGCTGAAGGTGGTGGCATTCACTTAGAATTCCAACTCTTAGAGAAGCAGAGGCAGGAGGATCTTTTGAGTTGGAGACCAGTCTGGTCTACAGAGTGAGTTCCAGGAAAGCCAGAGATACACAGAGAAACAATGTCTCCAAAACCAAAAATAAATAAATAAATGAAAGAAAGTAAAAAAATATAAATATGCATTTCCAAATTTTTAACTTTCTTTAGACATAAGTGATATTGACCAGTAATTAGGAAAAAATGAATGATAAAATAAAATTGGGTCTTTGAAATAGGAAATGCAGAAATGTAAGATGCAGAATATATAATAAATTCATCAAAATCACATCCATGTCATTTAAAAATTATTAGATAAAGTTTTGATTATAAACATGTCTAATTTTAGGAAAGTAATGTTATGAAAAATAGCATTTGCATTTTTCTGCCTGCTTATTTAAAAGTGTCAGTTTTCCTTCTAAATACATTATTGAGTGAAGCTCTAAAATTCATAAAAAGTAGACGAAATTATACAGCCTAAAATGGGGAAACACTTAGCTCAGAAACGATCTTCAAATACAATCATATTAATGGAATTTATTATTATAAAGCCATAAATATCTAAAAATTAGATCGTGCAGACTTTTGAGGAGAAAGCAGTTCAGTTCAGAGGAAATGTATTTGATAGTAATGGGATGGCCATGTCAACGCAACTTTAAAACAATGAGCATGTAAAACACGTTATAGATTATTAGTCTGTTCTATGGATAGAAATGCTTCAGTTAGTTTGAAATATTTATACTTTTTTATTTAACATTTAAGAGAAATAGGGAGGATAGCAGAAATATAAATGGAAGAATCTAATGATGTTAAAAATTGAATTATTATTAAATTATTAAAATCATTAATGCATATTTGGTGCTTCAGTTACAACTTCAAGTGACACACACACACACACACACACACACACACACACACTTCCCAGAAGATCAGTGTGATGGCTATTCTTGACTGTCATCTTGACTGTATTTGGAATTAACTAAAACTCAAGTGGCTGGACACACCTGTGAGGAGTTTTTCTTGATTAGATCGTTTGAGATCAGAAAGACCCAAACAAAATCTAGGTTACACCCTCTGCTGGCAGCCTATATAAAGAGCAGAGGAAAAGAAAGACTTTGGTCTTTGCAGGCTTGTCCTTACCTTCATTGGCATTAGAGCCTACTTCTTTGGGATTACAATGTATATTGAAGACCAGCTAAGACATCAAGCCTCTCAGATTGAACAATTGCTCATTTCTTGGGCTTTCTACCAGAAGATAGTCATTGGTGACCTAACTGAGCCACAGCCTGAAAACCACTCTCAGAGTGTCCCTTCATACATAGACTAATTCAGTTCTATTCCTTCAGAGAACCCTGCCTAGCACAAAGGTAGGTTTTTGCTGGTTGGCAAAGCTCATGTTCAGAAAGGTACAGGTGTTCCCCCAGTGCCCCTGGATTAGCAGTGAGCTAAACTAGACCAGAAGGCATCTTTTGTCATTGTTAGACGAGGATTTGTGAACCAATATGAAATATAAAGATAACTGTTACTACGGTGAACTAAGCTGATAGCAAGAAGACTAGCTATCCTGCTTGTAGATACCAGTATATCAAAGAGAATCATCATTGCTCAGAAGCTCTTCCCGACATACCTCTGCACCATATCAAATACGGTCCAGGAACCTAAAGAAAGTCAATTACAAGAACACAATCAGTTAGATGTATATGTCCTAACTATACCATGGTTTTCAATTCAGTTTTCAATTTTTTAAACAAATTTCAAGACAAAAAACTCAACTAAATTTTCAACTTAAAGTAACAGTTGGGAAAAACCAAGATAAATGAAATGACATTTTTGTACTTAAAATAAGTGTAACTTCAGTAACTATATTTCAGCATAACTGCTATTATGAAAATACCTATATTCAATGTGTACAATTTAATTATTTTACACATAGGTTCTCACGATAGCATCAGTGAAGTCAAGTCTACTTCTAGAGTTGTGTAATTTAATTTGTTTCTGTTTTACTCTTTTGGAAAGTGAACATTTAATATGAACTACATTCTCTTACCAAAGACTAAACATACAGCACGAGGTTGTTAGCTCCTAGTACTACTTTACTCACCTACAATGACCAAAATTTCTACACTGTAAGTAGCCACTAACCATTGCCCTACCATTAAGTTCCTGCACAGAGATTCTGCCGTCCATGTGTCTGAGCTTGATTGTACTGGCAGTGCTTAAACGGTAATGCTTGACACAGTAATTCTTTCCTATAGAGAATATTGTCCTCCCTCAAGGGCTCCTTTTCCATGAGTTGTAGAAATATAATGTTCTCATTTATCTAGCCCCAAATTTGCAATTTTCAAAGTACATGAATATATTTTAAAATGGAGTCATGGAGAAATGAATCTAAAAGGTTGGGACATTTTCAAGGTTACCTAGCCCCATGAACATTATTTTTTTTTAATTTTATGAATGACTGACACTTGAACAATTTTTGTAAGTACTTCAAATAACACACATTTAGTGAAAGGAACTCTTACTACCAAATCCACATAATATTCCCTGGTTGCAATGACTGTGTCAGACTGTCATGATTTTAGCCTATTTCCTCTAATACCTTATGCACCCTATATCTAAATGTGTGCAATGTACAGATATGTGCTCAGAAATGTATATAGTCATATACACAGAGTAAATGCTTATATGCCCAGTGTTAAATACATGCATATGAGTGCAAAGGCTTGCTTCGAATTTCTGAGAGACAAGAATGGAATTCCACCATGTGACCTTATCACAAGCCTTTTGTTCAGCATGCAGAGTTTCCATGCCCGCTTTCTAGCTCTGTCTTAACTAGTTTTGAGAACTTTCATTGTTCTAAGATGAACACAGGAAGCATCTCCAAATTGATTTTCTGTAAATTAGATTTCTGAAACTACAATTACGTTATTCAATTTACATGCTATGCTTCAAAACATACCAGGCACTCTATAACTAAACGTGAATATCCATTTCCTCTGAATTTCTTGGTGTTGATAATTGCCAGACTGAGACTAGGAGGCATTTATCATCACCATGACACTAGAACCTTAAAACCAGTAATTAAATCTATAGACAACTGGCAGTACATCAAAGGGAACTAATGTCGAATAGACGAGATGCTCTTTACCCATGTGTGCATTATTTGTCCGGTTTGTTTAGGAAAAGCCTCAGTGGATTAATCAAAAATGGACTTCATTTGGAATTTGAATTTGTCTTCATAATTACTCCAGCTGATTTCTGTATTTATTTCTGTGAATGGCTCATGATATTATTTGCCCACTCTTTCTCTTCTTTGTTGGCAACCTCAATGTTATTGTGCACTAATAATTTCTTTCCAAAGCTGGAGGTTTCTTTCTGTCCCAACGTCCAGGTTCCTTTTAACTTTCTATTCATTGTGGCAATGTCCTACATGCATTTTATTTATAATAATATTTATTATTATAAATAAGTAATATTTTAATTATTAGTTAAAAGATAATTTAATCTTTTCTTGTACAAAATTTCAAATACATGAAAATAGAATAATACAGTGTGTCTTCTTTTAGCTCATTAAAGTTGTTCTTGGACATTTTCGTGTGTGTGTGTGTGTGTGTGTGTGTGTGTGTGTGCATTTTGATACAATAATCCTCCACCATTCCCAGTATTACTTCCCCATATTTGCTTAAACTTCAATCCCAGCAAATACTGCTTCTAATTTTACCTGTAAAACTCTCCAGTTACCCTCCTCCAAGGTACCTCAGAGAAAAGTAATGTCTTTATCCTCTGTATTAACAGTTGCCCAGAGTAAGAACATTGTTTGACCGAAGTTGAAAACACCCATGTCTATGACTATAAATCTAAACATTTAGAAGTTAATTTGACAATATGACCATTGAGAAAATTAACAATAGCAGATTCTATCCTAAGATATAGGGCCTCCTTGTTCATGGGCCAGGATTACAGTAGCAGGGATGAATTTTTTTCCTATGATGATGCTTAACACTTATGCAACCAAAAAGCAGCTAGCTACCTAGTATTACTAACATCACTATTGTAAGAATAGGCACATCTTATGCTGGGCAACTATACATTATAGTATTCAGAGCCCAGCATTGAGCATGACTGATATCTGCAAGGTACCTTCAAATACCATGAAGGCTCCGCCCTAATTGGGACATCTTTATCCATAGTATCCCTCATGGTTCACCCCTATCAAGACTCAAAGAACATAGCATAAGAAGAAAAAGAAATAATATAAGATCCAAGAACTGTGAGAAGTTCTATGAAATGCTGTCTTCTAGAAACGCTATGGCTGCTATGCTCATGAACTCACAGCAGCCATGTTTACCAGCATGACACTTGTACAAAATCAAGGCATTCCGAATTCTTGTGTAGCAGGAGAATTGTTCTCTGGGACCCAGCCCATACTGAGGAACTACTGAAAGTTAGTATCTGCTGGGGAAGGAAGAATCATATTTTCATTCAAAATGTGACCACATTTACATTGTGTATGCAGCCGATGCCTCAAATTCATGTACATATGGGGAACACAAACTTGATTTAGTGAGTTATCAAAACTGCAAGAGGATGTGAAGTTGTCTTGTAGGGTACAGGAGGAAAGTTAGAAAGGAAAAATATCAGGCATAGATATGGTCATATTTCATTATTTACATGTATGAAATTCCCAAAAGTAAAGCAAGATGACAAAAGAATAAACATTCTTGCTTGAAAACAGCAGAATTGAGGTATATCAAGAAGAGATAAACAAGACCAAAATCCAACAGGGCAAACTTCAAATCCTGCAGCTCTGTGTCCCACATCTGGAACTATTGGTTGCATCATCTGAGAGCCAGCATCTTCTAGAAACTTCACCCAGTTCTAAGTTCAAAATACCTAAGTTCTAACTGCAGAACACATAACCTGTCTCAGGTCAGCTTTTCTCTCTTCCTGAACCTTCCTTAACACATTTCCTCATCATTTTAGCATTTAAATATCCTGGAACTTCCATTGCAATTTGGACTTTACATTCATAGCTTCACATAATGGCCTTTAACAACTTCCCTTCCCTGGTCATTTTGGGGACTCTAAACGGCACATTTGCCAGGTTCAATATGCTCCTAGAACTTGCTGAGAGCCTCCAGTACTCTGTAACTCTTGCATATTGGATGCCTGCAAACACAGCACCATGTGTTTGATACTGCCAAGTTCTGCTGTCGGCTTCAGATGGTCTCCACAGTGAAGGTCGTTGACTAGTTTTACAGAAGCAGATGTAAAATCCATCAAACACCCCCTGCACACCCCTGCCTCTTAAGCCT
Source organism: Dicrostonyx torquatus (assembly GCA_028555095.1). NCBI lineage: Eukaryota > Metazoa > Chordata > Mammalia > Rodentia > Cricetidae > Dicrostonyx > Dicrostonyx torquatus. The sequence goes on from JAQHUG010000160.1 coordinate 1,920,804, forward strand.
CACTGTATCACTAGACAGTTTCACTATTACTTTCATGTCATCTGCACATATATGATTTTATTCATTTATATAAAATATGATCCAAAAAGAAGAGATACCATACCTTCGTACTTTTGTGCTAACCACGTAATTATCCACCTACGACTGAAAAACAAATCATTATATGTAATCACCCCTTTTTCCTTATTCATCTCTCTACTGTTGGATGTTGAGATTGGTTTCATGACTTAGTGATCATTAGTAGTGCTTCAATAAATATTTGATGTGCAAGCATTTTTATTTTATGTTATCTTGGAGCCTTGGATGAATACCCAGGTGGATTATATGATTGTTGCATTTTCAGAGGCCAATATTCATTTCTATGACTCAATTCATTTGCCTTCCAAAGAGCGTGATATTGATGTTCATTTCTTCTTGTCCTACTCACCCATATTTGTTGACTTTTTTTCATGGCTGTCATTATGACACGTGTGAGAAAAAAATCCTAGTGTAATTTTCTTTCGTCATTCTCTGAAGGCTAGTATGATTGTTAGTGTTAATTATTAAATTAACAGATTCTAGAATCTCTTGGAAGATCACCTCCAGGTCTGTGGAAATTGCTTTGATTGCATTATGTGAGTGCGGAGGCCTAATCTTTGTGAGTGGTACTACTCCCTCGAAAGTTCCACACCAGGTAAGTGTAAAGCAGCAGTTGGGCAGCAGCACTCAAACTCCACTCTGCTTCTTCACTATGGTCCCAATGTGCGCAGCCTCAAACTTTAACTGCCTTAGTTACCAACTATGACGAACCATACCTTAAAACGTGAGGCAAAATAAGCCTTCCCTTCCATCAGTTATTATGGTCAGGATATTTTATCACAGAAACAATTAGGTGATTAAAGCCGATGGTGATGTGGAATGTGTCTGTGTGCCTAGTGGCCATTGACACTTCTTTTAAGAATTCTATGTCCATTCCAGAAGAGCTTTTATTAAGTGAATTGTTGACTTTCCTCTCACTTAGATCCTTGAGCTCTTTGTATGGTCTGGATACTAATCCTCTGTCAGATATATAGTTAGAATATGTTTGAATCCCATTCTGTAGACAGTCTCTACAATCAGTGTTTTCATAGTCTGGATACTAATCCTCTGTCAGAGTATAGCTAGAAGATATTTAAATCTCATTCTGTAGGCAGTTCTTTGTTTTCATCTCTGGACTCACACTTTATAATCTCATAAAATCCCACTTGCCAGTGGTCAGCATTATTTTTGAGCAAGAAATTTTCTTTAAGAAGGCACTTGCCTAAGCTGTTATCTAGAAGCTGAATAACCTTACCCAAAAAACCAAAGATTTCTACCATAAAAACCTCAGAACCCACTGGAAGAAGAAATCAAAGAAGATTCTAGAAGATGAAAATACCTTTTATGCTTAGGGATTAAAATAATTAATATTGTCAATATGGCTATATTTCCAAAAGCAATCTACATATTGAACACAATTCTCATCAAAATGACAATGGTGTCCTTTACAGAAACAGAAGGAAACTCTTAAGCTTCAAATAAAACACAAAAATCCAGAACAGCCAAAGCAGACATAAGCAAAACAATGCTACAAGTAAAGCTACAGAGGCATATTCACAAAACCAGCATATCACCAGGACAAAACCAGACACAATGGAGTAGAACTGATGACCCAGACATGTACCCATGCAGCTACAAGGCATCAGCTATAAGATATTACAAATAAATATTGATGAAGAATTTTTTATTCCTTTTAAATTTTAGAATTTAATTGTAAATTTGTAATTGTACCAGTTCTTATATAAATCTGAAAATGCCACCTCCAAAGTATCTTCACAACTATCTAAACATGTATTTATAAAACAATATAGGAAAACAACATAATAAGTTTCATATTTATTAGGTCAAGAAGGTTATTTTGCAATCTTCTTGATGGAGAAAATTATTTGAAAATAAGCTATGATAATATAATAAAATGAGGATGTAGGAAATCATTACTATGGAAAATATGGAAGAATTCACACCAGGATATATATGTGCTAAACTGGTTTAAATTTTGAAGACCACTTCTGGAATAAATATTATAATATATAATCTAGGTTTACAGATTAGTGCATATACAGCCATAAGGAACCAACAGCTTCCTAGAGCCTTGACACACAGGGTATAGAATGGACTAAAGGTAAGAACACAGCTGTAGTCAAATCGTAGTCAACTTTTGTACCATAATCAAGAGTTTGATTGTTTTCCTATTAATAATGGTATATCTAGCAAATAAAAACTCATATTTCATAAAGGCATGTATATACTAGAGAAGAGGCAAGGTGATTAGCCTAGGAAGCTGGGCCATGTACAGGTAAACAGTGTAAATGATAGATAAATAATAAAGCATGAGACGTTGAGACATACTTCCAGGAACATACTGATTGGATGAGCATTTGGTTTCACCACTAAGCCCCAAGAGCTTACACTGAGAATACTGTAGCATTCATTTTGTATCTTCCCTAGAGCAAAGCGTGACAGGAGAAAAGGTAAGACAGCCTCAGGGTCCTAAATTATATCAGTCAAATAGCATAAAGCAAGGGGATTAGCCCTCTTAAAAGAGCATTATTTTCTCACAAGCATTATCAAACCAAAGATAATCTGTGTACTTGCTATTAATTTTTCTGCTTTTCTTCTTTTGCCAAATGACATGTAAAAATCAAATTAACTTTTTCCCTTGATTCATTATAAGAATTACTCAGACATTCAAAACATGAACCATATTACTTAATGGATAATTCATAACATCAAAATGTAATAAAAATGTAATTTTAATGGGTTAAAATGGGTGAGCAGTAAATTTAGATTAGAATAGGCACTTTGTGTTTTCTCAAAATTGAATTCTCCATCCTGAAGATAGCCATGGCCCCCAAAACATGGGCAGTCAGTACAACAAACACGGACAGAGTGGATGTCCTAACTTTGCCTTTTAATTGTGGGATTATTGAATGTATTAATTTACCTCTCAGTACTCAGAATATAGTTTATCTTTCCCACTCGATGCAGCAAACTTACAAGTGTAGCAGCATAGATGCCATCTTTTTCTTGCTCATGAGTCCAAGAAGTCAGCTTTCTAAGCCTGTGTCACAGGCTTCCCCTCACTTGCCTCCTCTCTTCTGTGCCTCCTCCATCCGCAGGGCTAAAACATAACTGTTATTTCCTTGACCTCTTGTAAACCCTTATTCAATGATGAGTTCACAGAGGAAACACATTATTGTCTGGGGCTACTTTAACTCTAGAGATATTGTAAGAGATAAAATAGATGTCATATGGAACCTGATACAAGGTCAGAGTATGGTATATACACTCAAAAGAAACAAATTGTAAACTCTTTAATTTCATGAACAGCTACTGAGATGTAAAGTGCAGAGTTCCTTTAAGACAACACATATTGGCAACCTAAAGAAGTAAAACTTAAACTAACAAAATACTCTTTAGGATAAAAACAATCTACCTTTTCCTAACCTATTTATAAACACAAATGATACATCAATGTCAATATGTCCTCCAGGACTGTTAATGTTTCAGGTTTTGAATGTGTGCTTCCTACAATGCTGGAGATAGCAGACTTCTGTGTTTTCATACAGCTTCCTCTAGCTAGTTTGCATTCCCACCTGAAATAGGTCAACATTCCCCTGTGTGTTCCCTCCCCTCTTATTACAAAAGTGGTGATTTCCATGCAAATAGACCCAGTTGTATAGTTGGGCAGTGTATTCTCCCTTGGTCTTGGTCTTGGAGTAAAGTCAAGCACAGATGAATGAGAAAAACCAATGTTCTAATTGAACTCTGATACTACTTGCTCCTTTCTCCACTTTTTAAACAAGATATTTCATAAAAAATATTCTCTAAAAATTACTGTCATTAAATATTTCCAAATTACTTTTTTATTTCATTTCAACTACACTATTTAATACTCAGCTAACTTACTTGTTTCAGAGAATTCTGAAAATGTTTACCAGGTCTAAGATCTAGACAGTGGGATTTACTCATACAGAGGCATTTCCCTGTGGCATTTTGTACCTAAGTATGGCAGACAATGGACTATAAACCAGCTGATTGTTTTCATAATACCTGCTGTGCTATGAAGCAGCTTGGTACACATAGCCAACTAGTTGTGAATTTACTAGGAGTAGCTAGCTGTCTTAATTTGCAAGACCCTTACAACTAATTCTCTACAGAATATTTGGTGGCAATGGTTCCAGTTTAGAAGGAAAAAAAATATAATAAATTAGAAATAAGCAGAAAAGCTCAAGAAATGTTCAGAGTCAATCAAGAGACAAAGCATCATTGGTAGGACTTTCCTGGGGCTTAGTGATGCTGAAATACAGCCAATGTGGAACCTCCTAACACAGTGATCATTAGTGATACAGTGTTTTAAAAACAATCAAATATGGTATTATTATAATTGATTATAATATGAGGTTTCTGCCACAGCTGTTACAAAATAATGATTGCATAGCTGTGGCCTGTCTAGATAACATTTTACAGCATTTCTCTCCATCTTCTGGCACTTATTTTTTTTTCTGCCTCCCCCTCAACAGCCCTCAGCTCTGGTGATGTTTAGGTTAGTACAAATGGCCCATTTAGGGTTGAGCACTGAACCTCCTAATCTCATTACATTGATTAACTATGCATGTCTCCACTGACTGCTGTCCACTTTGGAGAGGGTGGCATTTTCTGACCAACACTGAGAGCTCCCTAGGTCTATGGGTGTGAACATAAATATTTATAAAGCGATATAACTTTTCAAACACTCTCTATTTATGATAGTACAAAGTTATAGCCACATGCTCTAATCACAGCACTAGGGAATTAGAGGTAGGGAGAACTCTGTGAATTCAAAGCAAGTCTGCTCTACATAGAGGGGTCCAGACCAACCAAAGATATATGATAAAACACTATGACAACACACACATGCACACACTCACATGTACACAACTTGGGTTTTATTTATGATGAAAATGTTAGTTCCTTTAAATTGATTTAAAAACAAACTTGATGCAAAAAGCTTTCAAAATTGTTAAGAAATTACAGTAAGATCTGTTGGGGGTCAGGGGAGGGATAAGTGGACAAATGTACTTGCATCCAAGCCTGTGACACAAGCTCCACTCCTAGAACCTACATGCTAGAAGGAGAAGACTGTTGCCTCTACATGTACACAGTGGCTCATGTACCCTCATACACATGCATACAGACACACACACAAAAAAAAATGCACACAAATACACAAAATACACATACATACACACAAACACACATACATATTCATATACACACATACACATATAACACAAACACACACACACACACACACACACACACACACACACACACACACACACAAAATAAATGCAGATGAAAGATGACCTATTTGACAAACACAAACCAGTCAGGGAGCAGCACAGAGTGTGTGCCTCTTCCCCAATGCAATAGCTCCTTCACAGGCAACTGCAATATTCTTTAGCTTGCTGCAGCTACAGCAGCATCCATTGGGCATTTATTTCCAGTCATAGGGCCACTTCCAGAACATGGCTTCTATTCTCGCACTCCAAAGGTTAGATTAGTTTTTATAGTCACTACCTAACACTTTGTACCAAGAAATGATAATTTTAGGGAACACTGAGAAAGGCAGAAATCTAGATGCTATATAACCTGTGGACTCATTGATGAATGAAGTAAGGGATTCACATCATAATGTTTAGGTGGTATATATCTGTCTATTCTTTCCTCTGGAAGGTTTTACATGCATACACACATGCGCGCGCGCGCGCACACACACACACACACACACACACACACACACACACACACGATTTTATTATAACAAATAAAACTCATGAATCTATCACCAGCTGCAACAGTTGACACTTGCCAGTGTTTTTTGATACATCACCCTAACCTCTTGTAAACAAAACTGAAACATTTGGACTTTAGTGTCAGTTATAGCTGATAGACTTCTAAAGACTCCCACTCCGGATCGTCACTTCCCAGTAACTCCACTAAGTGGCTGCTGCTGTGAAGGGATTACACAGAAGTACCTTTAAGGTCACCATGGATAATCTGAACAGACAGTTCTAATCACCTGATCCCTTCCTTAAGAGCAGAGACTTTTCTTAGGCTTAAACAGGAAGATGAAGCGGGAGTGATGAGGAGGTTAAGGGAGTCAGGCTGGGCTGATCACAAGCAGGGACCACAGGCAGCTTTGCTTACTATATAGAAGTGAAATGACAGCAAGACAATGCACATGCTATCTGGAAGCCCAGAACACCCTCAGCCAAAAGCCAGAAGGTCAATGGAGCTCAGTCCGGCAGTCCACAGGGCACTGACTTCCACAAGCAGCTTCAGTGGGACTCATCCTTAGAGCTGCCAGACTCACAGCCTTGCTAGCTGGATTGCTCCCTGCAAACTACGGGTCGAGGAAGCAGCTGAGCCACACTGTGCTCGGATGGTGACCCACAGATCGGTGAGATAATAAATTTGTGTTGTTTTAAGCCACTCACTTTGTGGTAATTTATTATGGCGGCAATAGAAATCAAATTCATCAGATTTGTTCTCTTTTACAAACTCCCCATCAGCCTTTCACCAAATGCTCTTAGCATTCACTATTGATCACCGCCTAGATCCATTATTCCATTAGAGATTGTGAAATGGTAATTTAGAAATTCTATCATTCCTCCTGTGTGTACTACCTGCATGCATTTCTATAAAGAAAACTTTGTGTTGTTAACTGTTGGCTACCCAAAAGCAAAACAGAGCAAAAGCAGTCTTTACTCCTTCCTAACTTATTTCTAATTTTATAGGACAATGAATTTCTGTCTTAGTTGGATCCTAAAAGTATCTATTATGAATTTTATTTTATAATGCATTTGATGGACTTTGGTCATTTCTTAAAGTTATTTAATTCTGGTGTCACTGACATCCTGGAAAATGATCAGAATTCTAGTTTATCTGTCTTCCTCTCATTCCTAACCTATAAGTACTCAGAATTTTCCACAGATGCAAATCAGCTTCCATCTCCCCAGGAATGTTCTCATTTTTCTGTGAAACAGTCATAGATTTCCATATAGCTGACAGTTGTACTTACCGGAACTGGCATATTTGTCATATTAGTATTTATTGGATTTCAAACTGCAAAAATGCTAATTTCTTATAAAAACAAATAGGTAGATAAAAACATGAGCTGCTACTGAAATCCATTTCAAACAGACTGTTGCAGGGTGTGATAGTCCATTTTGGTTGGTCAACTTAATCGGATGTCAAACCAACAAACAGACATCCAGGCACATGTTTAATTGAAGCAGAAAGACGCATTCAAAACATAGACGACCTATCCCTGTGGCAGCTAGAAAAAAGCAAGTTTGTGAAAGTCAAGCTTCTGCTTTTTGCCTGTCTGCCTTCACACTGTGCTGGTCAGTTCACCTGCTCTGCTGACATCTTGCTGCTGCCACTGCAGTCAGTCTTCATTGACAGTATAGCCTTCTTTCTTCAACCTTCCCATATGGGTGGAGACCAGGGGCTCTCCAGAAATCATCTAGTCCTTCCCTGTAAGATGGGACTGCTGAGACATCCAGCCTCACAGCAGAGGAGTCCCTAGCCCCTGGCTTCTGCCAGGCATAGTCAGACATTGATCAACTACCTAAACTAAACCCACTAACAAATCCCCTTTTCATATGCATTCATTCTGTTGGTTTCTTTTCAATAGGAGACATCAAAAAATAAAACAAATTAGATAGAATTAGTTGTATTTTATTCAGTGTGTCTTAAAATGTCACATAATTACTTTTTGCTTTATTGTAGCATCACAGATACACTGTAGAGCCACAGTACACATGTGTGTATGCTAATGCACCACACCCACCCTGTAGAGCCATGTTACACATGTGCATGTGTTAATGTAACACACCCATACTATACATATATGTGTACCCACGGTACACACGTGCCTATGCTAATGTAACATTCACACTGTAGAGCCACCATACACATGTTCCTATGCTAACGCACCACACTCACACGATAGAGTCACAATACACATGTGCCTGTGCCATTGTGAGTCACAAAAGGGCAGAGTTGACTTGTGCATTCTTATGCTCTTTTTCCTGCTCCTGGAGTCTGTTCTGCTGGCCTCACTGTTAAATATATAATGGACTTTTAGACATTTGTCTCTGTGCAATTGAGTCATCAGGTGTCTCATCCCCAATCACCTATATTTGATTTTGGTAATTGATTTTGGTGATTGATTTTTCTTCTTTTGTAATATTTTAAATGTGGACAATATTAAGAGGTTCTACACGAAAACCTATAGAAAAATTACATTTGCTGAAGTTGAGGTTTAATTATAACCATCCTACCTTGCTAACTCAGTTTAAAATAGGAAATTTCTCTGCAATATTAATTTATACTTGAATGTGTGCTAAAAGTTATATCCCAAGAAAAATAACTTCTGGCTCCTAAAATAACCCCAGGCGCTGAGGAGCACTGACCTAGGCTTTATGAAATCAGTAGGGTTGTGAAATTCAAACTCCCTAAGCAGAAAGTGGCTGTGCCTCCTCCTAATCTGTGGCTTCTCTCACTGCCCACTGGATCTGCAGTTGACTATTGCTGTGTTTGCTGTCATCATTGGAGCACTCCCTTTGATTATCTAAACAGATAATTTAAAATCACTTGGAGGGAAATGTATTGTGTTTAGTTAATAAGTTTCAATATTAAAACTGAAATGTTAAACTTGGAAGATTAGAAGAGATTGTTTTATATCATTTTTTCCTACTTCACTAAATATCCTCAAACTCCCATGAGTTAAATACTGTATATAAATCTTGTCTTCCTTTGAGGACAAAATTGAAAAAGTGAGATGTCTATTGTTAATAATAATTCAATTCACAGAGTTAAACACACAGACACTATCAAATAACATTTTAATATAATGATGATATTAATTCACTTCAGAATCAATTCACTTCAGAAAATCTTGGTAAAAAAAAAACAAATATTAAGACAAAACTATTATTTTCCATATATTGGTTTTGTATATTTCATGCAAACCATTTAGCCAATCAAGTACATTGAGATGTGCAATAGCATGTAATAACCCATCATTACTACTTATACCAATAATGGGCATTTGTTCTTCAGCTGCTCATAAGCACAATTTATTCATAAGAGTCTCTTTATTTTTCTCTTAAACTAGAGGGCAACCTAGGCTAAAGACAGCACTGAGTTTACAGATTTACACATTTGGTATGCATTAATTGTTAGATCTCACACAACAGTGACCAGAAAGCTTTTCAGTTAGGTTTTGTAAATCATTTTTGAAGGCCAAATCTTCTGTCCTGATGGATGGGTATGCTTCGTAATTCATAAAGTTTTGCCTTTTGTCCTGGGAGAAGGACAGCAATCAAGTAACATAATGAGATAGTAAAGGTAGACCATCACTTTCTATTTTCTGACTAGACATATTGGGGTACTCTTCAAACTAGGAAACTATGAATAATTGGGGGTAGTTTCATTTGAAAGGCTATTAAATCCAAGGTTTTCTAATGAAAGAAAAGCCCATGATGACACTTATATAAAAATTAACTATACACAGTGTACATCATTAAATAAGCAGCCAGACTTAATTTCACAAAGGTGATTTATAAATGCATGTATGATATTTTGCTTGAGTGAGTAACGAACTTCCCAGGTTTCCGTGGTGCACACAAAAATAGACAACACCAAGAAAGCATTTTAAGCAAGTGACTTCCTGTAATGATTGGGAAAGTCACACTCTTCAATCCCTGCCTGATCCTGGCCACAGAGCCTCTGACTCAAATAAAGTTGGTAGGTGGATCAGTCACTCTTACTCTGCTGTGACTAAAACACAAACTAAACAGCAGCTTAAAGACGAAGGAGTTCAATTTGTCTTATAATTTCAGAAGGATAAAGTTCATCAAGACAGGGAAGTCACAGTAGGGTGGCAGGAAAAGGGGGTTGGCATATCCACACAGAGGAAGCAGAGATCTAAGGTGAGACTACAGACCCTCAGAGCCTGTCACCCCTAGTGACCTCCTTCCTCTAGTAAGGTTCCACCTTCTGAATGTTCCAAAACCTCCCTAAACACCACCATCCGGGTAGCAAATGAACAAACTCCTTTGTCTATGGAGGGCATTCTCATTCACACCACCACAGTAGGAAGCACAAAGCAGAAGAATTTAGTGTGTGGCACTGAGGGAGTAAAACCAGTCTCACCTCTGTTCCCAAACATCTTCAAAGTTCAGATACACAGCAGAGGCTGGGTCAGCTTTCTCAAGAACAGGAGCAACAAGGTAGCATCTTCTACAGAAGTATCATTTTGAACAACTGTCCTGCACATAAACACCTGCCCAGGAGCTATAGAAATCAGGTGAGAGATCATAATGTCTGGGTGCAGAACAGAAATAGGGAATGTATGTTGAAGAGGCCAGGAAGGAATGTTTTTGATTAACAGAGTGGACCCTTCACCAATGTCAGAAAGTATACCATAGAGAGAGGTGATACTCACATGTGAAAAGAGGACAGTGTTGACAGGGGTTTCTGTCCTTCCCTGTCCTATAACCATACAGTCCCAAGGAAACACACAGAGGCCAATATTAATTATACACTAGTTAGCCTATTGGCTCAGGCTTCTTATTAACTCTTACATTCTATATTAACCCATAACTCTTTTCTGTGTTAGCCATGTGGCTTGGTACCTTTATCAGTGAGCATTCTCATCTTGTTCCTCTGCGGCTGGGTTACGCCTGCAGACTGAGCCTTTTCTCTTCCCAGAATTCTCCTGTTATAGATGTTACCCCATCTATTCTTCCTGCCTGGCTACTGGCCAATCAGCATTTTTATTAAATCAGTACAAGTGACAAATCTTTATAGGGTACAAGGTCATTGTCCCACAGCAGGACAGGAATATTAGGTTTGTCTCAAACATCAGTCTTTACCAGTAAAAACACTGTGTAATATAGGCCTCCACAGATGCTGACTACAAGGCATGGTAGCCAGCAATTTCACCATGTTTGCCTCACCACCCAGGTGACCCCATGAGTCCTGAGAGCAGAGCCCTAGTCAGGTGCAGATACAACTTCTTGAGCAGTATCTACTGAGTCTCCACACCCATCTCCATGGCTCAGAGCTTGTCAAGGCCTCTGAGCAGTGCTGTGTTGACCCCAGTAGTCTTGAATTTCAGGCCAGTAGCTATACTCGTTAGGTTCAGGCACACATCAAGGCCAAGACAATCCTAGCACAGTAGATTTCTATTTCTAGCACACTCTAAGTGCTAAGTGGGCATCAGAGTCTGAGGTTGGCTATCAAGGTCATTGTCACCAACCCACCAGATCACCACCACCTTCCAGCCAAGCATCTCTTGCATCCTTGTACTCTAACCTATTGAGATTTGAGATCAACTACAATCAAATGAAACAATACAATCTCTTTTACATCTACACCAGGTCAGCCTTTCTGGCTTCAGGCACCAGTCTGTCACCTGTGCACTTAAGCTACCTTGTTAAGATGGTCCCCGTGGCCCCATCCTCTAGGAGATCCCAAATGGCTCTATGGTCCTACAGACACAGACTTCAATTCCTTACCAGTGGCCTGGGTCAGACCTATCCCCACACCTTAAGCTTTGGGTCACTGTCCTCTGAGTCAAGACACAGACCAGTGTCTTTGGGCAGAGATGAAGTCCCATAGAATCAGGCTCCAAGCCATCAATGTAATCTCAGTCACAGTCATTTCAGGATCTGACTAACTTCTGCAGACCTACTTATATACTTAGTATATAATTGTCTATAGACAGTTAATATTGTTAACTGTCAACTTGACACAGCCTAGAATCATCTGAGGGGACAGTATCAACTGAGAGATTGTCTAGATCAAATTAGACTATGGGCCTGTCTATTGTGGGGGTGGGTTTTTTTAATTGCTAATAGATGTAGTATGACTCAATCCATTGTGGGCTTTATCATTCCTAGACATGTCATTCTGGGCTTTATAATAAAACTAGTTGGGTATGAGCCTGTGAATTAGCAGCATCTTCCATGGTTTCTGCCTTCTGGTTCCTGTTCTGACCTCCATCAATGAGAGACTATGATCTGGAAGTGTAAGCCACACAAATCCTGTCATTCCCTAGACAGCTTTTGGTCAATGTGTTTTGTCATAACAGTAGAAAATAAAGTAGAAAACCACTGTAGTACCTTGTTAGGTCCTTGTTGGACCCAAACTTTAGGCCAGCAACTGTGGATAGAAGCTCTAGGCTTCCATTTTCTGACTGAGGATCGAGTACCAGTGCTATGAACTGAGGCGCCATGCACTGAAAAATGCCATAATGTTGTTCTCACTTGTATGTGTAATCTAAGAGCTGAGCTCAGACAAACAAAGTGTACATGCTGTGTACACGAATAGAAGGAGTTGCTTTTCAAATTTTATAAAATTAAAGTCAGAATAGATTAATTTCTATTAATAAGCTCTACAACTTGGTGATTGTAGTATCAGTGTGCTATATTTTAAAGATTGCTAAGAGTATATTTTAAATTCTATGAGGCAACGGATTTGTTACTTAAATTAGTTGAACCCTTCCACAACATTTCAAAATTTCATATTTTATTTTACAATATAAAATTCACATAATTTTCTTAATTGAAAATTAATTATTACTGAACAAAGTAAATTATTCTAAGTCTCTTCTTTATTCAAGAAACCATTTCCTAATGATATTCTTACGTTACAAATAGAACATCATCACTGAGTAGCTTAAAAATATAATTATTTCTTAAAATACCAACCAAGCTGGGATGGTGGTAACAGTGGCACTGAATGATATTAGACTTTTATCTTATTACAGAAGAAAATGAAGCTCCTTGATAAATCAGATTATGATACAAATATAACAGCCAAATGTTTCAATGAGTTTCAAACAAATGGAAAACATAAGTGGTAATTATCAAATATGTGTTATACTGACCTAGACCACTCTGTGGGTAGAAAGAAAGGCTTACTGGAGGATAACACTGCCAAGCTGTTTCTCAGGGTCAGACAATAGCAAATATTGGGAAGATCCTTGTCAGTTTTAAGGGGACAGGTAATGCAGTGGTGGGGAGGGAGAGTTAGCCAGAACAGCTTTTCTGACAAACAGAAATCCACTACACAAGAGTCCGCAGGAATGTTGAGATAGTCTTCTGTTTGCCTGATAGCAATCCATATGTTTTCTAGGTAAAAGTTCTGTGTGAACTGATCTGAGACTGCCATTTAGGACATTGTAAGTGGCACTGCCATTTTTGGAGGCCAACATTGGATTTAACAAACCTCAGTCCTGTCTAAGAGCTACAAGCACTCTTAACCACCGAGTCATCTCTCCAGCTCAAAAATTAAAAATAAAAAGTAATTTTGTTGTTATAGTCAAGCTATAAGCAAACTTTATATGATCTTATCAGAAACGAGCTATTAATATATTATAAGATTAATTCTATGTGATGAGTGCCTTATCTGAATTTGGGAGGCTGAGTAAGGAGACTCACTGAGTCAGAGGCCAGCCTGAGCTGTATAGTGAATTCTAAGGCAGCCTTGGCAAAGAGTGAGACCTTGTCTCAAAAGTTATCTTAAAATAAATAAGTAAATAAATCTTACTATGTTTCAGGCTACTCCTAAACCTACATATTTTAAAGGAGTAGTATGTAGCTAACAACTGCTTTCAAAACTTAGGATTCAAATCAGTTGTTACATTTGAACTTTACATTTTGGACATTCCGCAGGAAAATGCAGCTGGTAGAAGCCATCATTTCTAAAAGTTTAAAAGTTACTATGACCTAATGTTGTTGGAACTGCAATTTAAAGAATCCATTACACTGAAAGGGACAAAATGAAACATTTTATAAACTAAACTGATTTAGATTGCAAATGCCCTATGCTTCCCAGTATCAGCTCTGGGTAGCATTTTGTCCTGCTTGAAGGCAGTTCTTAGCCCAAAGGTCAATTGTGTCAAGAAGAAGAAAAACTCCAAGTGGGGTGTCTATGGCCTACTAGAGGCACTAAGTAAAAGCACACTCTCCTGGCTGTATTAGTTTTTCCACAGGGCAATTAGGAAATCAGAGTCTTGCTGTAACTGTGGCCTAAGAACCCTGGGGGAATTTTTACTCTCCTTTGCATTAAGGTTGACTTTTGTGTCTCTCCCTTTGTTAAACTGGATTCATGTCTGCAGTATGAGGAGTTTGTCTTCTGAGATAGCAAGGAATATCATGGAAATCCATGATGTAAGTGTTCCTTCTGAATTAGTCAGATCTATGAGATACTGGGAAGGGATTAAGTATAAGGAAATTAAAAAAAAAAGGAAGAAAGCAATCTAATCTTTTGGTGAGAAAGAAGATGAAAGTTTGTAGCACACTTTTGCAAGCCAGCAGACAAGTGGCAATCAGAAAAAGTACCTTAAGACGAATGATATCCTCAGGATAAAAAAAGATGCCGAAACTTCCCATACACTAATTGTGCAGGGTGGCAGTCTCTTAGCTAGGAGTGACAGCACACTCTCCTACAGGGGCATGAGGAACTGCCTTTATGACAGAGAGTAGCTGAGCTTACTTCCTGTTCCCTCCACTGCACCAATTATTCTGTTAATGTCAACTCCCCACAGAGACAGTTAATACATGACAACCTTTCTTGGTCCAACACGCCTTACTTAAACAGAAGTTTCTCTGGAGAGTTGAAATGGCTTGGCAGGGAAATAAATTAGGCAGTGACAGCTCTGCTTCACTTTATTACAGCAGCATTTAGGGATGAATGGAACATGTATCCTGCTCTGAGCTGAACAGTTCATTCTTCTAAAAATGTCATTTTAGACTCCTCTTGAAACTGCAATGAAGAGACAGATTAATAAAAAGATGACGGATAATTGAGTGATATAATTACAAACAAAAATGTGTGCCTGTGGGGGAAATCAGGTGAGTGCATGGTTTTGACAAACATTAATAACTCTTGCATCCAAGACTGCAGTTTGACTCCTTGAAAAGCATTATAACACTCGGTGTATCTGTCGAAGAATAAAAGCGCTGGTTTCTCCTATCAGAAACTATTTAGGAATGATCTAGAGGAGAAAGATGACATCACGAATTTAAAATGTCTGAAAGCTTGTCATCCTAATTCTGTACTCTGAGAAGCACTTCTGCCCTCCTGAGGTTTTCCTTCATGAACTGAAGTGCTCACTAACCAAATTCAGTTGAGAAACTTTTAATTCAAATAGATTCAATTACAACTATACACTCTCATCCTCTTGCACATATGTAATGCAGGCATTCTATCAAAGAACTGAAATCCTGGGAGCTAACAAAACTGCCCGGATCAGTTTGTGCTTGTTTGCCACAGAACAAGCAGGTATTTCCTCTTTTTCTGTCTCTCCCTGCCTTCCCACCTTCCTTCCACCTCACTTCAGTCCACCTTCTCTCCCTCCTTCCCTCTCCCCGACAATTCTGTTGTTTTAAGAGATTTCCAACTAGTTTGAAAGAGTTGATTTGGCTATTTATAACTAACAGGCACTGAATTAATTACTTGGACAATAATCACTCAGAAATATTTATTTTCTGATACCAGCTTTGCAAATAACTCTTTAAAAT
>JAQHUG010000160.1:1941913-1955427 GCA_028555095.1 Dicrostonyx torquatus
CTCTCTCTCTCTCTCTCTCTCTCTCTCTCTCTCTCTCTCTCTCTCTCTCAATGTCAGATTTACAATTTCTTATTTAATTACCTCTATGAACAGAAATATAGCCTGATAAAATGATTTATTAAGATAAAGAGCATGCTTGATATTCCTAACGTGGAATGGAGTTAATTGGCCCCTGGAGAAGCAATTCCCCTTAGCACTGCTCACATATGCACAGATATTAACCCACTGACTTGCTAATGGAAAAATGACTCATATCACATATAGATCATTTCACAAAATGTCTTATGGAGGGATGAAGTTATTGCTATGGGCATGAGATAAATTTAGGAGTATGCTCCTGACCAACTTCAGACATGAGATTTTATCTAGTTCCTCTCCTGCTTCCTGGGAACATACTGGAAAGAACACATCATACATGGGCAATGTTTCCAGGCTTCACAGCTGAGCCTCTGTAAATTTTGATACCTGTATTAGAAGAATCAGGAATTCTTCAAGGGACCTCCTGATATGATCAGATGTGAAGGCAGTATTGTAGAGAAGGAGGTAAGATACCAAAGTCAGGTAAAGTAAATTTCCCTTCCACAAACCCTCACTGGGTAGAAACTCTGCCTCAGTGAGTAAACAGGCAGAAAAGGGCTGAGAATTGTATTTTATGTCCTCAGAGAGGTAACATTTTAGTGCAAGCAACAGACAAACTGCAACAATGCAGCATTTGAGTGGCAGATCAGGCACTATATACCACAAGCTGTGTGGGTGTGCATCACCCAGCCTTAAATTTGCTTGAACAAGCTAACTCTCATCTGGATTAATCCATAGGCAGCTTCTAAAGTGTTTTAAATCCCATAGTTATTATTCTCATGATGGTATCATTGCTGTTGATATTTATTTATATTTATTAATTTCAGTGATTATTATAATTGCTATGGGCATAAACTTTGATGACATTGACCTCTTCCATTCATTCCTCTCCTGGATTTCCAGCTATGTCTCAGACCCCTTACATCAAATTCTCATATAGTTTCCACTTCAGTTCATTTGTGTAATCACTTTCCAGAATTCATATCCTCTACTCAACCAAATATATCACCCCATCTCTCTATTCAGCTACCAAATAATATAAACATGATTCCTGGCATGTTTTGAACCATTGGAAGAGTATTTGGATGGCAGAACAATGCATAGTGTGACTTATATAGGTAAAAGGAAAAAGTTTTCTTGCAGCTTCAGAGAGATGGCTGCCAGGCAAGGCATTCCACGTGCTGGGAGATGAATTAACGTGGCAGCAAAGTGAGAATTGCTATGGTGGGTTTCCTGTATTGGAGTATTTAAATAATCCCCTGGGATTCTAGCAACGGACATAGCTGCTAGCCTTAGTATGCCAATCTGTTGGTATCTTGCTTTGGGCCATACTCGGCAGGTGCATATTGGTCAAAGTGTAAGAGTCTTATTATAAAAGTCATATAATGTGTAGAATCAACAAACTATCTAAGAAAGTTATCTATTGGGGGGTGGTAAGCTAAATTATTGGCATTTCTACAAGATGTCATCAAAAAATGTGCTGAGTCACATATGTAGCTATTCTGTGATATGTTTCACCTGGGAGCCTCAGGCTGGACCAAGCTATAGCCAGCATATCAATCAAAGCCATATCAATCACAGAAGGCACAGCATTATTAGTAGAAAATGTGCAGGCAACCAGTCACAAACAAGTCCAACAGCAAAGAAGAGCAGAGAAATGACTATTGTCTGCTTCTACTTCCACTTACAGAAAATGCGTGAGTCAGTACTATGGTGTGCCTCCCAAGAGCAAGCATTGTCAGTACGCTGGCAAACAACTGACCTCAAGGAACACACATACAATTCTCCATAAATCTAGGGCATTCCATGTCAGAAAGGTTCCATAAACCTTAACAGTTTTCATTCTGGCAAACTGTTTTCTGGTGAAGCTATTTAATAAAAAAAATGTAAGCATTTATTATATGATAGATACTATTAGAAATTCAGTAGAAGGGAGAACACAAATATCCCTAAAGGTCTTGCATTTTGTTAGAATTGTTATCTGTGTTCTGTGCAATACGCAAAATGCTCAGGGAGAGTATGCTTTCATTAATATCCATGCACCTAGAACATGATAATGCCAAGACTAAAATATAGATCTTTTGATTTAGGATCCTACTCTTTATCTCCTACTCCCTTGTTTCTGTTCTTCAAACCACTTCTGTTCACTGCAAAAAAAAAAATAACCCAAGAAAAACTTGAGTTAATTTTCAAAATCACTATACTCATGGAGACTAATTAATACAATAGATTATTACTAGGAATTGTCACTTACATGTATTTTTCTAAAACTTAGAGAGGGGAAATTTTAGTATGAGATTAAGTCACAAAAATTTACATTTATGAAAAGTAAACAATATGTGGGCATAACCAATGATCTTGAGAAGAAATCCCAAATATATGTCAAATGGTTGTACAGAGTAGTAATTATAATACATGTACTCGCAAATCTGATGCTATTTCAGAGTCATAAAATACTTAAACAAATTTTAGAAAATGTGAAGGAGAGTTGTATTATGTAAAGATAGCATAATTAAGTTTCCTTAATTAATTAACTAATTGAAAAATCTTCAAAGGCTTAAGAGAAAGCAATGATGGGCAAGTTCCAGACTGAGTTTGGAAGTAGGTTGGACCCCTCTAAATAGAAGGTAAGAGCCCAAATCAAAAAGAAAACTGAAGGATAGAAATAAAAGAGAGGCAAAAGCTAGATGTTGTGGGTTCCCATAAGCTCATGAAGGAAGCTTACTGGTTTTATTGAATGTATAGTAGGTTTTATTGAATGTAGAAACTAGCGCAATGAAAGAAATGTATGTGGTAATGCCTGTCAACTTTCTGTGATATGAGATAAATGACAGGAGATTCATGAGAAAATGAGTATGATGGAAATCACAGGAAGTCAAAGTGATTTGAAAAACAGCCATTTGTGAAGGAATGAAGAGAACTAGCACAATAAGGGAGGTGTAGCTCTGCAGTAGGGTCTCTCCAGGGATATGGTAAGCCCCGGGCTGGTTCCTCAATGCTACAAGAGAAAAAGAGTATAGTTAAGGAAAGAGTAGAACCCAAAGAAAATTTGCCTGTGGATTGCATAATCTGAGTGAGGAAGGGCAGACTAACAATAGCGGCAAAGCCAGGCTAAGCTATTAGCTTATACCGTTCACTTTCAAAAACCTCTTTTGTGCTTCCTTATTTAATCTTTTGACCAATCTGCTAACAGAGTAATGTTTTTCTACCATTCTATAGATCAGGAGCCTGACTTTCAAAGAAGCTAATTAGATCTCCTGGCTATTACATGACCTACCCAGACTTCAAACCAGCAGCCAGGTTTTCAGGGTCAGTGCTTATGCTAATTCTCTGCATTTAAAAACATTGAAAGTTTCACTAGCCGGAATACTAGAGTGCAGTCCTTTGAAAAGTTAAGATCATTAGTCCCTTTTAACACAAGAAGAAAGTGCCTTGCATGAAGATAAATGGGCACGGAACCTCTCAAGCTCAGAAGTCTCAAAGGCCACACTCAACCCAAAAATCTTTACTGTTCTGTAACCCACGATAGCGTATTACTTGCCCTCATCTCAGTTTTTAAGTGTTATATAGGAGCAAGAATTAATAGACTAGTTCATCACAAAAAAAAACTGAAATCAATGAATAAATTTTGAAGAGACTTAGGGAGAGAAAAGAAATATCTTCCACTTCATAGAAAGTTGATCATTAAAAATATAGTGATAATGTCATGTACTGAACAAAAATATTTCTTTCTGAAGTCGTATTATCTCCACTTCTACTACTTAGTGCCAGACAATGCAAATTTAAACCCTTTTAATTATGACAACCCTTGAGCTCTTAGAGATAAGTAGCCTACTGTTGGAAATGTTCTTTTCCTTAGTGTAAATGTCCTTTGCTTCTTTTCTTTCTTTTCATTTATATCACCCTTTATATCCTTATCTGAATTGTTAAAGTTCATCAGTATCCTTCAAATTGTGAAGCATAGAACAAAATCTAAAATGGCAGGTCAGGACAGACATTAAAAATAATAGAACAAAGCTATATAATCTTCTTTCTGTGTATGGTACATAAGCTCCATCATACGATGGATGCATGAAATGTTTAATTTACCTAAAATTTTACCCAAGTTAATCCTATTCAACAATTTAAAAAAAGAAGTAGAAACAAGTTTACAAAATAAATCCATGGGGAAAAACATGGGGAAATACAGTTCCCACATGTGTTGTGTTTGGTTTACTCCATTTCAAGACACTTTATCATCTTTGGAGTATGCCCATGATCTCTAAGTGTATTTATTGTTGATTTATAGAATAGTTTTTGACTTTTGATAAGTTGATTTTATGTCCTGCTGCTTTGCTGAAATTGTTGTTTCTAGTATTCTGGCATAATTTTGTTTTCCCTTATGTATATAATATTATATCACATAGAGACAATTTGGCTTCTTTTCCTATTGCCTTACTGCTCCAGCTACTTCTTCAGGCCTTGTATTGAAAAATAGAAAGAGTGGAAATTGTGGAGAGTCATGTCTTATTTCTTATTTCAATGGAATTCCTTTGTTTTTCCATTTAAAAGAATGTTGGTGTCTTAGTCACTTTCCTGTTACTGGGAGAAAACATTATAACCCAGGCAACTTATAAAAGAAAGTGTTGAATAGGGCTTACAGTTTCAGAGGGTTACAGTCAATGACAGGAGAGCAAAGATGCTGATTGCAGCTGCAACAGCTGAGAGAAAGGTCACATCTTAATCCACAGGTAAGAGGCAGAGAGAACACACTGGGTAAGGCTCAAGTCTTTTGAAATATCTAAGAACACCTCCAGTGACACATGTCCTCCAATAAAGTCACACCCCCTAATTCTTCCAAAAGAACATCACTAATTGGGGAGCAAGTATTCATCCACAAACCACTAATTGCACAGCCTGGCCCCTATAGGTTTGTGTGTATATTGTAACGCAAAATGCATTTCATCCAACTTCAAAAGTTTTCAAAACTGAAATTGAAGACCACATTGCTCCAAAACCAGCACAGTCAAGTATTCCACAGTGATAGCTTACTTCTTTGTACCAATACCTGACTTAGATATTTTTCTATTGTGGTGATAAAGCACCATGACCATGGCAACCTGTAGAAGAAAATGTTTAATTTTGCTTACAGTTTCAGAAGGTTCCGGAGTCAATGATGGCAGAGCCAAGATGTTGTAGAAGGAAAACCTGAGATGTCACATCTTGATTGATCTGCAAGTAGGAAACACAGAGAACACATAAAGAATTGTGCAAATCTTTTAAAAGTTATAACATGATTGGAAACTAAATACAGGAAAAATGACTAAATACTACACACTGATTCAACTCATGCATTCATATCAAAAAATTATTCAGTTCATACTTTCTGACAAAGTTAAATCCTCCTACTATGTTTTGTTTGTTTCTTTGAGACAGGGTTTCTCTGTGTAACCGCCCTGGCTGTCCTGGAACTCACATTGTAGATTAACCTGGCATCAAACTCATGGAGATCCACTTGCCTCTGACACCTGGGTGCTGGGATGCCTGTGCCATCACACCCTCCTTTACTACATTATTTTAACATATTTATTCATTCATAGTATGACCCTGACATGTCACAGTATAAGAGACTGCATAGTGTTCAACTCCTAGACTCAGGGATCACTGAAGAAGAGGGCTGGAAAGATTCTTAGATCTAGAGGCAGGAAACAGCAGCAGCAAAGCAGTATCTACGAAGCCTGACAAGGTCAATGAGCTTACCATATAAGAGCTCATAGTGACTGTGAATGAATGCACAAGATCCAACCAGCCAAAATCCCAGCATGGACAGAGGAGGCCCTCATGAGGTTCCATCCCCTAACTATGGAGTTGTTGGCAACTGAAGGCAGTCAGGTCTTTTTTTCAGTTATGTACCAAAGAGAGGCTATCTATACTCCAGTAGATGGTCCAACCTCCATGTTCATATAGGCAGTGGACTCAGTGGTTTTACAAAATATTGCATGAAGATGGGAGGAAAAATTGGTGATAGTATAGAAAAGGAATTAAAGAGGATATCATGGGTATAGATTTGATCAACATATTACTTATGTGTATACAATTCTCAAAGAATAAAAAGAAAAATTGGTAACAGTTTTAGAGTAGTTTCCATTAAGTTTTTACTTTAGAGCTTCAAATATGCTTTTCTTCATATAGGATATTTCTAAAGTTTTAATGTCAAAACAAAATGCCTTGAGTCATTAAAAACAGTTTTACACATGGTTACACACAAAGATCCAAGACTACAATAAAATGTATCAATTTAGACATAACATTTGCATAATGTATCCTTATAAATTCCTTGACCTACGAACTATATAACACAAAGTTACATAATTTGTACACCTACAGTTAGTTTTGAATAGTAAGTCTATTATCTCATCCTTATATACTCTGTTAATGAGATTTAAAGAGCTAATAATTTCAATTTAAGCTTTATATGTAAGTAGCAAGAAAAGAATGTCCCTTAAGAAAGATTGTCACCACTCATCTCCCCTTACCAGTCTTCACAAGTCACTATGCATTATCATGAATTTGCAGTTTATAATCTATCTGCTCTAAAGAGTCCATTAAAATTTATGACATGAATGGAAACTAAATACAGGGAAAATGGCTAAATATTACACACTGATTCAATGGATACATTCATATTGCAAAATAAATTATTCTGTCTAGGAATTCTGTCAAAGTTAAATCTTCCTGCTACATTATTTTAAACACACTGTTAAAATCAAGCTTACTACATAATATATTCATTCTGCCATACAACACTGCTTGAGTCTCGATTTCATACATATTTCCCAGTCAAAATGTTCTAATAGGAGTATGCTAAAAATAGAGAAATGGAAAATGTGGTTGGGTTTGGAATTTTAAATCAACATATCTTTCACTTTCCCGCTGTATGTTCTCACAAGGTTTAAGTGGTGGAGCTTGGTTTTTAGGGTGACAATTATGAGAAATGACACTTTTAGGTACTGATTTTTGGAACTGCCTAGTGCGCTGGCTGATTTTTATGTCAACTTTTCACAAGCTGGAGTCTCTGAGAGGAAGAAACATCAATTGAGAAAATGTCTTCATAAGATCAAACTGTAGGCAAGTCTGTTGGGCATTTTCTTAATTATTGATTGATGGGTGAGAGCCCAGTGTGGTGCTACTTTGTGCTTCTAACAAATAAATCTTGCCTGAAGATTAGAGTGTGGAGGTAGGCACTAGTTAGCCATAGAGGCCAGGCAGTGACGGTACACAGCTTTAATCCCAGCACTTGGGAAGCAGAAACAGACGGATTTCTGTGAGTTCAAGACCGCTCTGGGATTCAGTCTAAAAGAGAATCAGAGCCAGGCTTACACCTTTAATCCCAGTACTTGAGAGACACAAGTCTTTAAACGCAGAGCTAGGGAGGTGGGAAACAGGAAGGGATATGGCTGGGCAGAGAGAGGAATGTAAAGTGGGAGGAGAAGAGAGTTGACCGCATTCGGTCTGAGGTTTCGTAGAGACAAATTTGGTCTGGATTCCTAGCGACAGGATCTTGTCTATTTAGTCTGAGTGGCTGGCTGTTCTGCCTCTCTGGTCTTCCAGTTTTAACCCCCTAATATCTGACTTTGGCTTTTATTTAATAAGACTAATTATGATTGCGTTACAGACCAGCCTTTTGTGGGTGGTGCCATCCCTGGACTGGTGGTCCTAGGTTCTATTTGGAAACTGACTGGGTAAAACAAGGGGAGCAAGCCAGTAAGCAACACCCCTCCACAGTCTCTGCATTAGCTTCTGCCTCCATGTTGCTGTCCTATTTGAGTTCCTGCCCTGAGCTTCTTCATGAGCAGTGTACTGTGACAGAGCCTGTCCTCCTCAACTTGCTTTTGGTCATGACGTTTAATGACAGCGATAATAAATCAAACGACCCTAGGATGATTTCTCTGCAGAGGGTTTTGGAACCACAGAGTGTCTCCAGATTCCTAATTGAAGCTGTGTTCTTTTGTTTCCATGTGCACTGTATAATTTACTGTGTCAAAAATTCTTCTACCAGAACTGAACTGATACTGGTATTAGATCCTCTAACTTCCAAAATTGTGGGTTAAATACTTTACAAAATTGGCCTATGTCATATGATTTGTTATATAAAATTATAGACTGATAATAAATAAATGAATGATAGGTCAGTGATTGATAGCATTTATACTGCTAGATAGATGATAGATACATAGAAAAAAGATAATGGATGATACGTGATAAATGATAGATTGATAAATAGCAGATAGATAGGTAGGATAGATAGATAGATGATAGATAGATAGAGATAAATAGATGATAGATAATAGTTAGATGGTAAATGATAGATGACAGATGAATAATATGTAGATTCATTTATATAAAATGTATATAATAAATTTATATAAAAATTTATATAAAATAGGCCCTTGTGGCTCAGGCCCTCTTTCATTAGTTCTCACAAACTGGGCTTCTCTGAATGCAACAGACTAGAGTTTCATTTGAATCTAGATATTTTCTTTTGGCTTCATTTTTTTCTTCTCATTTTCCCTCACTGGTTCTGGAAGCCATCTCAGCTCTGAGAGAGTTTCATATGCTCAATCTCTACAGTAATCCTCTTGGCAAGGGCCTTGCCTTCCTTTGTTTGCAGTAAGGCCAATAGCATGCTGAGTGACATTTTAATGCCTCCAGCTTTGCCATGTTAATATTCATTGGATGTTCCCAGCTGAACAATCTCTTTCTCTAAATGTTTACATCATCCTTCTTGTAGATTTGCATACATACAGCCAAAGGAACAACTCTATGTGTTTCCATAGGATTGGAGAACATAAAGCCACTGCTCTCTTTTCCTTTGTTTTGGCCATTTTGGTCAATTTCTGGACAATGACAGCTTTGGCCAAAAGAAAGGACGTTTTGTGGTTGTTGTCACAATAATAATATGCTGCTCTGTAGATCTGAATCATAGAACCGACTCAAACGCAGACCTCCCAGCAGAGTCGTTCCCCTGGATTCTCATCAATCTTTCTTCTTAATTTGGGAAACTTTTCAAAATTTAAAAATCCATTTGATTTTTTAAAGGTTTTCTCTTATTTTATTTTCATTTGTTTTGTTGGCACTTGTGTTTTTCTTCTTAAGTTTAGATCTTAAAAATACCCCAGTTTTCTCTATTCTTAGCACTGTTAATTTTACATTGTGTGATGTGTAGTTTCTCTGATGATGTCTTTCTGAAATACATTTAGTGTTTTAGTTATTATGTGATGAGGGGATATTTTTTTCTTGCCTAGTATACTTGGTGTTCTGTCTGCTTCTTACTCTTTGATAGGCACCTCCTTCTTTACATTAGGGAAATTTTCTTCTATGATTTTGTTAATAATATTTTCTGTGCCTTTGACCTGGGTTTGTTTTCCTTCCTCTATTTCTATTATTCTTAAACTTGGTGTTTTAATAGTGTCCCAGATTTACTGGATGTTGTGGGCAAGGAGTGTTTTATATTTAACATTTTCTTTAACCAAAGTATCCGTTTCGTCTGTCATGTCTTCAGTGCCTGAAATTCTGTCTTCAATATCTTGTATTCAGTTGATAAAGTTTGCCTCTGAGGCTCCTGTTCAAGATTCTAATTTTTTTTTTATCTCCAGATTCCTTACAGTTTGGATTTTCTTTATTGATTCTATTTCTACTTTCAAATTTTGAGCTGTTTTATTCATTTCCTTCCATTATTTGTTTGTGTTTTTATTGGTTTCTTTAATTGATTTATTCATTTCTTCCTTAAGATTCTCTATCATATTCATAGAGGCAAATTTATGATCTTTTTCTGGTGCCAAAACTCTATTGCTGTGGTGTTATTGCTGAGCTGTAGTGGAGACATACTGTCCTGGCTGCTATTTATTGTGTTTGTAGGTTGCCATGTGGAATTGAGAAGATTGTAATTCTAGAAACTGATAACTGGTATTGTCTTTGCTGTATGGCTTTCTCTCTGACTTCTGCTGCCCTCTCTGGTCCTTAGAAGAGTGTGGTGGCTGTGTGTTGACTTGTAAGAAATCTGTCCAGAATTCTGATAGTTTTGATCACTGAGAGTTGCATGTAAAATGGGGCTTGCAAGTTAACAGTTAGGGATTGGGATGGGCTTGGTGGCAGAGGGGGTCCACAGGAGTGAGAAAAGCAGAATATTCCACTGGGATATGATTGGTCCCCTGGAAATGGTGACAGAGAGTAAGGAGAGCCCACAGCAAAAGGTCACAGTTAGTGTATTCCCTGGCAGAAGTGACCTGTGGGTTCTTAAGGAATGGGTGCTGAAGTTGAGGGCTGGGGCATAGTATTGAGTGAGAGGAATGAAGGTTAGGGAGATCTGTGTCATCTTCTGGAGATGGGTCAGTATGGGGGAGGTGAGAGTCTGCTGCCCAGCTGGGGATGAGGCTGGAGGATTGAGTATGAAGGAGATGAGGGAGAGGTGAAGATCTGCAGTTAGCCTACCTGTTTCCCTGGCCATAACACCTATGTGTATTCATGTATTTTTAATCATTCAGTTTGGTTGCACATAATACACTGTAAGTACTATGGAAGGTGGCTATACTGTGTTGGTAGACAATAATTAGAAAAAATAATCCTGTAACATCAGTATAGGCATATTTATCTCAGAAAATTTCAATCTGTGGTAGTTTGAACCCATGCAGAAAAATCCATGGGTAATGAAAGCCATCAATACCAAATTTTGTTAATCATTCACATTTTGGCTATTCACAACAGTATTGTTATGAACATCCTATGATAACATTTGAGTGCTTGTTTTCAGTGTTTTGTGCTTCTGCTTAGGTATAAACTGTGAGGCCTCATGGTTATATGGTTATTTCATGGAGGAGCCACTGGTGAGTCCCATCACAGCCACACTGCCTGGCATTTCTACCAGCAATGCTTGAAAGCTGCGGCTTCCAGACTTACACATCAGTATTTTGTTTGATTTTGTGGCTACTTTAATAATAATACCCATAGAACTGTGGAGTGGCATGTCCCAGTAGTTCTTTACTTTCTAGTCATTAACAATGTGTTTGATGGTTATATGCATACCCCTTTAAATAAAGTTTCACTCAAATTATTTCTTAGACAGTGATCTTAAATTTTTTTTGTCAGGAATGCTTTATAGTTTTTATTTTACAAGTCTTTACACCTACCTCATTGGCTGAAGTTATTCCTTGCTTGCTTGCTTCTTTTCCTGTTATTTTGGATCATGTTTAAAACAATCAATTCTTGTTAGAGGAGAAGCCGCTTGTTCATCACAGCCACCTGGCTAGCTTAGCCCTGAAATAACCACACAGAAACTGTGTTAATTAAATCACTGCTTCCTGCTGTTTGGGTGCATTGCTATTCAGGTCTTTCATGGTGTATCCTCTGTGCTAGGTTCATCTCAGTCAGCAGTTGGGCGACGTCATTTTTGAGAGTGTTCCCAGCAACCTTTCGGGGGATGTGGTCTATCAAACCATATTTGTCTGTAAGTATTCCAAGGTTTGCCATTGATTATATATTTCTTTTGTATCTTTGAGAATTCCATACATCATATTTTGTTGTATTTTAGTGTAACCCCCTAAAACTTCTGCAAATCCATCTCTACTTTTCCCGTACCCTACTTTATGTCCTTTCCAAAACAACCATAATGTGCAATTCATGGGGTCTAAATGTTCTTAGATATATGGCTTTCCACTGGAGCAATGTCAACTTACCAGGAGCTGCAGTCTCAGAGAAAATTTACTTTCTCTCTCTTAGCAGTTGTCAGTTGTCAATACTACTCAGATAGGGTGGGACTTGATGTCCAATTTCCATTTTTCCATTCCTATAATGGGAATCAGTCTGATTTTAGCAGACACAGGTCTTATGGATGTTATTGTAACCATTTGTGAGTTCTGTGTGCTATGGCCCTGCTCTGTCCTGGAAACAGTTTTTATGTGGTCATCCAATTCAGTTGGCTCTTACATTCTTTCCACTACTATTCTGCAAGAGACAACAAACTATATATATAGATGTTATGTGTGGAGATGGTAATGCTAAAGTCCTCTTTTTCTGTTCTGTAACCAGCTTTGGTTCTCTGCGTTAATCACTATCTAACCTGAATATTAGATTCTCTGTTGGGGTTGAAAGAAGTATTAACCTCTGAATATAACAATGATTCACAGTCCTATAAGCACACAAAGAGCATCACACTCCTAATGAGGGATGTTCAATCAGCTACTCAGGTGACCTCTCGTCACTGAACCCTGATGATTCCCTCAGATGGATGCCAGAAGGACCTGCACAGATGTGCTACCAACTCTAAGAGAACACAGATGCCAGACTAGACTACTGTACCCAGTAAAACTTTCAGTCACAATAGAAGAATATAAGACATTCCATGATAAAACCAAATTTAAGCAATACCTATTTACAAGTACATCCCTACAGAAGGCACTAGAAGAAAAATTTCAAAATAAATATGTTAGCTATACCCCCTGCAACATCCCTCCACATCCCTCAGACCAGCAAATCAAAAGAGGTAAATACTATGGAAATCCTATGTTCTAGCTTCTTTGGTACAGGAAGGTACTCTGAATGTTACCAAAAGAGAAGCATAGACATCAACCCAGTAACAAAGCTTTTGATCTACAGTGACATGCTGTCTGTAAGGGTTATGGCATTGGACAGGGCAATGGTGGCACAAAGCTCCTGGAAGTAACCATCCAATATCCAATTTGACTTAATGCCCACGCTACAAGTTAGAACCCATACCCAACTCTGCCTGGATAACAAGCAACAAGATACTACATAGTTCAGGGAACAACTACAAAACTCTTTTTTTAAAATGGAGTAAAATAATTCCTAATTATATTCTGCTATACTCATAACAATGTTTTGCACAGCCATCATCAGAGAGGTTTCCTTTTGCAGCATATGGGAACAGATACAGAGACCCATGGCCAGACAATATGCCAGGAATGAGAGACCTTAGAACTCTCAATCTTAGATGTGTACAACAAATTCCTCCTCTCAGGGCTCAGGGAAACCTACAGAAGAGGAGGTGGAATAGGTGTAAGAGCCAAAGAAGATGAAGGATAACAAGAAAACAAGACATTCTAAATCAAAATGACTAGAGTTCATGTGAACTCACAGAGCCTGGGGCAGCATGCACAGGGCTGTGCCATTTCTTAACCTACTAGTTTAGTGTTTTTATGGTTTTTATAGTTTTTATCACACTAGTTTAGTGTGATGCAAAGGAGTGGGTCTCTGATTCTTGTGCTTTCTCTTGTGCTCTTCCCTTTGCTTGTTTTATCCAACTCTGATGCATTCGTTTTTGCTTTATCTTATTTTGTTTTGTTATTATCCCTTATAAGCCTGTTTGTTTGCTAATGAGAGATAGAAAGAGAGTGAATCTAAATAGGAGGAGAGGTGGGGAACAACTGGGAAGAGTAGAGGGA
>JAQHUG010000160.1:1963132-1982867 GCA_028555095.1 Dicrostonyx torquatus
TTAAGCCCTCTTGCTTTCAGCCAATGGCTTCTAAGATACCCGCCCAATGTGGGGCATGGTTTTCATTTTAAAAAGAGCCACAGCCGCTCTCCGAGCTAACTTGCTACTGGCTTTCATGCTGATGGCTAGACTCGGTTTCCTGTTTGCGACCAGAGGAACGTGGTTTGGGACATTGATCTGTAAGTTATATCCCCTCCAATAAAATACCCCTTTTTAAATCAAATTGGTTAATATTGTCCTGCGACAATACAAAAGGATCAGATAAGCCATGTGATTCAGTCATCTGAAGAAATGAAATATCAGAGTGGCAAAGAAAGGTTAGGGAAATAGTGAACAATAGTAGATCCTTTTATTTTCAGATGATATAGCCAAAGGCCCCCAGCTTGTGGAAATTTGAAACTTTAAATATCATAGAACATTGTATTCCAATTCATTTTTACTATACATGTTTACTCATGATATAGTTTAATTAAAAACCAATGTAGTAATAAATTAACAATATAATAGAGTGGTCTCTCAATCTGTGGTATGTGATTCCTTCTGGGGATCATATAGCAGATATGCTGCATATCAGATATTTACATTATACTCATAACAGTAGCAAAATAATAGTTATGAAATAGCAACAAAATAATTTCATGGCTGAGCTTCACCGCAACATGAGAAACTGTATTAAAGGATTGCAAGCATTAGGAACATTGAGAACAACAGATATAATAGATAGAAGATAGATTAACAAGATGTCATCAGATCAGGTACTGAAAATGTCCCACAGAAATTGACTAAGTTAGCTGTAGTCCCTGATCAAGAGATATAGGGCATTGTAGAGCATCCCTTAATGAGGACTCCAAATTAAAGACCAAAAAACAACATAAGGAAAACATCAAATTAGGTTTTACAAGATACCTGCAGACAGTGGTTTGGGAGTGAAGTGGGATGCCTTTCTCTATGCTGTGAACATACGTTGTTCCTATTGGTTGACAATTAAAGCTGCTTTGGCCTATAGCAAGACAGGAAATCCACACATATATACAGGAGAAGAAGGGCAGGGTCAAGAGGAATATCAGCCAGCCACCCAAGAAGAGAGATGCCAGTCACATCCTAAGGAAAAAGATGCCAGAACAGAGGTAACACCATGGCCACATGGCGATACACAGATCAATAGAAATGGGTTAATTTCCCGAGCCACTGGCCAAGCTATTATATGTAATATTTGCCTCTGAGTGATTATTTCATAAGCTACTGCAGGGACTGACAGGTGGGGAAAGAAACTGGACTGGTGGGACCAGGTGAGACAGAGAAAACTTCCAGGTACAGGGAGTTGAGTCAGCAAGCCAAACTCCCCAGTTGATATTTCCTTCCCATCATGACTGAGCTCCCCACACCTGAACTTCCAGATTCTCTTTTCCACTGTGGGCACTAGTGTATCACAGGATAAAAATAGTGTACTGGCCATGGTTTGCCTTCCTGCTGTTTTCAAGAACACAATGTTTTACTCTTGGGCTAATGTTGATGTGTGTTTCTCCCTTCATCAGAGTTAGGTGTACTGGCGCACCTCCAGATAAGCCTAGGAGTACACACCGAAACACACATGCTTGGGTTTTAAGTGGAAAGTACGCAGACAGGTCACTTCCAGTGCCAGGTCCTCAGTGAACTCAAACTACACATGACTATTTATAGATACAATGGATATAACAGTTATGCAGCAAAAAAGGATTTAAATTGTAAATTATAACAAGATCTTGCACTGCAGACACTTTATCTAGATAATTTGGACCATTCCAATTATGAGACACCCGACAGATCAGAGTAAAGAGCAAACAGAATGAAATATTGTGAAATATGTGCAGATATATGCCTGAACTGATCCTCACAAATTTCATCACAGAAGTTCTTGAACAGGAAACATTAATTCTAAATTAACTTTACGTTTGATGCTAAGATAAGTAGAATGACAATGTTAGAAAATATCATGGTGAATTGATTAATACAATAGATATGGAGAAAAGATAGTAGCTAAAGACCAATTACTTACAAGTGAGTGAGCAACTATTCAAGCATTTTATTTTTAATTATTATGTATTAATCCCATCAGTTCATATTGTCAAGTATAAATACATAAGTAAAATCAAACCTTATTTTCAAAGCATTTTCTTGTAGCATCCACATAGTATTCACTATAAATCTCCATGCTGGACTGCCTTTGTGTTTCCTAACGATGATCAACAATGCATTGGAGACAAATGTTCATGAATTTTCACAGGGTTTTGAAGCATTCAGAGAAGCAAAGCTCATGGAGGTAGAGAGAAGACTAGTGATCAGCGGCTCAGGTGGGACTGGGTGAAGAAGAGCAAACGCTGCCAATACGTGCAGTGTAACATGGACAGGAATGCTAGGCTTTATGTCATAGAATATGACTGTGATTAATAATAATGTCATAGTGCATCCTACAATGTTTTGCAATAAGTATAGAAAAAAGAGAATTTTAAATGTCCTCAGTCTGAAGAACTAATAAATATGGAAGACAATACATATTCTAAGTAGCTTGATTTACTCATTCCAGAATCTTTGTACACGAAATTTGCATCATGCTCCATTAACACAATTATTATTTGTCAATTAAAGTAGAAAACAAAAGATGAGGAGATGGGTCTGTGGATAAAGTACCTGCTGCCAAGTATGAGAGAAGTCAGGAGTTTAGATCACTAGAAACCATGTTAAAACCAAGCAAGCTGTATGCCGCCTTTAATCCTAATATGTAGGATACAGAAAGGAGAGACGACCTGGGTGAGCCAGCTAGCTAGACTATGCGGAAGTCTAGCTACTCCAAGTCCAGTGGGAACCACTTCTCAATAACAGGAAGATCTGTAAAAGAAGACACTCAGTATCAGCTTTAGACCTCTACACTCATGTGTACACATGTGCACAAGCATGTATGCCCACACCAATGTGAACCTGTATATACAATTGAATACCACATGCATGCAATAAAAAATAAGAGAAAGGAAGAAATAAAAGACACAAATCTCAACAAGAGTACTGCTGCTGTGTCATCTGTAGAGAGTGCTAGGTTTTTTGCTTTCTGTGTTTCGGGGTAGGAGCCTTCTATTAGGAACTTGAGATCTCATTAAGAATGGTCTAGTTTTTAAGATAACATTGGTCTTAAAGATTGTTCATAATCAATTTGGATGGATATTGCAATAATTAATATTTTACTATCATTTTATATTTATGACAGATACAATTGAAATAAGTGTTCTGAACAGGGCAAAACTGAAACAAAACCTAGTGAATTCAGATAAATGCATGTACTCATGCATGCACATATAAATAAACAAACAGCCTTCTGATTTATATCCGGTATTCCTACAAGAAACAACCAACTCACATTCTCCAGATTGGCTTTGCAGAAGAACAGTGAATATTAATGAAGAACTTTTTTGAGAAACTGTTTGAGGTTGTGTTTTTATCCAACACGCTCTTATACACACATTTAGAGGTAGTCTTCACTACTCATCAAGGAAATGGCTTTTTGCAACACACAGAGATCATTACTGAGAATCACAACCCATAAAAAGGCAGAGTTCTGCAGCCAGCCCCAACTGATACATGCACAACACAGCTGCTGCACCTAAGGCTCAGAGACCACTACGTATTAGACAGGGTGATTATAAGAGGCAGAGGAACAGCTGTCTGCTGTGAGAGTGTGTGCACTGAAAATGTCAGAAGCAATAGGCATAAAGTCTCACCAACATGCAGTCTAAACAAAGTGTGAACAAGGACAGCAATACATGGTGCCACTGTGGAAGGAGGAAAGCTCAAGAGAACTCCATCCTGGATGAAGAACTAAAGTCAACTAAGGAAGGCTAAGAGCAGGAATGATTATAGTCCCCAGGTAGGGGCACACTGGGGTTATTCAGAACTAAAGGCCAGTCCTAAACATTTTACATAGAAGTAACGTTATATGGACTGAGCAGATTGTGTTGATAAATTTAGGTTTATTCTTCTGTGTGTGTGTGTATATATAGGTATGTATGAAGGAACAACTAAAACAACTACAGGAAAAAAAAGTCACAAATTTAAAAGTGAGTAAATATATTGGAAGGTTTGGAGGAAGTTTTGAAACCTCAAAAACTAGAAAAATATTAAAAATAAATATATCAGTTTTAGAATGAAATACTATTACTGCTACCTAAGACTGAAGAAAATTCTCTTCTCCAAAGAATTTGGTAATAGGAGGAAAATATAAAAAAAAATAGTGAGATGATGATAGAAAATAAGGGAAATACCAAAGTAATTTGTAATTAGTTAAGATGTTAACACTGTAGGGACTTCAAAATTGTCTCAAAGGACACCAAAAGGAAGTTATCAGCACAAACGAGATGTATTTGTTCTAGAACAAAGGTTATGGAATAAGAGACAAGGACAGGAGATAGAGGACAAGGGAGAAGGGGAAAAGGAACAAAGGAAAGGGGGATGGGATATTGACCTAGAGGACAAAGGACTGCATCTACCTACAGAGGAAGCTGAAATGTTGGTCAAGGTTGGGTAGAATGGGATATCTCAGTTAATGTTCAGGTTGTGTGGGGCCATCTGAGGCTGGGGAAGTGTAGTTTGTGAGGCTGGACCAGCATGTAGATTCTGAGGAAACAGCTAGGACTGGTACTGGAGCAGTTGATGGCTGGTTTGAAATCTGCTGGGACAGATGGACTAGATACAAGGGCAAAGTTAAGGATTTCAGTGGAATTTTTTTTTCTTGACTGTACATTTGAAACTGTTAGGTTCATGTGCCTTATATTTGAGAAGAGGAGTCCCAAGACCAGGGAGAAGCGGGAAGATCCCACCCTTAGGAAGAGGCAATAGGCAGGAAAACGTAGAATGTTAGGTGGCAGAAATAATTATGTCTTTGTTTGAGATTTAGATTGGCTATGTAAGGTTAATTGGGGAACAGCTGTTATCTGGAAGCAGAGTCTGGTTGTGCTGGGGAAAATACAATTTCAGA
Source organism: Dicrostonyx torquatus (assembly GCA_028555095.1). Classification (NCBI taxonomy): domain Eukaryota; kingdom Metazoa; phylum Chordata; class Mammalia; order Rodentia; family Cricetidae; genus Dicrostonyx; species Dicrostonyx torquatus. Next base: position 1,968,135 of record JAQHUG010000160.1, read on the forward strand.
GGCTTTTGTTACAACAGAATAGTCTTTTGTAGGTATTCAGATGGGTTCTGAAATTGAGATATTTTAAGGAGATAGCCAGTGAGAAGCCATGTAGCCAGTGTGAAGCCATGTAGCCACTACAGAAGACAGACTCCTCCACTGGAGCACACCAAAATTTTGCCAGTGGGCCACAACCTCGTGGTGATGCACAGATTAATGGAGATGGGTTAATTTAGGATATAAGAGCTAGATAGCAATATGCTTAAGCTATTGGCCAAGAAGTGTTTTAAACAATATTCTTTCTGTGTGCTTTTTTTGAGTCTGGGTGGCCAGGAACAAACAAGCAGCCTCCAACTACAGTCACTAGTGGGGATAGGGCATTGGCAACTGGGGTATTGCTGGCAAGAGGGAGGGTGACTAAGATAAGGTTTTGAAGACAGGTACAAAGTAGTGGAATGCATTGAAGGAGGAATTAGGGAAGTTGAAGAGAGAGTTTGTTGGATGACCTTGACTCCAGTGAGGGTTTGGTCATGAGAGAGACAGAGGAAGAGAGAGAGACAGAGACAGAGACGGAGGCAGAGACAGAGAGTTGGAGATGTTGCCTTGGGTTTAGTTATGTCCTATAATTGGAAGTGTGGGATTTGTTCACAGTGTTTGATGTCTGAGGACACCTGGATAACTTAAAATTTAGGGGAGCCAGTTGGTGGTGGATGTTTCATCTGAACAGATGAAAAGAAGGACTGTGAGAAGGGAGATGAGATCTGTGGGAAATGGGTAATCTTGATGAAAGAGGAACATGAAGGTAAGGATGGTATTCCATGTTGTAAGAGGGCTTGGTACGTTGTCTGCGTTATGTAGTAGGGCAGCCTGGAGGGAAGTGGGGTGAGGCATAACGGTTGGCTTATGAGAGGGTGGCTAGACAGGCTGTCTTGTTGGTGTGATTACTGCTTTTACTGAGAAGGGCAGGGTCAGTCTGTTGTGGCTATCTTCAAGGGAGAGGCTGTCATGTGAACAAACAGTGTAAGCAGATAGCTAGAGGATCTTCTTGTGCGTGTGAGGGGTGGGCAGGACTGTTTGAGAGTCTCTGGACAGGAAAGACAAGGCTGTGGGAAATTTCGTTGGGGTGAAGGGATAAGCATGGTTGCATTGAGGGGAGGACAAGTAAGGAATATGAATGACGTGTTTATGATAGGAGAAGTTTGGCAGGATGCAATCCGAGATGGAAGAAAGGATTGGAATCCTATGTAAGTTAGGAGTTGAGAGAGAGTGGTGGGGATCAATTGTGAGGGAGGATCCCAGAGGGTGCCTGTTAGATTTGGAGGTGAACAGAAAGGGTGCAGCTGGAGCACACAGACAAGGAGGTCAGCTATAGATTGTGCTGTCTAGAATTTTGGAGAGGTGGACGGCAGGGGTAAAGGTCGGTCCAAGACAGTGTTTATGCATCTTGGAAGTGTAAAGAGAAAGGTCTGGGAGGCAGAGGGCTAGAGCAGAAAGAAGAAGTCTATGGAATACTTTGAAGGTGAGAAGAAAGAGGTCCAGAAGCAACTAGCTTGAGCACCTTCAAAAACTAATAATAAAAGCCTCCAAGTTATAGTCCTCATTAAAGTATTTAAAACTAACAAATTTTCTGTTCTTTCAAATCTTCCACCATGTGATAGTCTTCTCCTTGCCCCTCTGACCACATTCATTTGGTTTAGAATGGACAGGCCCAGTTTGCTTCTAACAAGGCACTCTCAAGTTGAGCATAATTCCTTAGACTTAAACACACACATACACATATGTACGAAGCATGAACAAGGACAACAGTAGACATGCTAATGTAGAAGGAGGGAAGCTCATGAGACTGCCAGCCTGGCAGGAGAACTACAGCACCTACGGAATGCTGAGAGAAGAGAAATAGGAGTCCCCAGGGAAGAGAGCAGTGGTTACAGTTGATGTGCATTAGTTTTCATGTTTCTGGGGTGCAGTATCATGATTTGATTTTTGAAAGTTGAAGAAAATTTCTGCACTCCTGGATGTTGTCGTATCTTCATGAAACACTCTCCAATGTGAATACTGGATAGGAGGCAATATCATGCTCCTGACTGCCATTTCAGGAAACACCCAGAGCAAATATTCATGGGAGTTTGCCAAATAGAGCTGTATATTGCCAACTTCATACCTTAATACCAATATATCTTTATGTTTGTTCATTTACATGGTGAGTCTTTTTTTTATTTATTTTTCAACCTTTCATTTAGGTTTTGTCATAATTTAGGAGTTTTAAACCTCCCTTTTAAATAGTTTGACAGTCATTTTCAAATTTCAATTGATGTGCTGAATAGTCTATTTCACTAAATATAAAAGTTTGAACTAATTTGTTATTTCATGGAAAATCTGGTCTTATGATAAATAGATAGCTCACTATGCCTAGTTGCTTATATAGACTAATTCAAAAGCAAACATATTTCATCTTATGTCATCCTAAGTAAATGTCAAAGTAAAATTTGGTATGTGGTTATTTAAATAACAATTTTTTGAAACTGTGCTACATTGGAATTGCTGTTCCTCAATGACATTAGATATGTTTCAAGTCTGAAAAGCCACCAGTGTACAGGAACGACTCTAAATAGTACAATGACCAAATGCTGGCCCTGAAGCAAAGCTGTGTCTACTACATCTGGATACACACATTCCTTTACGGCTTTAGTTACACAGAAATTGTTCAGAACTTAGAATTCAGCCTCATTGACATAAAATCTGTTAAGAAAAAACTGATGTCACCCGTTTTCAGCTATTCATCCAAGTTCCCAGTCAAAGAAAAATACTCCTATTGCTACATATTGAATAGAGTTAGGTTATCAATGATAAACCGGGAGTTTCTGCCACGGAGTGTCCTTTGAGACACTCAATTATTCATGCTCATTCATGTTCACAGGTGCCACAGCCAATCACAACATTGAGCTCAAAGGTAAGGTCTTGTACAACATGTGGTCCTTTGAAAAGGCTCATGCTTGAGTGAACAAGAAGAAATGCTTCCTTTTAGGCATGATTTAGTGTGTGTCATAAAATACTGAATTAAAAATGTAGGAAGGAAAAGTATTAGCATCGTTTCTGATTCAGTGTAATGAAATGAACTAGCCCAGCAGTTTTGTCATAAGTAGCTCTGTGCTTTCCATGACGAAGATGTAGAATGAAAGGATTATGGTTGAGAATTTTATTAACTACAAGGGAATGGATATGATGAGCCAATATCCAGACTGAACTTCTGCCAACCATATATCATCAGTTAAGAAAACAGGAGATTCAGGTCTCAGGGCAAGAAAACATATGCTCTACATTCCCCTGGGAAATGGTGCCCTGTCAGGGAATTCATGTTCTGATGGAGATTCAGTAGTGGGGCAGCACAAAGTGAGAGGGGGTTGGGGAGAGCAAAGAGAGGAAGAGGGAGAAATTGTCAGTGTACACCTATCTGTGCCACTTATTATTTTTGCTTTCCAACAAAAATGTCATGGCTGTCTTTGTCACATCTATTCTGTTTGTCCTTGACATTTCATGCCTTTTAAAAACCTCTTCATTTGTATTGCAGTGGTGTTTCAAAGTGTTGAAATAAACAAACACTCCATCCTACATGTTGAGTTTGTATTTCTTTCATAAAATAGGTTTATATATGGAAAAAAAAACATCCCTATCACCAAGAGATGAGTATTACATGACCAGCAGCCAATGTTTGCCTTGCTCATTACATTTTAGCACTTTTCAATCAAATTAAAAGAGAAAGGGCTAGAATAGACAAAAAATGAACATGAACAGGGAATCTGATCAGTGAGATAGACTGTGAAACACAAGGGGTGGGAAGAGAGTCCACTGCATGTTACAGCAGTCTATGATATTTATTCTAGTCCCCTTTAGCTGACAAATGAAAAATAAAATAATTTGCAGAAGGGACTAGAAACTTGCATAGTGAGTAAGTAACAACAATAAAAATTATTGAGTAAATGGAATCATGTTAAAAACCCTTTTCGCTTGAATCAAGAGCTAACATATGAGAAATAATACAAAACGGAACATACATGCACAAGAGTAGCTGTCAATTGCTTGTTTTCTTACAAACTATACCCACATACTGAGAAACAGGAAATATGGCCTGTGAGTGGTGTACAGCGATCATGTTAATGATAAAATGCATATATGCTGTGTTCTACACCACCATTCATCTATACCAAATGAGGGCTTTTTAAAATATTTATTGTTTATTTATTATATATACAATATTCTGTCTACATGTATACCTGCAGGCCAGAAGAGGGCACCAGACCTCATTATAGATGGTTTTGAGCCACCATGTGGTTGCTGAGAATTGAACTCAGGACCTTTGGAAGAGCAAGCAGTGCTCTTAACCTCTGAGCCATCTCTCCAGCCCCCAAATGAGGTTTTTATAAAGTTAGAATAAAGTAATGGCAAGCAGATTACTGGCTTCATTTGGGAAAACACTGGGCATGTTGGGAGTACAAGCTGGAAACATAAGTTATCCATTAAGAGAACTTGCTATTTTGGCAGAGAGTCTGTGTTTGTACCAACACTGGTATCAGGTTTTCAAATATCTTTAACTCTGTTCTCAGGGGCCCCAATGCCCTCTGCTGGTGTCCCGCCATCATATGCATGCATGTGACAGATATGAAGACATTCTAATACAAGCATACAAATAAAAATAAATTTAAGAAAAGATGTGATATATAAAGTTAGAGTTTACAGATAAAGCCTAAAGGAGAAAGAAAAAAAAAACCTCTGGTGGTGGGGGAGGGAATCAAGTTTGGCTTCCAAAAGAGAACACCCCTCAAGTAGTTTCTACTGTGTCTCCATTGATACTGGATAATCTCAGTTCATGGAAGATTTGTCCTCATGCCGATGAAAGTGTCATATTTCATTTGAAAATCAGACAAATGTTCCTTCTTCTCCCCTTTTTTGCAATGCACAAAGCATTCTATTTTGGTGAAACCGTGCTGCAGACCAGCAGACTGCCGATCCGATCACTTCCTTAGCCTTAGTCAGATCCTGACAGAATCAGCAGAAACTTTGTTCTGCAACGGAGGCTTCAAGCCAAATAAAAGTCAACCTCCAAATCCATTTGCTCAGCACAGATACAATTTATGTTTTTCCCTTTTGCTTAGCAAGCAGTTGTGCTACAAATTTTATCTGGAGAATTTTGGTGGTAATGAAACATTGCTATAATCTAGGATGAGCCAAGCATGTATAAAAATGAGAGAGCAAAAATCTGTCTTTCTTGGCCCACAGAGACATTTTTTAAATATAGATAAAATATATTTTCTCTGAGCCTTTCAGAGATTTCTTCTGTTGTTCATAATTCAACAAAAATCAATATAGAAGATTTTATTTTCAATTAGTAACCATTCATGTTTTAAGGAAATAAATACTAGTCATTCTTGATTCTTCTAGCACATTTATAAAATTTTACAATATGGGTGTATGCCTCTCTCTGTTTATGGAAACTTTTTAGACGACATGTCCACACAAGTATGGACTTTTGGGTGATCACACCAAGCAAATAGACATTGAAAAACCATTCTTCAGCTTTTATTACTCCTTTTTTTTTTGAGGCGCATTTCATATGAGGTCCCTGCCAAGGAAAGATGAGTTGTTTCTATTTCAAGATCAATATTGCTGTATTTGAAAGGAAATGGAGAAAGATAACCTCAATGAAATAACTTCACAAATTACCAACTGCTTATTTCTTGAAATTTATCTATCAATATAATGATTTTTTAAACTGTGTGAAAAACCGATAGTCAATAACACATAGCTATAAAAACATACTGAAGGAAATCATATGAGGAAACTCTGAGGTTTTAATTTATGTTATATGATGATGCAATTTACACAGTTTTTGTTGTGAGTATATATGTGTGGTCTCCATGCATACAGATCCACAGTGACATGGATAGACATTGTGAGTAAACATGTGAACACCAAAGGCTGAGGCCAGGAATGATCTTTATTCTTCTTTCGACTTATTCATGGTACAGGATTTGTCACTCAAACCCAGGGTTGCCTGACTTCTTCCATAGATCCACTGCCTGAGGACTGGAATTACAGGCCAGCAACCATTGCCACCATGCCTTTACACAGCTCTGGAGATCTGAATCCCAGCCCACTTTCTGGTGCAGCAAGCTTTTAACCAATCATCCATCTCCCCAGACTTTGTTCTAACAAGTCTCACATTTTCATGATTTGCGTTACTACAGGCTAATACAAGTTTCATCAGAATTCTCATTAATACTCTGACTTTGGACAGTGGCAGAAAGCTCTTCATGTGAGAAAAAAAGAGGACAGAGATAAATTTTAAGGGAATATATACAATAAATTCTGAAAAGCAAACAGTAATGATAAACTTAGGGGATTTAGGTTTTCAAGAGCAACTTTCCCAGGGGGATTTGAAAAGTTACTCAGAAAGCTCCCTAAGCTTCTTAAGTCCTTTGAGATTTTCAGGTGATGTTTTCAGCAAAATATTGGTTTAGTGAGAACTAATGTCAATGGTTATTATAAGCCATCTTCTTCTGAGACAACTGAAATAGCTTACTATAGAATCTGTCAAAATATGATGAAATACTTAAAAGCCTACCAAGTCAAGACTACAAAAACCTTTATTATATGTGGTGTTAAACCATAGCTATGGAAAAAATACATTATTGTAGTATAAGGTGAGGGTATGTGAAGTAGGTGTACTTACTTGGAGGTTTATTCAAATTAAAGCAATCTGTGTGCATACACCTATCTACCATGTATCCTTGATTCCCTGTCAGTATTTCTATTATAAACTTGGATCTTCACATACCCATAAAGGTATTACACTCACTGTCATTACTAATAAAAAAGTCAGCACTTTCTAGGATGCTTTAATATATTTACAGACTTTGTAAGTACCACATCTGTACCACAAGATTGCCTCGGAATTGGTTTTCTGCCACCTGTAAATGAGTTGAAATGTATGAACAATATTTGCTCTATTCCGTCCTCTCTTCCCAGAGGCAATGCACTGCTGCCTACGTCCCAGCGTCTGATGCTTTGCAATATTTTCTCCCTTTATGATGGTAAGTAGTAGGGGCAATGGCACTACCGTCACAGAAGTTGTAGAGGAATAATGTTCTTGTCCCTTCCCATACTATTCTTCTTTCATACTATTCTGCTTTTAACCAGTATCTGTGATATCTTGGGATGGATTTCCTAGGCCTCATTTGAAGATTTCTTGAAGATACCCTGTGCCTCTTGCTTCAGTTAGAACAATGCTCAGCTATAGATTTATTATTGATGTCTCTATGACTTACTTACAAAGAAGTAGAAAGGCTGAATTACCAAAAAGAAACAGCACCATGCACACAGCAAGGTTGACTGGGTAGGTTTACGTCCGTAGCATTCCATGCCATTCATTTGCTTATCATAAAACACTCCACTTCATCCACAATCCTAGAAAAGTTTACACCACAATTTTATGGCCATACACAAGTGACAATAATTGGAATGAGATGTTCGGTGTACTAGGCTGAGCCCCTACTAGCTAATTCCCATGAGAAAATTGAAAATAGCTTGTTTTCTTTAGGTAATTCTGCCTCTTAATTATCTATTCAATTCAAATTAAGAGCAGTCAAGATCTATATAGAAAAGGGTCACTCAAAGTAGCTTTTTTGTCTAAATGGTTCTAGAAACTTCTTGTCCTCAACATTTTAGATTAAAATTTTATCCTATACACATTTAGTCAGTTGCTGATTATAGTTGGATAACTTTAAAAGTATAAAGGATATACAGACAAATTGCCTTTGAAGTGTTTGCTAAAATGCACTATGTGTCACAATTTGGTCAACATAAAGTCTTTAATTAGATGATAACTGTTATTTGTAAATTCTCAACAGTGTGCTCAAAATTTACTTAAGGATAGCTTGCAGTGTTTTCTCCATGTTTATTTTGATTCAAGTCCACCAAATAACCAAGAAGTTTTTCTAATCAACTATGTAGTAACACTTTAAGTAATCTTTAAGACACAAAAACTTCAGCCATATGTAGTAATAGTCAAATGCTTACCGCCATCTTATTTTTTTTATTTACATCCATTACTTCACCTATAAAAGCACATGGCACTGATATTACCTAAGATTTAATTTAAATATAACAACTAGTGTCTCTGATTTTGTTTATATTTAATTTATAAATACAAATTTGTTCACATCTTGCTGTTTTGAATTCGGCTGGCTTCTGTTGTTGTCTTGTTTGTTTGTTTGTTTTTGAGGGACTAAATTAAGAAAATGAATATGTGAATTCTAAAATTCTTAAAATCATCTCTTTTCACAAATTATTGCACAATATGTTATTAATTATGGTGGTAATACTGAATAATAGAGCCCTTGAATTTATTATTCCTAATGAGAATATCTTATAAAAGATATAAAACAATGATCACCATTGAAACATTTATACAAATTACTCTTGCCTCCTTATGAAGGATTGGGATGATTTTCATGATGAAAAATATATTCTGCTAGAATCAAGAGAAAGAAATCTGTGTACATGTAGTCAAGCCAGGCTTCCACTCTTGAAGCAATCTTCATGCCCACTTCATCATCCTGCTCCCTCTGCTTAGAATGTTTGCTTTAGTAAATCCATCTGGAAACCCTTTGTCTGCTCTTAAACTCCACTCAAGTTTCTCAACAGTGATATTATAACTCAGAAATACCCTTCTTAACTTTCTGATGTAAACATAGAAAGAGAGTCTACTTTTTCTTAGAGTCAATCATATTATCAAATACCAATGTTTTAGGAAAACACACACACAACACACATACACACACATAATTCACATATATACACATATACTCTCACACATATTTACACAAACATACATATACACACATAAACATACATAAAAACACACACATACAAACATACACAATATTCACATACACACACGCACACATACTTTCTCTCTTAAAACTCCTCTAGCCCTTAGTTTCAATAGATTTGACAGTAGGCTTTCCTATTGCAATGGCCTAAATAAAATCTGAATAAAGTATTCCCTATGGTTTAACTTCTTTTTAGGTATAATTTTTGCTTTAATGCATAAGAAATATGTGAATATAAGTAAGCTATATCAAATTTGCTGTAATTTTGGAGTTTATAAAACTGATCCTCAAAATCTTATCTGTACTATTGCATCCAAACTGACTTGTTCAAACCCAGTCTTTATAAGCTTTTATCCAAGCTATCCTTACAACAAATATTTTAAGTAATTTTGAGTTAATTTCTACATCAGACAAGTAACACAGTATGGATAAAATTTTTCTTTGAAGTTTCTGCATTAGGATTATCTCTATGCTGAGCTTAGAGGCTGTTGATTTTGAAGCCACAGCAAATGCTTTCTTACTTGTAAGGGCTTGTATTTTAATAGGACAGGCAAGTATTGATTTGCAGAGAATTACTAAAAGCCCATGTGAGAAAACCCAGACATGTCTGAAGGTGAAGCTGGATGCTGCTTATGCAGAGGCGCCAAGTATTGTGTGTGTAACAAAGATCAAGAGAGGGTTTGTAAAACGGCGATGCCCACTAATGGGAAACTGATAATGCACCCGTCTTAGGTGCAATCCAATAAATAGAACAGTTGTTGGTGTTCTTGAATTACACATCAGATTATTTGTTTTTTTACAGAATAGTTCTACTTCTATTTATACAGCTAAAGATGAAAAAGAGAAGGGATTGAAAACATGGAGGAAGCACAATAGACACTTCAGACAGGTTTGCTGTGCTTGAAATGTTCTCAAATGTTAGCAAGAGATGATGAGAATGAAGATTAAAAGGAGCCCTTGGATGTCTTTGTAGAATTGTTTTCTAAATCCCTAATGAGGCCACCTCAATGTATTTCACAGAACTGGTGGGCATCTTTTTATCTCTTTGGTCCTTACATTTCTTTATAACTCTTTCTTTTATGGCAACAATAAGTCCTCTATGCTTTTATGTTGTCTCCATTATTTAACAAAATACACTATTATTTTAGGTTAAAATATATTTTGCCCTGTCTACACAGCATTAAAAAATTACCAGAATAACCCACTATGAAATAGGCCATTTGAGAGGTCATATGGAAACCTAATACAGTTGAAGTTTCTTAAAATATATACATATGTAAAGGTGACTTTGTGGAAATCATCAAATAATTGGGGAAACAGTGCCACAGATGGCCATCTCTTGTCATCAAATGTAGCTTCCTGTACTGAAACTGGGCTACACCTAATCTTTGTTAGCTAAAGAGGTCCCATGGAAATCCCAAAATAACCCAGACAGTTAACCAGACTATAGATTGCTCTCAACAAACTGAGAGCCAAACCCCATTGCTCAAGATAACACCTTATTGAAGACAACACAACTTACTGAAAATACAAAATTTGAGATGACACATACATAGAAGCTTCATCTCTACTTGCTAGCATATTTGGTACAAGAAGGTACTCTGTATACTACCGAAAGAAAAATATAAACAACCTAGTCACAAAGTCTGTGATTGACAAAGACATCCATCCTGCAAGTATGCTAGTGTCATGGTGGCAAGTAACCAACCAATACCCAAGTTAACATAAGAACCATGCCACATGATCAAACCCATATCTAACATTACTAGGCTGACCAAGAACCAGAGGTTAGATAGGCCAAGGACCTAGGACAACACCTACTATTACTGTTCTTAAAAAAGAAAGGGACACGGAGAAAGAGAGAGATGGAGGAGGGGGAGGGAGGAAAAGAGAGGGGAAGAAAGAAAGGAAGGAAAGAAGAAAGCAGGCAAGAAAGGAAGAAAGAAAGCAGCAATAAAATATTCTTAATGACATTCTGCTATACTCACAGAATAATACCTAGCTGAGTCATCATCAGAGAAGTTTCTCCTACAGCAGATGGCAACAAATACAGAGACATGCAGCTAGGCCTTATGCAGATATTGAGAGTCCTTTGAGTGTACACTCACTGCTACATGGGATGTTTCCATCAAGTCCCTCTAGTCAGGCTTCAGGGAACACCACACAAGAGGAGACGGAAAGAATGTGAGAACCAGAGGAAATGGAAGACACCAAGAAAGCAAATCTAAATCTACATGAACAAAATACACAGGAACTCAGAGAGACTGAAGAAAAGAGTCCAGAATGTGCATGGGTCTGCACCAGACCCTTTGCATCTAGGTTACGGATTCCAGCTCACTGCTTTTATGGGTTTCCTGAGTGGGCGAACGAGTGGGTCTTTGGGTCTTGTGCCTGATCTTGAGCTTTTTTCCTCCTGCTGGTTTGTTTTGTCAAACTCCGTGTGTTGGATTTTTGTTATATCTTATTATATTTTACTATATTTTATTATTATCTTCTACAAGCCTGTTTCTTTTCTAATGAGAGACAGGTAGTGGGTCATGCTTGGAGGGAAGTGGGGAAGAACGGGGAGTGGGAGACGGAGGAGAAACCATAATCAGGATATATTATGTAAGCAAAGCTCTGTTTTCAATAAAAGGAGAAAAAACTTTTAAAAAAAAAAGGAAAAAGGAAAAAGGAAGACAGTGATCATCCAACACTTGTGTAAGTTTGTTTCTGAACTACTGTTTAATCAAAAGGTGCTGTATGAGGGCTGGAGAGATGGCTCAGAGATTAAGAGCATTGACTGCTCTTCCAGAGGTCCTGAGTTCAATTCCCAGCAACCACATGGTGGCTCACAACCATCTGTAATGATATCTGGTGCCCTCTTCTGGCCTGCAGACATACACACACAGACAGAATATTGTATACATAATAAATAAATAAATCTTTAAAAAAAAATAAAAAACAAACAAACAAAAAACAAAAGGTGCTGCATGGATTTAGCTGAAGGTAAATTCCATTGAAACAAAGGCAGGTGTAGCTTGCACTTTACTACATCCTTTAACATACGCAGAGTGCATTTTCTCTCCTTTTAGATTATCACATATTCCATTGCCTACTTGCAAAATAAGAAAGGACAAGGGATTTAAAATTTCATAGAGTGGGCTCACAGAATGTTTCATCTTGAGGCCTTGTGAGCCACAGGACTGTGGTTGGTCAGGTCTGACCCAGCGATGATGGGTGTCTGTGTTCACCTAGTTGCTTTCCCTAGTTACGTTGTACCCAGCGTGAGTACCACAAGGGGCCAACAACCAACCACCGTGAAGTTGTACTTTGCTTGAGCAAATATCGTCGTGACAATCTGTTATCGTCTTGTCCTTATAATCTGCCAAACCGTGCACTGCCTCAGATGGCATTTCAGGAGCACTTACCCCCAGCAACTAGAATTTGTGGTTCAATTCCTAGGTGGCTACTCCCTCATTTTATCTTAAAACCTTTGTTCGCACAGTTTTTGTGTCTCATCACACCCTTTAAGCTAACAAAAGAGAAGCTCGAGAAGTCAACTATTCTCTGTCCAGACAAATAAACAGAATTCATCTTCACAAACAACTTGAAACCTGAATTGGAACTTGCAAACATTGAAACAACTTATTTCTGTTTTAACACACTTTCATGTGCAGCTTTTACCATTGTTTAGGCTGGAGCAGATTGCGTTTGGAGGCATGCTGTCAGCAAATCAAACACCAGCACGATTTCCTTCCAGAAACAGTTGGTCTGTGGGAATCTGTGAGATTAGACTAAAAAATACAACAAACATCCCAGAGAATGGCCTTTGCTGAGGGTCTGAGCCTCACTCTGTAAATGCAGGGTTCTTCAGCACTCCTTTTGTGTCACTGACTCTTCAGAGTGCTGTGTTTCCAAAGTGTGCTTTATAATTTAAACAATAAAATTAATAGCATCCTTTTCATGAAAAAATATTACATCACTGTGTAAACCTGCCACACCTTTTCTTTTTGATTCTTCAGTTAGTGGACATTCAGATTGTATATTACAAAGTATTTCATAAACACCTGGACATAATTTCTCTTAAACACGAAGACGAATGCTAGATCATATACAAGTTATATTTCTTACTATTTTTGAGAACTTTCTTACTGATTCCTATAACTTATGTACTAATTTATGTAATGATTTATTATGGCAAACAGTGTGTAAGTATTCCCTTTCATCCACATCCTTATCAGTTCTTGTTATTTTTAGTTTGTACAATTTAGTCATTATTACATGGTAAGGAAATGCTTCACTAGACTTTCTTGTGGATCTCTCAGAGCTTTTGTGTGTCTTCTTGTGGGGAATGTGCTTATTGCCCATCTTACTTCAGATGGCTTACTTTACTGATATTGAGCCTTCTGAGGTTTTTATACATTCTAGAAGATGGTACGCTAAGTGAAATAAGCCAGAAAGGAAGCCAAGCATATGAGCTCGCTCATATGTGGAATCTACAAATGTGGGTCTCAGAAATGGAATGACAGCTATGAGGAACTGAAGTGATCAAAAGGAAGGAAAAAATGAAGATTGGCCAATGAATACTAGTTTACAGCTAAATAAGAGAAATAAAATGCTTATTCCATTGCACATTTAAGTGATCATAGATAAAATTAATGTGTTTTTCCAAACACTGAAGGAAAGGACTTTTAATGTCTCTTCTTCAAATACAGATAGGATGAATGTTATTTCAGGTAGATATGCTTTTCCATATTTGAACATCTTCATCACACAGTCATACTGAAAATCACATGGAACTGTATGATTATTGATAATTTTCTGTTTCTGTACACAATTGGATTAGTGATCCTATTGTTCCTTGAAGACAGGTGTTACAAAACTTCTAAGACTCCTTCAGATTTCTCTGTGGTCATCTAATTTCCCTTTCTGTAACCAGTGTGCAAAACAAAGGCAGAAGCCACCTCCACCAAATCCAGATAATGGCATGAGATTTGCCAGTCAGTGATTTATTCTTATTGTGATTCTTGGTTAAACACTTTCTGTTTTCACTCATAGATGCAAGCTAAAATTTGTGATATTCTGGAGGTAAGAGCATAGTGGGTAGCAGAGACTAGGAAGGGGGGACATATAGACAGACTGATTGTTGGTCTGAATTTAATTCAGTAGGAAAGCTTCTCATGTTTGGTAGCATCACACAGTGCCAACAAGCAACCATAATTTCTTTTACTTATCTCAAAAGAGCCCAAATGAAATTGTTTATTGTTTCCAGCATAAGAGTTTATGAACATCTGGGATGACAGATAGATGTGCTAAGAACCTTAATTTTCTCATTGCACATGGTAACTATACATGTATAGAAATATCGCATTGTACCTATTGGTATGCAATGCATATGTGTCAATTTTTTCAAAGTTGTTATATTTTAAAGTGAGTACCAGTAAAAAATAAGATTCTGTAACATTGTGACACCTCAATCCTCATGGACATATCTTAATATTCTGTGTTATGAAACAATATTTATACCCAAAGTGTTTCCAAAGCACTTGATAATTGATTAACAGGCTATAAACTGAAAATTTAACTGTGGCAATACCAGTAGTACTTAAAATTATTGAAAAGCACACTGTCTCAGTTGATGGGCCAGTCCCTCGCATACCTGACTTCTTTGCTCATCTTCTCCTGCCTTCTGCTCTTCAACTGCACCTTGGGAGCTCAGTCCTTTGTTCTGATGTGGATGTGGGGAGCTCATCAAATCCAGCTGAAACAGGACTGAATGAGCATATGACCAAACCGGAGTCTCTGAATATGGCTGCCAACAGGGACTGACTGAGAAACCAATGATGAGGGCACAGGGACCTATCTCTTCTGCATGCAGTGGCTT
>JAQHUG010000160.1:2019587-2039538 GCA_028555095.1 Dicrostonyx torquatus
ATGAACCAGCTTTTTGGAATCTGTTCTCTATGGTGGGATACCTTGCTCAGCCTTGATGCAGGGGGAAAGTGGCTTGGTCCTGCCTCAACTTAATGTGCCAGGCTTTATTGACTCCCCATGTGGGGGCCTTATACTTTGGGAGTAGTAAGTGGAAGGTGGGCTGTTGGGAGGGTCAGGGGGCTGGAGGAGTGTGATGACCCACTGTGGTTGGTATGTAAAATGAATTACACACACACACACACACACATACACACCCTCCTAAATGATTTTTCACACACACACACACACATATATATATGTGTGTGTGTGTGTGTGTGTGTGTGTGTGTGTATTTGAATTGTTTATGTGTTCAGTAAACCATTTGGGGAGTATAATCTTTTAACAGCAGATTATCTTTGACATGCTGAAGACACCAAGATTTAAGTGTGCAGCCCTACCAATGCCCATTGTCAGTACCTTACCCATGAGTTAAGGTGAGTTGAGTCAAAATCAAAACAATTTTTTGTATTTGGAATTTCCTCTGGCATACCAATGATCCAGATGACAGTGAACAGATGAGGGTGCAGTCAATTGCCAGACTATGTCCCATCTTCAAAACGTGAAGGCATTCTATTTAGCAATCTATATTTTTATTTTCCATTTCTTAGAAGAAGAATGAAAGTTAAACATTCTAGGTTGTATTTCTGTAGAACTGCAGATACTGACAAAAACATGAGCATTTGGGGTTTTTGTTGAGAATAATCTCCACGGAATTTCCATGATTGTTAGTATTAGCAGTGTTCTTGCTTAAGGAACAAACATTCCCTTCCTCTTACACTATTTCTTCAAGATGACAGAACTGGAACAGAGTGAGGCTGTGCTGAAATTTTTCAGAGACAGTTGATCAATATATATTTATAGCAAACCCAGCAAGTTTTTCTTCAAAAAGGGGCAATTTTTGCATGAGGATTATCAAATAAGAATAACATATTAATAAGTAATATTATTGTGCATCTTCTACAATTATCATTGATGGATACATATCTAGTTCATACCTCTGGCCTGAGATAGAGGTAAACTTTAGAACCATCATATTTATTTCAGGCAACATGTGCTCAGCTTATATGAAATCCTATCTTTTCCAAAGCTGAAAAATTAAAGGAAGGACTGATCACACCATGCTTTCAGAATTTGAGTGATTTACATAGTCAATGCTATTGACTATAATTTAATCAGTAATGTTACTTTGATGTATCTTTATGTATAGGAACATTCTGTGAAGTGTATTCATTGACTTTACTAATAATAAATGGAGTGATACTTAAGGAAAAGAATAATTTGTTTGTTTTATAAATCAATAAAGCCTGTGAATAAGTCACAAATTTCCTTGAGCTAGCAAGAAAGTAAGCTGAATATGAGGCAAATCATTGTTGGCATTCATTTACAACTCTAACACATGAGAGGAAATAGCCACATAAACCTTATGAAAATGCATAATACAAGGGAATTAAATAAGTGTTTATACATATTCAGAGTGCTACTAAAGCACCTGGTGTCCATTATTTTGACTTAGAGTGGTGTTCAGAAAGAAATTAAAATGGGGCCACAGTAAGGTGAGATTTTAGGAATATTTCCTGTGACTTTAAATTCCTGCATCGTATAAAGGCCTCCTATATAGGCAATGTCCCATATATGTGATACTCCATATAGGTGGTCGCAGTGTTATCTCTGTTCTCATCATGCTAACCTCTAACATCAACAACTAAACAGCCTCCTCCTACATCACTATTTTATCCATGCTCTCCATTTTTTTTAACCTATGTATACAGAAATATCGTAAGATTGAATTAAAGTCACAAAATTCTGTTCAAAGCCCTCTGTTATAGCTTTTACTCACTTATAAAGAAGTTTACATTGGGCTTAGTTTGGCATACATAAGTAAAGTGTTCCAAATAAAAGATTAATATCTCACAGTGAATTCTGGGTGTACTGTGCCTTTTTTCCCACTTAAGATCATTTGTAAGATGCCAATATAGTTTACAGTTAGGATCATTTGTAAGATGACAATACAGTTTACATACTTGCCTAGTATGACCAAATTCCACCTCAAGTTATTTGGTCTCCTATTCAAAAGATGTAAAAGCTAGTCATAAAGTAGCATCCAATACCTTGTGGCAAACTCCCTAAGTAGGGAACACAAAAATTGGGGTTTGGATTACCCAAGTCAAGAATCCTGGCTCAGCTTCTCAAATAATGTAGAATTATATAAAAATGTGGCCATGACTTTATGTGTTATTTTTCTTTTGTGATTCCTCAGCTTGGCATGCCTGTGGGAGATTTTGTTAAAGAAATTAAATTCATTACCAAAATTAAAAATCTTTCAAAGCAAACTGTAAACTGAGATAACTTTACAGTTGAAATATTTTTCATTGAGTTGTTCCCAACCATGCAAAAGCACTGTCACTGGAGAACAATAGATTAATTTTGCCAAACTGTGTGGGTAACATGTAGCATGTGAGCATGAGTGCAACTATATGGGAAGAGAAGATGCTATCTTGCTGTCCTTTGGTACATATTGACCTCCCGTAGCCAATTTAACAAGCATCTGCCATCAGTTGGGCAGAGTCCTAAGGCAAATTTGAAAGCCTGATGGTTTTAGTGTCTGGCATTCTGTCATCCTGAGCCCATGAATAAGTACATGAAGCAGATTCATAACCATTGTTGTCTACCTGGAGTCATTTCATTGTTTTATGTAAGCTATAATTACATTTTACACATGTGATCCACCCAAATCTAGATGCTTATGTTTCTGTATTAGCTGTAGTTACCACTGTTGATACAAAAAAAAATAAAATAATAAGGAGAAATGCAAAGGGTTAGTGAAATGAAGATGAGAGCATACTAATTGCTAATAGCTGACTCCAAGGGCTGACAAAGTGTAAGCAATGCATGTAGGAGCATAAAGAAGGAAAAATGACAGGAAATGAGGTGAAACCTAAGATACACTGCAGAAAAGTGTAGAGTAGAAGTGAAATTGGGATGTACTTGAGAAAGATGCACTTGTGTTGTTCAGCAATTTCCTTTTCTAAACTGAAGCATTCCATCCTGAAGGAGAAGCTCATTAAGACTCAGACAGTTCTAAAAGTTCATTAAGATGCAGGATGCAAACAATACACAAGTTTTTGAAAATCCGTGAAATTTACTAGATTCTCAGAGTCCCTCCCTCCACAAGATTTTATACTCACAATATACTGGGAGTGGAAGATACTCTGACTTTTTGAGTTGCCTATTAATTAGGCAGAGAGCTAGAGGAGTCTACCCTTCATGAATCATTATCCGTGACGAATTGAATGTTTTGGTGATGCAAGCTGGCTTTGAGTTACCCATACTCCTGTAAATAATGATAATAAATTCATTGGTTTGACAAGTTATACTTTGTTACCATCATTCAGATCCATTGTTAGTTCTGTATCTCAAGGAAGTAGACATGTATTCAGGCATCTACAGGAAACGTTGCACACAATGGAGTTGTTGACCAAATATGTGCCCACAGAACAAAGGGCTACTTTGAAAGGAGTGGTGGTATGGTCTTGTAAAAGGTGCTGGGACATGCAACTGATGTGGAACTATGTGTGGGGAGGACATTCATAGGAGAAACTCCAATATGGCTACCTGCCTCCCATGAAATGGACAGTGTGCTTCTTTATTGTAGTGGCATTTGCAGGCTTCATAAGGTACATGACTGGGCATGCAACCTAAGTCAAATTGTTTGCAAACGGAGCATCACTAGAGGGAACCCTGGAGTGGCTATCTTCCTCAATTTCATATGATACAGCATACCTCCTTGATAAAGCAGACCCACTTTGTGAGCACAAAGATGGCTCAAAGTTGATGGATTAGAGAATGAATTGCACTCCACAGAGGTAGCATGTATGGAATCGACTCTTGAGCAGGGTATGGGATCAGTAGCATGGCCTTTGTTAGCAACTATAAGGCATGCTAACAAGGTTTATATCTAGCCTCCACATTTACCACTGATTTGCTAAGGAAATTGTAATAGGGGATGAGATAGGAATGTTGGCTTTTCATTGGTTACAGTTGGCAGCTTCAAAGGAAAATAGAATACAAGTTGAACATACAATAAAAAGCCATCAGCCATGCTAATGAGGCTAAGACAAAAAGCAAAACAAAAACAAATAAACAAATACCTGATACCCATAGAAAGATTCAAATAGTGAGGAAGAATAGAACAAGGTAAAAGTGATAAAAGATGCCCTCAGATTCAAACAGAGAAAGGGAGAACCCACAGTTCAGTAAGCAGAGAGGGAATGCATAGATGTAAGAGACTATCATAGCCAGGGAGTGTTCTGTCTTTCAACTGCTTGAATTTGGAGAGTATTTAAATAAGGAATAAAAGACCCTGTTAAAATCTCACTCATGATGTTGTGACATATGAAGAAAAATGGGATCAGTCTGAATGCTGTGGAAGTAGAGAAAGTCAGTAGTGTAACTCATTCCACCTTGAGAGAAAGTCTACCTAGCGGGAGGGAATCTGAGGTAATTCTGCCCTTGGTGGTTTGACTCATAGAAGCCATTAGGTATACTTGGTTACTGCCTACTGAGAGACCAATAAATATCAGAGACTGCAAAATAATAGAGGAAATGTAAGTATTAAATTTCTGTAAGCATTAAAAATTAGTTATGGGAAAGGCAGTATCTGCTACATATAGTTTACCTAGCCAGGTGGGATTGTGTTTACAGGAAACTTAAAAGGCTCTATCCACATGTACCTAACGACTGATCCAGGACTTTAATGGTTATACTGAACTCTGTGGTGCTTTATCACCTTTTATGAATTAGCAGAAGCTTTGGAAGATGTGAATGATAGAAATCAAGATAGGAATTGGTTTCATAAGGTGCTAGAAGCACCATGGGGACTGGGATGAAAGAAAGAAAAAGAAGACATGGGTATCTGTTCCAGTGTTTCAAAGACAAACCTGTCAAGATTTATGTCAAGTCAGAATGCCCAGGGAAAAAAGTAACAGTCAAGTGCTAATGAACTTCTAGAAGGCTTTAAAATCTGAGCAACAGCTTACAAGAGACCTAAATGATAAAAATAATACATGCAAAAAAGATTTAGCTTTATTTAGGAGTGGGCAATAATCCACCAGTGTACACTGTGTAAAGTATACTGGGGGTGGAAATGGTTTATCAAGACAAGGACCCTATCATCAGCCACATAGAGCTGATGAAAAGCCATGGGCCACAGTGCTGATCTGAAGCCCATGAGAACCAAGTTCCTGCAGGCCTGGCAGGCTAGACTGACTCGAATCTGAACCAAGCTTAGAAATGGAGACTACTGGCAGTGAAACCATCAGGGTTGGCAGATGCATAGTTGTGGGGGAGGATAGATGGTCCAAGGACAAAGTTTATGGATTACAGAGACCTAAGCAGGATAATGTCTCCCATATATGTCCTTGTACCCAAGATGCTTTTTAATAAAGAATGGATAGAAGTGTTGAGATCTTTCCATGCTGTATTAAACCTGGTAAATTTTGTTGTCAGTATCTCTTTAGCTACACAAACCATCTGGGACATATTTAGAATGAATGATGGGTAGAGCTTCACATTCCCCTCTATACCTTCTGTAAAAATGCTGTCGTACATAATGCCTGTCCTTGGTCATCTCACGAATTTGAGAAAAAAAAAAACATGTGGAAGAGCTGTAAAACAGCAGCCAGCTGAGTTTAAAGGAAGCAACTTTTGTGGTTAGGAAGCAACTCCCCTAGGAGGTATTAGTCTGTGGGGTGAAAATCTCCATACCAAGCGTGACTTATGTCTCATAGACGACCAGATCTGTGCATGACAACAATCAAACACAACGTGAAGATGCATAAAGACTGAAAACAGGAAACTAAGCAAATTAGCAGGTAGAACCAAGAGGCAAGATAGAGAAAGCAAGCTAGGAACAGATGGAGGCTTCTTCTACTGCTGCAGACACCCAGTGATGGCTCTAAACAGGAAGCAGATTTCAGGGGCTGAGTAAGGCATCTGTGATTTGAAAGGCACCACATGTTCCTGAATGCTTCAAGTGGTTTCATTTTTTTGAAGTTCAGAAAAATAGGAGCTAAATTTTTAGAAAAGACCAATCTATCATGCATTCATCCAACGTGCATCATTGTGAGCCAGAAAGACATAGTTTTGTAGTAGAGTTGCCTATGGATATGTAAGGGCCAGAGTTCAATATACCATACAGTAAATCAAAACAAAGAAAAATATATGCCTCAGGAAACTTCATATCAAGGAAATTTTGAGCTTATCTTTAATATGGGAGTAGAAACAGAAGCAACAAAAAAGTATGGACCAAGAATTCTGAAAGGACAGTGGGTCATAAGAAAGATGGGATCTGGCCCTGGGAAGGGACAGGATGCATCTTCAGTGGACACAAACAGAGAGGAGACTCAACTGAGAACTGCTGTTTGCCAGGGCCTGGGATAAGGAGCTGAAGGACAGCAGTGGCTTTTCCTACTCATAAAGCTAAATGAACCCAGTGAAGACTTGAAACAGATGCCAGGGCAAATAAAATAATGTCAGTATTAAGGATGACAACTTCATACACTCTAGTAAAAGGTCTAGTATGCAATTTTCTAGGTTGGTTTGACCCCAGGATTTATCTATGCGTAATTATTAGGAAGAACCACCCACTATGGTTGTCACATTTCCCTAAGCATAGGATCATGGCTCATAAGGTTACAGAAGGCAAACAGAGCACTTACATACATGTACATACTTATCTCTCTCTGTTCTTGAAATTACTTCATATAATCAGCTACTTCAAGTTCTAGCACCTGACTTCCCTGCAATGAACCACAGCCTGGGATTGTGAACCAGGAAACCCTTTCTCTGTCTAGCAGAATGTTTCAGGAAAATTTATCACAGAAAAAAA
Organism: Dicrostonyx torquatus; assembly: GCA_028555095.1. Taxonomy (NCBI): domain Eukaryota; kingdom Metazoa; phylum Chordata; class Mammalia; order Rodentia; family Cricetidae; genus Dicrostonyx; species Dicrostonyx torquatus. Next base: position 2,026,513 of record JAQHUG010000160.1, read on the forward strand.
AAGAAAGAACAAAACCAAGACAGAGAACATCAATAAAACAGTAACAGACATCAAATATTCAGGTGATGCTACACAGCCATACCCACTAAATGAAGAACAGTGAAGAAACAAGGAAGTTATAAGGGCAAAAGAGCAAAAGACACTGGAGATGCTGATGTGAGAAAAGTGAGTGATACAGGAAAGAGGGAAAACAAAGTCATTGACCCTGGATAGAATTTTCTGTGTATAAGCATTACACAGTGTGTAGAGCATCCTAAACTCTAGATTAGGACACAGGTTAACGTGCATTTTTTTTACAAGAGTCAGGTAAAAATAGGTAAGAATTTAAAAAGGGTTTGTACTATGACTTCAAAATGCAATGCTTTGGTGGTTAAGGAGACTGCAGTGAGGAAGTGGAGTGTGGGGCAGTAGAGATGCTCGCAGGCGGAAGAAGTATGAGGGGACCCTGGGGAAGAGAGGATTGTACATTCTGGAAGAATCAAAACCACATTCCTGATTGTGACTCTCTGCCATGGACAAGATCAGCCTGGACCAAGGAAGAGGAGAAGGCAAATCCAGTGAATATCTCCTGACTCTCCAAGGACAGTGTGGCTAGGTCCTTGGGCAGTAGAGGAAGGGTACATGAACTGGTCTTATCCCATAGCCACACTGATAAATATCTTGAATATCACCATAGAACCTTCGTCTGGTGATGGATGGAGATAGAGACAGAGACCCACACTGGAGCATTGGACTGAGCTCCCAAGGTCCAGTTGAAGAGCAGAAAAAGGGAGAAGATGAGCAAGGAAGTCAGGACCGTGAGGGGTTCGTCTACCCACTGAGACGGTGTGACTGATCTTAAGGGGAGCTCATCAAGGCCAGCTGGACTGGGACTGAACTAGCATGTGATCAAACCGGACTATCTGAATGCGACTGACAATGGGGGCTGCCTGAGAAGACAATGATAACGGCATTGGGATTTGATTCTACTGCATGTACTGGGTTTTTGGGATCCTAGTCTGTTGGATGCACATCTTCCTAGGCCTGGATGGAGGGGGGAGGGCCTTGAACTTCCCACAGGCTAGGGTACCCTGCCCTCTGTTAGGACTGGAGGGGGAGAGGGGAAGAGGAGTGGAGGAGTGGGAGGTTAATGGGAGGAGTGGAGGAGGTAGAAATTTGAATGGTATTATTTATAAGGCAAAATTAAAACAAAATAAAATGTTTGAATTAAAAGAAAAAGAACTAGAAAGACTCAAATTTGTTAAATCACTCCTTGGAAAGTAATCTGTCCCTACCCAAACCGGGTGCTGGTTAGTCCAGCTACAGAACCAACAGAGAGCACACACGAAACTGCATTATCTGTCTCCTACTCAGATACCACAGTAAAGGGAAAAGGAAAGACAAGATGTCAAATTTTATCTCATTTTGAAAAGGCTCTACATGTTCGGTACTGTCAGAAACCAGAGGACAGCATTCACTCTCACTCCAGCAAAGCAATTTTGGATTCATTTCAGTCATTGCCTGTAATTGAGTTTAACTGTAGAAAATCCTTCTGCTGACCTCCACTTGATCATTTACTTTTTTCGCAAATGTAACCTTCTGACTTGCTGGAGTTAGAACAAAGCTTTAAAAAAAATACCTGAAACATGAACAAGCAAAAAAAAAAAAAAGTGTCAGAGCCATCTGTTTAGGGAATAGCAGATCGGATGAAGGTAAATAATTAAAAAAAATTTAACTGGACTTTTTTTCCATACAAAAACAAAATTTCAGTACCACATGGTTTTAAAAGTATCACATATGGAAACTAATTAAAACCTTGTCAAAGAAACTTGTCATCTCTTATACTTTGGTAAGTGAACGAGAAAATAGGATAAGATTGCTACAGAAATGGGCAAAGTAATTTACTTTGAAATTTGTCATTATTTATTTAAAAATCCCCACAATACAAGTGGCATATGCTGGGACTGTTTCTATTGTTTTTATGACAAATTATTCAAACTCACACTAAGGTAATCCACAGTAGTTCTGACCAGAGAAGAATTAGAACTGCATGTGTAGTCATACAGCACTGCATCAAGAATGGTTTTCAAGGGCTCATGCCATGAAACCATTGCATTAACTTGGAAGCAAAGTCACACAAGCAAACAACTGTAAAACGGAGACTCGCATCCCATAATTAGATAGAAAAAAGATGTAATCTCTCCGAATTACAAATCTGATAACCCAAATCTCATGCATAGCTCACTCAATGCTTTATTACATTTCATATTCAATCAAGATTTGCCACTTGATGCCACCACATCCATGAGCCTCAGTGACTATTTTACCTGTACTTTCCATTCTATTTTCCATATTCCTGTTAGATGTTGATATAGTTGTATATATTCCATTGAGCTTATTTTAGCAATATGTAAGCTCCCTGTTACCCACCCTCTCTGCATCATACAAATCACACATTTGTATTTTCTTTCCTTCTATGGTATTATTAAGTTTAGATTATCTCTTGGGGATTCTTAAAGACAAGTCTTTGAATAATTATCTTCACCTTTCTACTTGGCCATTGCTATCTAGAGTCAAACTGGAAGAAGCCATCCCTGTACCCCTCCTATGTGCTTTGTATCCAGGATCACATTGGATACTCTCACCGTAAGTTGACTGATGATAACGGTGACCCTAAGAGAACAGCTGACTTCAAGGTATATTGTATCCGGAATGAAAGACTGACGTATCTTTCTCAAATGCCTAGGTAGGTAAAATGACACCCTCTTTTCTGATCTCAACAGAAACAATCTGGTAAAAGGCATTCTCATTCATAGACTGGAGAGAGCTGCAGCTGTGCCATTAAGATGGCGCCGGCTTCCGCCCTCCACCCTCCCGATGGCGAGTGCTCTTTGGGGTAAATAACTCCTTATTAGGCTATGGCTGGAATCATGCGATTGCTTGTGTATGCATGGACCAATAGGTAGTGCCCACGTAGCTGTCCAGGTTTGGCTGCCCAGGCCTACTTAAGGGCTGGGAGAGGCTTGCCTAGGGAGAGACATCGCTGTCAAAAGGCCTGAAAACTGCTTAAAGAAGAGCTCTGGCCATTGCGTCATCCTTGCTGGTCGAGGTAGTCGCGACAATAGACGTTTATCTTATGATCAGTAACCTCAACCGATACAGAAGATTCTGAAACAGCCTAGACAGAACTAGAATTAGGCTTCCTTTTCCAAACGGCATTTTTTTTGTTCAAAAGTAGGTGTATTCTATTCACAGAATTATAAAGAAAATGGAAATGGTATGTATAGCTTATGAAGCATTAGAGAAGGGAACGCAGCCCCCAAGTTGGACCACTGAATTGCCAAAAAGTTACCAGATGAGAATTACATTATCACTTTTGTTTTCTTTAGCAAAACAGAGATTTCAGATGCTGTACTAATAAAAAAAGCAATACTGGCTTTGTTAACTCATAATACAATAGGAAAGCGTTACTGGCATGTATGTTCATAGGTGTCAAACTTTGACTATCACCACAAAAACTCATTTTCATATTCTAACTAATAAGACGGGTCATTTGGGAATTAGTCTAAAGAAAATGTTATTTTCATTTTTTTCCAAATATATATCTACAAAGATCAATAAAAACTGTTTAAATGTTGCTTAATCTAGGTATAGTAATTTTTAAAGAATTAACAGAAGTTTCCCCCTCCCACTCTCTCTGTCTCTCTCAATTTATGAGCTCAGAGTGTATGAGGCTATTTTCTTCATTCTTTCTATCTACACTTTGTGGGCATCTTCCCTCAGAAGACACAGCTATAACAGTGTCACAGAGCAGAAAAATTGGATGCCATTGTGTGATTTTCCTCAGACCCTAGGAAAGGTTCCACTCACATACGTGAGCTCAACATCTCAGGTATGATTCAGAAGTAACCTTCTCGTCCAGGTGCCCAGTGATTCTTTGCTCCAGGGCAAAAGGTTTGAGACTTGATTTAGAGCTTTGAAAACCTTGCCTTATTTTTATACCCATTCATGAAATACTTACTGTAGTAATGAATAGAACATCATATTCTCTAGGAGAACTGAGAGTTTTGCAAGTAGCATTAATTTTTCTTCTTAGAACACACCATAACAATGAAATTGCCTGCTCTCTTAAAGAAAAAGCTTAGTCAATGATTCCAGGGAAGCAGCTGAAGCTAATGAACACTAAGGAAAACTCCCAGGTCCTTCTGAATGTAAAGGGGACATGTAAAATACAATCATCTCTTTGCCTCTTATCCAGACTAAGTAACCTTCACTGGCAGAGGACCAGACTCTGCCAAATGGGGCCACCATTTGGTTTTACTAATAAAAGGCAGAGGAAGCTCAGTGCCTAAGAGACAAAGAATGCTGTGGAACATCATAAGTCCAGTTCACCAAGGAGGCAGCAAGACCATCTAAGTGAAAGCTAAGCAATCAAGACAATGGCAATTATAACCACCAATGTGAGGCAGAAGACAAGAGGGCAGAGAGGGATTTCAAGTTGAAGGTCATCCAGTTAGACCTCAAGAGAAGATGTGTGACTCTATTTTGCACAGAAAGTGAACTATTTTGCTCGAGACTGAGCTTTAGTGGGGTCACAGCTGGCATGCAGCATTGGGTGTCCTTTCTTCCTCTGCTGGCTGCTCGATTAAGACTTTGATATTCTAGTGTTCAACCAGTTTCCTCAATACATGACTCTCCAGGCTGATTTTCAAGCTGCCTCTTAGAAGATTTCACTGCTTGTAAGTTTTATCTTTCATTTTTGTTGTTGTTGTTGTTTTAAGAACTTCTTTCTGAATAATGCAGCTTCCACAGGGAAGTACAAAACCACTCTATTTCTATTTGAAATGATCCTTTTATCACTCTTTCATGTTATCAAACACTCACCCGGAAGATTCATTACTGCCCTGCCTTGACTTTAGTGTGGGACTGGCAATCTTACTCTTGATCTACCTTTTCTGAGTTTTGAAACTGAGCATATTAGCTTACATAAATTTGTATGTCATGTTTCTATCTTATTTTCCTTAAGTATTGATATGCTAGATATCAAATGGAATCCCATTTTCAATTTCTATTTTATGCCGATAAAGAGGGCAACAAAGCAGTAGCATTTTTAAATGGATTTGGGGTCTCATGAGTATTCAGGACCTGGGCACAGCTGACATTGGCAAAGATTACAGAGTGAGGAGCACAAATGACGGTCTATAAAAATAATGTGGTTTTATCAGAGAAGACATTTTGCTTGCCTTGCTTCCTTTATCTGACATCTAATCAAACTGGGATCAAATTATACCAGGAAAATTATATTTGTAACACTGGACTGCATCCATTTCTACAGCCACACATGGCCCTGTTCCTTAGTCTACCACTTCCGCTCCTTCACAGGGTAAATTAGCCCAGTATAACATATCTTCTAGGAAATTAACACCATAAATAATACTTGATCATATGAGTTTTGTCCAAGTAATGATGAAGAGCTACAATTTTCCATTGCCTTGAAGATTATATAAAGGTCAAGAAAAGCAAACAGCTTCTCTCTGTCAAGACTTCCACTGCACAGAAGGAATAAATCTTCCCTGGCCTACGCAGGTTTCTTCTCTTGCTTCATTTTTCCAAAGCAAGTCAGGTCTTATTACTTATGTCATCAATGGTAACAGTGCTAATATTTTATATGTGGGTATTTCTGATTTTGTAGAAACTTTTTCATGTTCCATTTGCATTGCACAAAACTTAATGAAATAGGTTACATTTCCATGACAAGAGAAGTCTGTAAATATTATTGAATGTTTACTTTTTGTTTTCTTATGTTTAATGCCTGTGAATATGTTAAGACAATACCTAAAATGATTTAAAAATATTCAAATAACTTTTTTGCTTTAATTGTTTTCTTTGCACATTATCAATTTGATAGATATTTATTTGGGTTTTTTCTCGTTCTAGTTGTTGTCAAGTTTGCATTCCTATCATGGTAACTTTAAGAGACAATGATTGTTTTCTTAATCTATTGCTATTTTGTAAGCGCACCTTGAGCATGATCCTTGGCAGGTCACTGGGAAAATAACAGTACCTCAGATGGAAATTATTGTGAAAAGAGGAGACAATAATGTTAAATTCCAGGTAATAAAGTTTTAGAAGACACTGTTGGAGGAAGACTGGAGATGGGATGTAAAGGATTTTGGTGATTCTTAAATCATCTGCTTGACTCTGTGCCTTGTCTAGTAAACATTTCTTACTAACTAAATAAAACTCCAGCAAATTGCAAGATCTGTCGTTGGAATACCCCATAGCAGATCTACCTGTGTTTGCAATGAACTCTAACAGAATACTCACCAATTTTCTTACCTACTCATTGAGAGTCCAAGTTTTACTCATTTATGTATCCCCTGACCTAGGATTGTGTTTAAGTCTATAACAATTCTCAACAAGCCCTTGTAGAACTTGTGAAATGGTTAATTAAATTATTAAATTAATGACAGGATGGAAAGGGGAAATTCGTTTTGCCATTTCTGAGCTACATTTTAGGCAAATGTAATACCAAAATTTATTTTTACTCATTAAGGGTCTGAGTACAAACTCTAGGGTATTCAAATTGAAAAATGTAAATATACCATTCTCCAATCACAGATCTTACTACTGCCATAGAGGCTCCCCTACTACAATGAAGAGACTTTTCATTTTGCATAATAAGATTGAAAACTAATAGCTTTTACTTCTGCCTCCCTCCTGAACTCTCTCAAGCTAAAGGTATTTTACAAAGGTATATTTATAGAAACTTATGGTAACATTCAAAAATCTGATTTGTCAGAAGCCTGTGAAAGTTACTGGCAGGAAACATAACTAACATCATAACTATCTTTTGTTTATTTACTTGTTTGGTTTTAACCTGCAGTTTTATGTGTACTCTTCAAATAAAGAACTTTAAATGAGCTGTGTGCTTCCAAAATGTTAGTGAAACATAAAATCATTCTTTCTCATTGATTCCTTATGATCTTTCAACACTAAACATACCAGGTATTAGTTTTCATCCATCCAGTCCATCTAATTGCGTGATTACCTGTGCTGGGATTTTACCACAATGATATCATTTATATTGTTATAATTCTGTTTTACTTCGTTAATGTACATGTATTTTTTTTTAACTCAGGAAGGAGGAATAGTATACTTTTTTATTTATTTATTATTGTATGGCATCAGAGAACATAATTGGCTAGTTGTATGTCAATTTAACCCAAGCAAAAGTTAGCCAAAAGGAGTGAACCTCAATTTAGAAAATGTCCCCATAAGATCCAACTGTAGGTAGGGTATTTACTTAATTAGCTATTGATGTGGAAGAACCAAGCCCATTATAAGTAGTGTCATCCCTGGGCTGGGAGTCCTCAGTTCTGTAAAAAAGCAGGCTGAAAAGCCATGATGAGCACGTCTGTAACATCACCCTTCCATGGCTTCTGCATTGACTACTGCCTCCAGGTTCCAGCCCTATTTAAGTCCCTGCCCTGACTTCCTTCAATGATGAAATGTGAAAGTGTAAGCCAAATAAACCCTCTCCCCAAACTTGATTTTGGCCACAGTGTTTAATCACAGAAATAGTATCCCTGATTAAGACAACTGTTATCTCTTAATATAAAATACAAAGCCCATAATGGATACTCAGAATGAATAGTTATGTTATAGAAAGTAATGTGCCTCTGATCATTTACATCATATGTGGCATAATAAAAACCTCAACTAAGATAAATAGTATGGGTTCAGTATGTTCATACATCATTAATGATATTGTATATGTTTTTTCTGATCATCATTTGGTCTTTTGTGATCAATAAAGTATAAAAACAGAGGATCTGAAATGTCTGGCACCAAGGATGATGGGTTCAGAAAAGAAACTGCATTGAGAAGTTCTCTCAATTTGAACTAAATGTAGCAAAGCTAGCTAACCCAATGTCAGTGTGTTGCAGAATGCAGAGGCTGTCAGACAATGTGGAGGGAATATTTTCAAATTTATAGACATCTAATAAGGTGGTGACCTTCAAACAGGGTTAAAATAAAATCCGTGTTTCTCACTGGAAACAGTTTATGACTTTCTAGAATACATGCAGTCATACACCAGAGAGAGGAAAAAAAGAGAGGGAAAAGGAGGAGAGGGGGAGAGAGAGGGAAGGGGAGGGGGAGGGAAGAGGGAAGAAAGAGTGTGGGGGGAGATTGTTTATTGAGTAAAATAGAGATATTGGATACCTCAGAGAGAAAGGAAAAAGACCAACTTTGAAATCACAATAATATCCCTCAGGTCAGATTTTTCAGGTCAGTTAATGAGTAATTTTCCCAGAGGTCTCCAAGCCTAAGCTTACTCTTTAAACATCAGCATGTATGGTTGATATGAGGTTCGCACTGACATTTCCTGTGGTTTCCCTCTCGACTCTTTCTAAAGTCACGGTTCTCACCCCTATACTCCCTTTTAGATATTCCTCTTGAGAGACATGCTTTCACAGATTAGCAAATGTGTGCACAATGAGGAAAGCATGACCCTAGGAAAATGCTATGTGACAGCAGAACTGGATCTTTACCAGGTACCACTGTTATCTGGAGAATGAGGGTTTTAACTGAAGAGAGAGCTGTTACAAAAGAAGAATGTGCTCGCTGCACAAGATGGCAGTTGTGAATCTTCGTGATTATTACTTTCACATTGACTGTGTTAAAGTGATCTGGAGATTTAGGATCTGCGCCAGATGCTCTCTTTACCATAGCTCCATGTTTTCAGTTAGCTTCAGAGCTACACCCAAGTTTTCCTGAAATCACTGAAAAAAACTTTACCATGGACACTGACTTATTGAAAGCAAAATCATGAAGCCAGAGGCTACCCAAGTTTTATAACTCCACTTGGTAGTAAAATGTGAAAGTAAGGATGTGTAAAAGGGAGGCCTTCAGGATGTCTCACTTACACTCTTAGGTGCACAGGGAGACTCCGAGTTCAAAGTGATTAACTGTTGTTAAAGTCAGAAAATACCACAAAAGTTCCTCCACATTAGAATCGGTAGAATAACTTGTTGCAGTTGTTGTTGTTAAAAGTTCAAATGATATCTAAAGACTCAAAGCTTGAACCTGGTTGGAAGGCAGGTGCTGGATATCCCAGGCTTAACTCTTTGTATCTTGAAGCAAAGGCAAGGAGTAACCAAGTAGTAGACATCCCCAGTCATGACTCTAAGGACCTGAGGAACTAATGGATGCTGGCTAGATCTTGCATTTAAACTGCTGCCACAATGTTTCCTAGCCCTGGGTCTTTGGCTTCAGTGTTAGAGTTTGCTATTCTGCAGTTTAGAGGACCTGTGCTATTAGAAGACAAGTCCACAACGCTATAGACTCTGGGTTCGGTGAGGAAGGAAACCAGAGAGAGAAAGGAGCCAAAGCTCACACAATTTCTAACATCTAACAAGTATACTCGAGATAATAATTGTCTAAGGTTTCTAAGTCACTGAGCTTAAGACCAGCATTCTGATTTTCTGATCTTTGCATGGAAGATGAGTTGTGTTTACTGCTGAAGAGTTTTTACCAAACTTCTTCCTGTTTGGTGAATTTGGAGAGATCTACCAAGTTGCTTTTATTTGCTCTTCTCTTTGTGTCACCTGTTCTAGGTGGGTGGTCTCTCCGATGACAGAGAGTTCATAAAATCTTTGTTAGTCTCACACATATATTATAAGTGTTTGCTCCTCTGAGTGTAAACTCTTCCAACATAGTTCCCTCTCAAGTTCCTGTATGAAAACACTGAAGAAAACTATGAGTCACAGAGCTATCTCTTCAAAGTGTCAAGAACATGATTGAGTGTTCTGATCTTTTGTATAGATGTATCAACTTCTTGAGGGCTCTTGTGCACGATACCGACTTTTTTTTTTATATTTTAGTTTCTTTTGCCGACTAGGTAGACTGTGAGAGTCCCAAATCCACAAGGTCTAGTTTTATTTAATTTCTCTTTCCCAAAGTATTTTTCTCTTTTTGCATTCTATTATGAAGAAAAAAAGAAAATAAGACTGATTTTTAATCTTTTGCTTGAAAATCTCAACAGTAGTGATTAATTTTCTGTCAGCTTGGCTAGGTTCTGGCATGGATATCTGGTTAAGCATTATTTCATGTTTGTGTCTAGTGGTGTTTCCAGGAGAGATTAGCATATGATTTGGTAAAATGAATAAAAAAGGTAGAATTTTTCAATGTTAGTAGCCATTTTCCAAACCCCCTAGGGCCTAACTATGACAAGAAGGCCAGAACCACTTTCTCTTTCAGTTGGTCCAATCTTTTCCTTCTCTTGTACATCCTGGAGTCTAGTCACTCAGAGTTCAGCTGAAGTGCATGTTAGCTCTCAGACCCCCACAGCATGCTTCTGTCACTGGACACCTGCTTTTCTGGCAATACTGGCTACAAAACTAACTACTTTCCTGTAAGAAATCTCTCGAGATTGGTTTAGTTGCTCTTAGATGGTTCCACTAAAGCAACATCTAAACACCCAAATGCATTGCTAAACAATGCATCTCTTCACACACTTGCAGATCACAGTTTCCTTACAAGATTCCCACTGTATTAGGATCCCCTGAATGTCAACATAACATTTCCTTCTGGGATTTTGTCAGAAATACTTTTAAGGCCAGTTCATTATTTAAATTCTCTATAATGTGTTTGACTTCTTTTTCAGTCCTTACTGGCTGTCTTTAATACATATATTTTCATTGAAAATCTATGAAAGACTACCTACGTGCTTCCTGTCATTCCTTAACATTCTTGCATTCTCTGTCCTGTCAGTTCCAACCCTGTTTTCACATTTTAGCAAATGCCACAGCAGCATCCCTCCTTAGGTACCAGCTTACATATTGGTCTTTATTGCTGCCTGTGCTGGTCAGCTTATGGTAAACTTGATGCAAATTAGAGTCATCTAGGAAAAGAAAATGCTTTCTTCAGATTGGCCTAGAAGTGAGTCCTATGGAGTATTTTCTTAATTAACAATTGATGTAGGAGGATACAGCCCATGATGCGTAGTACCACCCTTGGGTCAGTGGTCTGGGTTATGTAAGAAATCATGCTGAGCAAACCGTAGACTCAAGCCAGCTATATTTTCTTCTTTTGGTCCCTTCCTTCATGTTTCTGTCTTGGGTTCCTGTTCTGATTTCCTTTCATTATGGACTGTGACTTGAATGTATAAGACAAATAAAGCTATGTCTCTCCAAGCTGCTTCTGGTAACAGTGTCTTTATCATGGTAATAAAGTATAACCAGGTACACTTTTTGTAATTTATAATAAAAGTAGTCCCACACTAGCCCAGAATGGAGTATAATAAAGGTTTATTTATTTAAGGTAGACTCACAGAAAAAGCAGTAATCAGCAGTCTTCTGAATGAGCAGGGAACTGGAACCAAATCCAGCAGCCAAGGGACCTGAACATGCACTTTGTCTGCATTTATATTATATGAGACCACACCCAAAGAGGACCAGTATCTTAAAGGCTATTGGCTGAAGGAGTTCCCACGGCATTTACCATAGAAAATTCACACTATTTTATCCACTTCAAAAATATGAATCTATTGTCTTAAATTCTGTTGGCATGAACCTACTAGGCTGAATGCAAAACATCATTAGTGCTGGCTGTTTCCTGATGTTGTTGGGGAAAAGCCATAGCTTTGTCTTTCCTGGTGTTTCTGAATGTTTCCAGCATTCCTTAATTCATAGCCCTCTTCTCCATCATCACAGCCAGCAACAGCAGGCTGACCTCTGACCTTATATCTCTGACCACAGTAGAGAGTCACCTTGTGTAAGGGATTCTTGTGAGTAAAAGTTTGGCTCGCCAGATAATCAAAAATGTTACTTTCCCAATGTGCACAGACTTATTTATATGTTAACACTCCTGTTTTAAAGAAGTGTCATACATCTGTAGTTTCTGAGGACTGTTGTGCAGGTATCTATAAAAGACCATTAGCTAACCTTCCATTAACTGGCTCCTAATTTAGTGGTAATCACAAATATTTGCAACAGCAACAAAAAAGCTTGTCTGTTCCATAATTAGTAACATAGGGGTTTATGGGATACTTTCAGATTATCATGTTTTAGTCTCTAAATGGATTTCTTATACTCCCCTAGTCAAGTGTACTTTTATGTAATTTATTTATCATATCATCTTACATACCGGAATACTAACTTTGCAACTTCGCATTTTGTAAATTTGAAAAACAAAATTTACAAAAACACTTCTCTTTACCAAACAAGATCGCAATAAGGAGAAAGTCCAAATATGTCTTCAAAATTATCATAATTCCATATCTGAGCAGTAAGAAAATACTGTGAACTATGTTTACATCAATACCCTGTGGCATGAGCACAGAATCATGCACCATCTCTGGATGATATTCAGGGAACTGTAAGGGTCTTGGGTTATCCGAAGGCTCGTTCAGGTCAAGCTGGACAGAATTGTAAATGGCTTGTACTAGTGAAATAGTTTGTTATCAAAATTTCTGCTGAAGGTACTACAGAATACTTAAACATTAAGATAAACACATATAAGACATGTGGTGTATGTTATCAAATAATAACACTTTATACTATATCTATCCAGTATTTTTGACTAGTAAATGGTAAGAAAAGGGTCATACAGTGTCCTGCCTGCCAATGGAACTGCAACTTTCCCTAGATTATGGGCCCTTCTTACCACATCCCTCCTGAGGCCGTTGGGGGCAGGGCACTGCAGAGGAGCCAGCAATGGACTTCTGCCACTTAAGGGAAGGCCACATCACTCAGAACCTGTGAGTGTCCCACCTGTGGGTTGCTCCTTAGATTCTGTATCCCAAGGCCCTTCCTACAGTCCACACCATCCCAAGCCACTGCCTTCCCACTGCTGGACCCTGTCCCAACCCCAGTGGACTGCCTTCCAACACTCAGTCACAAGCCACATCTGTCAGAAGAGGCATGAGCCACACCAGCTTGTGTAGGTGGGTCCGTCTTTATTTCTGTTGCTTTCATTGGTTAAATAAAGACTGCCTGGCTTGTAAGATAGGTCAGCCCTTAGGTGGGTGGAGTAGACAGAACG
>JAQHUG010000160.1:2044074-2054271 GCA_028555095.1 Dicrostonyx torquatus
AGTCATGGTCCTTTGTAACCTAGTCATGGTCCTTTGTCTAAGGTACAAGTTGTTTGCACAAGTTGTTTTTCAGGAGTCTTAGTTCCTCATCAGCTTGCCAGTTGGCGGACCGCAGATATCCTGTTTGGCCAGCTGCCTTTGTTCTTAGTTAGCTGCTAATTTATCTTAATATCAACCCTTGCAAAATAGCGTTACTGCTGCTAAGGTTCATCTACAGGCAGTGAGGGTCTTTCAAGAACACATGCCTGTTCTTATTGGTTCTTAACCAAGGTTCTTAACCTTCCCTACTCAAGCATGACAATAGACAGCCCATGAAAGAAAAATTTAACACAGAGGAAGCACACTGTACAGTTCTTTGGAGCTTAATAATGAAAAAAGAAGCTTCAGACAGGTTAAATTTAACCTTGTTTATTTGAGCAAAGATGAAAAGCATGAATTGAGCAGCTTTCAAAGGCAAAGTAGAGAGAACTTCTTTCATCAGTGTGAAGATGGGCTCTTAGAGGCTAGATCAAGGAACATAGAAAGCTCCAAATTGCTACAGCTAGACATTTGTCTTATGCAGTAATGATATGATAAGTTGGCCCCCTGTAATTGGCTAACACACAGCTTCTTGGTGTTTGTAAGGCGCCTTGCACGCCGCTGTCCTGTGACCTCGCTGGCTCGGAGCCAAAGCGCCATTTGCCACTTCTCTCCTGATAGCTTCTGCGTATGTGCGCACTTGTATAGGGCATCGTATGAATATACCAATCCGGTCATCATACGATGGCACCAATTTTGACTGAGCCTATCAGGCAATGACAGCTCAGCTTTGTTTTGGCCCTGCTTATAAGCGAGCCATGCCTGGGATAGGGGTCCTTCTGCCTTTCCTATCTACAAGACAGTGTGTCCCAATAAAGTGCGTTCTGAGAAGAATCTTGTTGTGGTCGTCTCTTCCGCTGGTGGATGCGGCATGTCACAGGTGTTGACTGAAATCCATTGCTAATTACATTCCTAAAGTAATTTTAGTTTATCCGTATACAAAGAGGAAGACAAGTTTCTCTATAGTGATTCAAAAGTGTGGAGACAAATCTTAGCTAATGACTTCCTGTTTTTCAATATGATACACTAAGTGGCTATGTAATAATAATGTTTTGTAGAGACAGGCATTGGCTGTATCTGTGACTTATACACTACCCCTTGATGCTTGTCTCAATATCATTGCCATTTTGGTGAAGCAAAAAGGGATTTGGAAAAGCTAATTACCAAAACATTAAAGTTACTATCATTATTATAAATTCATTAAATTCTATGTTATTCAAAGCCCCAACTCTCTTCTTTGTCTACTGCAATGCAGCCCTCTATTAGAAAGATGGCCAACAATATTTACTTAATTAAATCAAAACATTCATATTTCTTGATAAATAGGAGCTTATCACTATTAGCTAATCTGCATTTTTTTACAAAATTAATTAGACCATCTTACCCAGAAATTTCAGCAATTTGTTTTTATGACCTGATATTACAGTGTCTTATGTTTAATTATAGACTATTTTCTTGGAAGAGGATATGAAACTAAGAAGGTGGGTTTTTGAGGCATCAGAGGTGTCTTAATTTTGAATCATTGAAACAGTCATCTAATTGATTATTTTTTTTAAAACAAAACAAAGTAGAAAAAATAGGAGAGAAAAGGTCAGACACATTTTTTTCACAACTATATTTATTTCTGCAAATGGTTTCAATGAATCATTTTAAAACTGAACAAGAAACAGATGTCTGTTAATTAGAGATTTGAATTTAATGACATGGTTGCATAGGTATGGCACACAGAACATCTGTGTTCTAGTACCTAACATTAATTTAATTTCTTTATAGGAGTCATTTACATTTTTCTTCATTTTCTATAAATTGTTTTTGCTACTCAAAATAACATTGTTGTGGTGTTGATGACACCAAGGCCTTCTCTTTGGGATCCCTGCATTCTCCTTTGTGGAGCAGATGCAAGAATCATAGGAATAAAAACGTTAATTGGGAATTATGTAGCACTCCCTTCCTTCTTTGTGGCATGTAAGGAGATTTAAGGATTAGGGGGATTAATAGGTCATACCTTATGCAGTGAGAAAATGTTCCTTTAGAAAGGAAACATTTTTAGGTTTCATTAGACTATTTCTTGGCGCCATTCTTGCTTTGCAAAAGGAGATAAGAACCAGTCTGATTCCTGCTGCCTAAAAGTTTGCGAGGATAAATAATCATAGTTCTGGCTCCCATTTAATTTTTAACAGTATATTCTCTTAGCTACTTTTCTATTTCTGTGAAGAGACACCATGACCAAGGCAACTTATAAAAGTAAGCATTTGATTGGAGGCCTGCTTACAGTTTCAAAGGGTCAGTCCATGACAATAATGATCAGAGCAGGCATGGGGTTGGAGCTGTACCTGAGAGTTTACATCTTACTGGCAAGATCTCGGAGTCAGAGAGAGAGACTGGAAGACTGGACCTGGTCTGGGCTTTCTTTTCTTTTTTCTTTCTTTTTTTTTTTTTGAGCTTTACATTTTTCTCTACTCCCCTCCCTACCTCTCCCCTTCCCTCCAACCCTCCCCCCAGATCCCCATGCTCTCAATTTACTCAGGAGATCTTGTCTTTTTCACTTCCCATGTAGATTAGATCTATGTATGTCTCTCTTAGGTCTGAGCCCACCCATAGTGACACACCTTCTCCAAAAGGCCACACCTCCTAAGCCTTCTTAAACTGTACACCAACCAACCATAAAGTATATAAGCTTACGGGTGCCATTCACATTCAAACTGCCACATAACCACACACTGCTATTGGCTGTGTAGAGGGTGTCAGGTTTTGGGTGAAGCAGCTTCAATACAGATGGGTCATTTGGTTTCATCTTTGAACAATCCCATAGGGAGGTTAGGCTTTTACTTTTTAATATATTCTTTATAGAGGAAAGAAATTGGCAGTGACAAACTGGAACGGGACAGGTGACTTCCTTCTGGGTGAAAGAGAAAATGGTGAGGACACGTACACACTCAGCCACAGCATCTTTCAGAACTTATCTCTATACCTCACCATGAGCTAGATGAGGAAAACTCTTTCCCCTCCCTGAAGACCATTCCAGTGAAGTCAGAAAATAGGTGATAGTTACTGTGTCATTACAATAGTATTGCTATAAGCCATGAAAGAATTCCATAAACCTACAGAAGACTACCAAGTGACATCACACTGGTTCTCCATAAAATTCTCTAGAAACTTTCAATGATATAATTTTCTTCATCAGGATGACGAATTCTCTTTATCAGGATGAAGAACAAGATAAATGTAAAACAAATAAAATTTTAAAATAAGATTACAAGGATAAAGATAAATTCATGCATATTTATTATGCTTTAAGGGACTTCATTTGTATTTATTTGTATGATCAAATCATCCCATCTTATTCCAATGGAGACTTCCATACATTAAATTAGCACTAGTAAGGTTTGGATATAATCAATTAATTATCCTGATCTTTCCTTTACTTTCTGATGTGCCACAGGCTACCAGGATTATACTGTACTTTAAAACATTTTAAGGTTTACTTTATTTTATGTATATAAATTTATGGCCCACATATGTGTAAGTACACCATGTGAATTCCTGGTGCCTGAAGATACCAGAAGAGGGTGTCAGATCCCATGGAACTGGAGTTACGGACATTTGTGAGGGGCCATGAAGGTTCTCTGCGAAAGCAAGCACTACTCTTAACCACTTTATCGGCTTTTCTGGGCCATCATGTTGTGCTTTTTTAACACCTGGTCTAGAACAAGTCATTCTGTATGGGAACCCTGGCAAACTGATTAGAGAAAGAGCAGCATTGAGCTGTGAGGACTCACCTCACTGTGGGATGAATGCTGACTCTAACATTCTGTGGTGTCCGAGGATGCTAATTATATTTCTTCAATTTTGAGGTTTCAATTCATATTAAATGATTCATTAAAATGTAAAACTATCAGCTGTGGGCAACTCTGATCTTGAAAGGGGGCTGTGGGTGTTCTACTATCTATTTTGCACAATCATTTAGATGTTGTTTTGTGATGCAAAAATAAAAGGGGGCTAGTAAAATGATTAGCCTAAAAAGCAAAATTTGCACATATTTTATTTAATCTTTTACATATTGATTTCTTTACTCACAGTTAACTTTTTTTTTCTTAGATTGTCAAAATGATTCTGCAACTTAGATAATAAAATAAGTCAATTAAACAAGTTTGATCTGGGATTCCCCTCTGTATGCTGTGAATACCATTGGTTAATAATAATAATAATAATAAAACTCTCTTGTGCCTGTGCAGAGAGGTGCGGAAAACTAAATTGAGTGCTGGGAGAAAGGAGGCAGAGTCAGAGAGAAGCCATGGAGCCACTATCGGAGGCAGACATGCTGCAACTTTGCTGGTAATTCACAACTTCATGGTGATGCACAGAATAATGGAGATGGGTTAAATAAAGATGTAAGAGTTAGCCAACAACAAGTTAGAGCTAATGGGCCAACAAGTGATTTTAAATAATATGGTTTCTGTGTGATTATTTCTGGTCTGAGCTGCCGGGCGGCCAATAAACAAACTAACAGCCTCATTACCACACAAGTTCGCAACAGAAGATCAAAATAGTAGTGGGAAAACTTTGACATAAGACACATTTTGGTAAATCTAATAAGAATTATGCAAAGCCTTTTCAATCAAAACTATAAATACTTCAAAGAAAACGTTTAAAACAAAATAAATAGGGCAATATGAAATGGTCAGGTGGTAGCATACATCTTTAATCTCAGTACTTAGAAAGCAGAAGCAGGTGGATTTCTATGGATTTGAGGCCAAGTTGGTCTATAGAGTGAGTTCCAGAACAGCCAGGGCTACACAGAAAAACAATATATAAAATGATTTTGATTAGAAAAGCCAAAATTGCTAACTAATATGGCCTATATTGATCAACAGGTTTTGTCTTAGTTGAAGTTTTTATTGCTGTGATGAAACACTATGACCAAAAGCAGTCAGGGAGGAAAGGGTTTATTTGGCTTATACGTCCATATAGCTGTTTATCACTGAAGGGAATCAGGACAGGAAATGAGACAGGGTAGGGACCTGGGGACAGGAACTGATACTGATGTCATAGAGGTTGCTGCTTACTGGCTTGTTCTCCATGGCTTGCTCAGCCTGCTCTCTTATAGAATACAGGACCACCAGCCCAGGTATGGCGCCACCTACAGTGGATTGGGTCATCCTCCATCAATCACTAATTAAGAAAATGCTCTACAGGCTTGCTTACAGCCCGATCCTAGGGAGGCATTTACTTCATTGAAGTTCTCTCCTCTTAGGTAACTTTAGTCTGAGTCAAGTTGGTATAAAACTATTCAACACAGGTTAGATGCAATCTCAATCAAATACACAGCTGAACATCATGGGTAGAAAATGATTATTTTATTCTAAAATTCAATTGAAAAAGTAAAGTGTCTATTATACCCAAAGCAGTCCTAACAACCAAACAGTGATTTGGATAATTTAGACACCTGACCTACAGACCTGCAATAAAAACACAGAAATCAAGAGTTTGCTACCCACATACAAATAGCTGTGTAAGTCAATAGAACTAAACTCAGTTCGATACACATTCATTCACCATGGATCAAATAATTTTCAACGAAAGTGCAAAAGTATTAGAATAGAAAAAAACCCATCTTATCCAGTGAGTGATGTTAAATTAACTGTACTACATGACCCTACAAAAGTTAACTTCAGTTTATACTTTAGAAAATATTTCAGTATGTGAATGATAAAGGATAATATCTAATTATAATGACTAAAATAATGAAGTTCTTTACTGGGAAACTCAATTTTGCTAATCTGGAAGGAAACCCAAAATAACTGTTGTTACCACTCACACTGGTAACAACTCAAGGTAACCTCTTGCAACAAGAGGAATACACAGATCCTGTTAAAACACGGTGAGGACGTGATGAGAATGAAATTTATCCAAGAAGAAAAATTATAGTCCAATAAGAACAACAGTTAAACAGTGGCAGGCCTGTGCTGCCAGCTTCTGAGAGACCAGACTCAGAAGATCTGGAGTTCAAGGTCTGTCTGGAATGCAGAATGAGCTCAAAAACAAAGTTAGTAACTTACTGAGGTCATGTCCCAGGGGACACAAGGTGGGGTGGTTACATTCAGATATGGAAGACTACAAAAGAATCATGCCAATCATGTCTCATTCTTTTTATGATTAAATCTCAGAGTACTCCAGCTTTTAAAATTGAAAAGAATAAAAGAAGGGAAGAAAGAACGAAAGAAAGAAAGAAAGGAAGGAAGGAGAGAGGGAGGGAGGGAAGAAAGAAGGATAGAAGGAAGGAAGGAAGGAAGGAAGGAAGGAAGGGAAGGAAGGAAGGAGAGAGGGAGGGAGGGAAGAAAGAAGGAAAGAAGGAAGGAAGGAAGGAAAGAAAGAAAGAAAGAAAGAAAGAAAGAAAGAAAGAAAGAGAGAGTACAGGGAAACGGTTGAATTCCCACCCTCTAGTTTCTATTTTCTGCTATTAAGTCCCTTACTAAGAGGAGGTCTATGAAACATTACACATGGTCAACAGATAGAAGTAATTCAGGAATTATCTTACAATATACAAAAGAGAGACCTACCAATAATTACACAGGTTGTTATAGACAGCACTGTGTTTCCTCTTTGTTCCCCTTCCTTCCATACACCATTTTTGTCTTAAATTCTTTGATTAGATCTGAGCCCTCACAGGATGCTCTCCCATTTCTTAGTAGCCTAACAGGGTTCCATAGATTTTTTTTTTCTTCAGTGCAACAGGGTTGTTTCTATCTCACATCTTTGCATCACTGAACCAGAACTTCTAAGAATTTAGTTGGATCAAAAACTGTGTCTTTATTCAGCTAGTCTATGGCTCAGAAGCATGAGGGTTGCAGAGGAGTGTCAGTGCTTGAGTGTCTGCTGTCTCCAGAGAATATGAGTTTGGTCCCTAGACCCTACTTCTGGCAGTCAAAAGTATCTTTAATTTTGGCTTCAGAGGATCTGATCCCCCTCCCCTGGCCTCCATAGGCACCCACACATAAGTACACAGAAAGACATATAAACATACGACACATAATGCAGAGACACGATTTTAAAAACAATCGAAGAATACCTTCATTAATTTACATCTGGAAAAGCCCAGAGCAAAGCAAGCTGTCCTTTCCAAGGAAAAGGACCCTCTTCTGGAGCACACTTACATGCAGTTTTTGTGCTCCTGAGCTGCCTGTGACTCAAAGTTAAATTAGCTTTCCCTTTTGTAATAAGAACTTTTTCTTATGATATCTTTACATACTACAAACAAAAAAGGTTTCTGGTGGGTTTATTTTTTTCCTGATTTTAAAATATTACTTTATAAATAATACCAATCAAAATTTCCACTTCCTCTCTTCCTCCCACTTCCCTACTGCTCCCCTAGTCACGTTCTGCCCTCCCCCTCCAGTCCTAAGAGAGGGCAGGGTTATCCTGCCCTGTGGGAAGTCCAAGGCCCTCCCCTGTCCATCCAGGCTTAAGAAGGTGTGTCTGGTGGGTTGATAGTACTCTTAGTCTGGAATATATTTGCCAAAGACTTGTATTTCAACTACAAATTTAAGTGAAACAAATAAGGAAGAAAATTTGCTCCATATTCATAGAATGACACTAATATGTGACTAGTAAGTTCCAAACACATCAAGAAAAACAGCAGTTAGGCAGCCTTAATGAGGGAATGAGACTGTAGTCAACACATTCTGTAGATTCAGGACACCTGAAATCAAAGCCTGTTCTCTTACTGCTCTCCTTTTTGGTTAATTTTATTTGTCTGATGGCTCCTTTCTCTGGGGAAAGGTGGGTGATACTTGGCTAATATTTAGGAATTGCTTAGGTTAAATATGTACCCAATAATGGGGAGTGGAGTTTAAGTGGGTCCCATGGATTGCACTTGCATGGCCTGATAATGGCTTTGTGCACTGATGGAAAGGATGAGTTAATGTCCTGAGTATACATCCGTTGTATTTTTCCAAGCCAAATGTGTGCAGTTTTCATCCAGATGGCTGTGCAGGAAGTATCTGGCTGCGCTGTACACATGTGTGTGCGCAGAGCACTCTGCCTCCGCGTGTGGAAACAGTATTTGCACTTCTAGGATACTTTCACAGCTCAAAGTTAAGAGGGCTTCATCTGCAAACTTGTGTTCTAATCCACAAATAGTGGTTACCATGACGATGGAAGGACGCTTTCCTAGTAACAGAGAACCATCTGCACAGGATCAAAACCTAAGAGAGGTGCCTTGCTAGCACCTTCGAGCACCCTACTTAACACAGAATGGCATTAGGCAGAATTACTTGTGATGGTTTTGCAATGGAGAGTGTGGTTTGCTGAGGATATTTAGAACACTGTGCATTATGTGTGGACCATCAACTCAGTTCCCAAGACACTGTAAAATTAATACTATTTTCACAAAGACACCTGGACACCAAAGCCTGTTGTATGAGTGCCACAGTTTTACTTTGCTATGGTGTTTTTGCAGTTACTAATGAATGGCAGTTTCATAGCTTTAAAAGAGACTTTAAAATCTTATGCATTCTTATAAAAGGCCTTGAAGCATAAGAAAATTACAGCATAATTATATATCTTGTTTTACTTAAAAATGTAAAGGTATTTCCCTCAGTACCTCACTTTCCATGTTTGCATCTTTAGTCATCACCAATGACGGCTAAAGGACAAGTATAATGTAACTTGTAATTACTGTAAGGAAATGATTGGAGACAGGACTTAAATATATTCCTGAAGTGAATCACAGTATGTGATTTACTAAAATAATAAAAGGATTCAGAAAATAATTTGTGATTAAATCAGATTCTGTTATCTAACCAGACTGTCCTCTTTTCAAGGGTCTCTGGGTCACTTGTGAAGCTCTCTGTACCTTCCTGAAGCACTGTGATTTCCTATTTCAGTTAGGTTTCTGGGGACTCGTACCCTGTCTTAGGTTTTGATCCTGTGCAGATGGTTCTCTGTTACTAGGAAAGCGTCCTTCCATCGTCATGGTAACCACTATTTGTGGATTAGAACACAAGTTTGCAGATGAAGCCCTCTTAACTTTGAGCTGTGAAAGTATCCTAGAAATGCAAATACTGTTTCCACATGCGGAGGCAGAGTGCTCTGCGCACACACATGTGTACAGCGCAGCCAGATACTTCCTGCACAGCCATCTGGATGAAAACTGCATACATTTGGCTTGGAAAAATACAACGGAAGTATACTCAGGACATTAACTCATCCTTTCCATCAGTGCACAAAGCCATTATCAGGCCATGCAAGTGCAATCCATGGGACCCACTTAAACTCCACTCCCCATTATTGGGTACATATTTAACCTAAGCAATTCCTAAATATTAGCCAAGTTCAAGGCCATACGTGAAAGCAGATTAACTTAACATATATTTATCTAGCACCTGCTATTTGCTGCGTATTGCCGGACACACTGGCTGTTTGCAATTTGCATGTTAGATTTTCTTTTTTATTACAATGATGCTGAATTAGTACAATGCTTCAAGTATTTAAATGTATAAATGTATATCAGATTTAGCTTCTGGATGGGTTCAGGCTGGGTTAGCTGTAATAGGAGGGACTCCAGATGTTCAGCTCTGTTCTTCTTCCACTCAGTTCCAGTCCTGAAAGATAGGAGCTCACATGAGGATATACCCTTTTTTCTAGGCTTGGTAGGCATTGCCTGCAATGTCCTGGATATGTCTTTTCACATTTAATTTAAGTCATGTAGCTATACCCAAAATCTGCGAGTTAATATACACCACCAATGGATGTCTTAGCTGGCCAAAGTTTGGCAGAAAGGGGAGATTTGTGAGGAACACTGAACAGTTCATCACACCTTACCTAACACCATCAGAGCTCAGAGAAACCAACTTGAATAATCATCTATCACTGTCTCAGGGAATATGATAAGGTAAAAAAATTAATATATACTGACTGGGGACCTAGCTCAGTAGGTTAAGCTTGCCACCCAAGCTTGAGAACCTGGGTTTAATTCTCCGGAGCCTACATAAAACCAGGTGTGATAGCACACATTTGCAGAGGGGTGAGAGCACCCAGTCTTTATATAGCTCCAGTGACTTGATCTGACTATCATAGCAAGGGAATGAAGACACACACACACACACACACACACACACA
>JAQHUG010000160.1:2055601-2078026 GCA_028555095.1 Dicrostonyx torquatus
CCTCCTTCCCTCCCTCTCTCCCTCCCTCCTTCCATCCTCCCTCCCTCTCTCCCTCCCTCCCTCCCTCTTTCCCTCCCTCCTTCCCTCCCTTGCTTGTGTTTATGGATCAAATGTCATCTCTTAGCTCCTGCTCCAGTATCATGCCTGCTGCCATGTTTCCCACCATGATAATCATGGACATTAAACCCCTGGAACCATGAACCTCCAAATTAAAGGCTTTCTTTCACAAGTTGCCATGGCCATGGCATTTTGTCACAGCAATAGAAAAGTAACTAAGAGAAGCAGCTTTGGAATCAGGGATTAGGCAAAGGTGTGGGGAAGAAATACTCTGCCCATATTTTTATCTTATATTTTTAGTGTCCCAATTCACCTGACACACTATTCATTGGCCATGCTACTCTGTCACTTCCCATGACCTCCAGCCAATCAAGACATGACCCTCTTTATTATCTAGTAACTTCTTATTGACTTTTATTCTTATACATTAATGCCTTAATGCAATTGCAGAATTCCTTTGTGTAAAACTGCATTACTCCTAAACAGCCAGACTAAATGGAAAAAAGAAAAATTATACCTTGACTTATTTTTCAGGCTTGAATTCTGTGCCTTCTGTTGATAATCTGTTAAATAATACATTGTTCAAAACAATTGCTGGCTTTTTGCTGAAAACAAATTTAACTTGTTTCTTTTGCAACCAATCTACTATGGGGAATTCAGCTATTCCTTTCTCCTTATAACATTCCTTTATTTAACCAAATTACATTCAACTGATAATTAAATACATATACATTACAATAAACGACATCAATGTAGTTATTTTTTAACAATATGAGAATATATATAATGAAAGTTATCATCTTCTGTTATATGACATGGGAAGGCCCACTAGCCATACTGTACCATCTGTTTGCTTTATAGCTCTATGGGATATTGTATACCATACCAGTTGATGAGAGGGAAATTTGAGTGGCCTAAACTTAATTACAAGACACATAGACTGAAACAAAGGCATGGGGTATGATAATCAGTTCAGATCTGACGCTGAGTCTATCACACTTCTTAGTTCATGTTAAAGTTATAATTGGAATCCCATCACAATTCCCAATTGCTACCACATTCTGCTTACAATATTACAAATGAAGAAGCTTCAACTCTTCTACTTATGGTCAACTCTCCTATCCCCCAAAAGCCTACCTCACACCATCTTACCCTGCTTATCAACAGTCAATGTGGATTCAGCATCACCAATTTACTGCTCCCATCTCCAAAAGTTCATTATGCAATACCCATCTCTGGGTTGAATCTGTAGCTGGGTTAATAGAGCACTTACACAAGACCCTGGGTTTTATTTCTAGAACCACACAAAGCCAGCATGGTGGCACATGCCTGTAGTTCCAGGACTCTACAAGTGGAAGCAAAAGGATTCAAAGTATAAACTCA
Organism: Dicrostonyx torquatus; assembly: GCA_028555095.1. NCBI lineage: Eukaryota > Metazoa > Chordata > Mammalia > Rodentia > Cricetidae > Dicrostonyx > Dicrostonyx torquatus. The sequence goes on from JAQHUG010000160.1 coordinate 2,057,042, forward strand.
TGTTCAGTTACAAGCAATTGCAGAGTTGCTTAGACACTTGAGACCCTCTCCTGCAATGTAAGTATTTACAGCAGCTGCTTGCCCTCTGAAAAAAAATCTCATCTTTCAATTCTAATAAGCAACCTGGTAGTCATAAGATTTGAGCATCTTTGGGAGATAGATGAGTAGGTCATGATCAGAGCACCATCGTGATTGGTGTTGGTGTACTTACAAAGAAGACCCTGAAGAGACATTTGGTCTCTTTCAGCACAAAAGGACACACACCAAGGACACAGTGTGTGAACAAAGTGGATATTCTCTCTTTTCTCCAAATGTTAATGACTTGATCTTGGACTTTCAAGTCTCCTGACACATGAGAAATTAATGCCTCTTTCTTTAACTGCCAATGTAAAACAACTTAGCATTAAAGGTAAATTGAAAAAAAAAACAGTTTATCATGAACTAAACTTCAGTGACTTTTGCCCAGGAACCCTGATTCAAATTACCTTGAGCAATATTCTCTATCATGAGAGAGATTTCATAAACTTGATTTTCAAAGAAAAAGAGAAAGTTTTTCTTTTAATATATTTATTATGTTAATGGGAATATCAGATAGGTATGTATTAGCAAAGAAACAAATTCTATAGGTTTCATATATTTCAGCATTTCTGACTTTCCAGTTATTTGAGGCTAAAGATCTGTTTGGGTTAGCTACACATTTCCACCTAAGTATCTATTGTTACCCATTATTATAAGGAGGTCAAATCAGAAACATTGGCTACAGATGTGTAAGGATCTATCATCCCCCTCAGAGTTCTCTATTCAGCTAAGTGCAGTTTAGAAACTGTTGAATATAGAAGGGGCTTCTTGAGAGCACTTCTGCAGCAATGAGCTCCCTTGTTTGTGATGCCATGTTACTAGAAGTGCAACATATTGAAATAACAGATAGTAGCATTAATTGCTTGAGTCACGGTAGAAAAAGACTCAGTTTTTGTTTTCCTGGCTGTGCAGACCAAAATAATCACACTAAAACTATGTTAATTACAACACTGCTTGGCCAGTGGTTCATGCATATTCCTAACTAGCTCTTACATCTTAAATTAACCCATTTCTGTTATTTTATATTTTACCATGAGGTTCTGGGTTTGTTATTTCTCATCTTGCTTCTTGGGTGACTACATGGTATCTGTGTAACATAGCCTTCTTTCTCCCTGCATTCAGTTTAGTTTTCCCACCTAGCCATATTCTGACCTGTCATAGGCCAAAGCAGCTTCTTTATTAACTAATGATAATTAAACATATACATAGCAAATAGAGAGGAATCCTACATCAAGTCACTCCATACTCGGGTGTTGAAAGGGCCTGCTTGTTGGTTCCCAGCTGTCCAGAACATGAAAGAATCACTCAGAAACTATACCATTTGAATCACTGCTTGGCCAATATCTTAACCATATTTTTAGGTAGCTCTTATATTCTAAAATAACCCATCTCCATTAATCTGTGTATCATCATGCTGCTGTGACTTACCAGGTAATGTTTCATCTGGCACCCGGTGTCTGTCTCTGGTGGGGCTACATGGCTTCTCCTGACTCTGCTTTCTTACTCCCAATATTCATCCTAGCTCTGTTCTGCTCTGCTATAGGCCCAAGGAGGTTTCTTTACTAATCAATGGTAATCACAACATAAAAAGAGGAATCCCATATCAGACAAAAAGCTCTAAAGTTTCTCTTTCAGGTATTTCCCTTTCCGGCAAAGAGGTGCACACTAACATGTGCACAGCAAGCCCTTGCCCTGCTCAGCTAGACTGCAAAATTAGCCCTCTGGACTCTACTATTTCTCTTTTGCACTGAAGAAATATGTGTGTCTGGTTTTTGCTGTTCTTGCAACTATGTGTGGCTAAGTGATTATTTTCCCAGCTATTGCTGCTGTCTGCAAGACAATCCATCTCCTGTGTTACATTTGGCTAAAGGTTTAAAGCAAGCTTTAGCAAGGGTTGTGACTTACTGCATTACACATTCTGGCTAGGTTTTGTTCCTGAGGGAACCACTGTTCTGGGCTTGCCAAGATTTTGAAGCTGAAGTCTCAATCACTAATTCTCTTTTTGGTGATTCTTTGTGTTTTGTTTTGGTTTGGTTTTTAAACTAAGGGTCCTTAGCCATCTCTCAAAAGAGAAATAGAAGGTCTTTACTTTTCCCGAAAGACATGGCATCTACTTGTTTGGTGTCTGTTTGGTTCTTTCTTTTGCTTTTCCCCAAACTGCTTTTTTTCTATGTGTTGGGGTAACTGGGAGGTGCTTCTCCTAGAGCAGTGTTTATTGCTTGTCTTTTAATTATATAATTAAGGATGACATTTTACTCTTATAACTTTGTTTTGTTTCTTTTAAGACAGAGGGTTACAGTGTGAGTCACCAAATCCAGCTTCCCAGATCCCCATTTGAATCTTTGAAGTGAAAAAGGATCATGGGGTAAGTACCATATTATCTAGAGAATAATGGAACCCTGACACTGCAGAGAAAAATTAGATATGCAAATGCCTTTGAACATTGTGACACAATCATGTAAGCAGATGCTAAATGGAATCACTTTCCAAGTTATATATGAAGGTTTGCTTCCTTATTGGTAGCTTATAGACAGTGAACACATTTGGGAAGGATCACAGCTGCCCCAGAAATCAAGCCTCACAGTTTATCCCAGTGATTTTTAATGCTGTGACCCTTTAATATAGTTCCTTGTGTTCTGGTGGCGCCCAAACATAAAATTATTTCTACTGCTACTTCATAACTGTAATTAATTTTCTTACTATTATAAATCAAAATGTAAATATTTTGGAGATATAGGTTTGCCAAGAGGTTGCAGGCCATGAACTGAGAATCACTTCTTTATCCCAATGCCTAAAAAAGCTTTTCCTGCCTCCACCTGAAGCCCATAGTCTATCCTATAAAATCAGTTCTTATCTGCATAGGCATTGCATGGCTTCAGCCATACCTGAGCTCATTAAAGAACTATGCTGTATATGAACTAGAAAATGAAGGGTTGGATAGTATCCTGTCAAAGATCTAGGACAGCTACTCATTTATTTCCTGCCTAGGTCTTTGAGACTGTTTCCAGAGAGAATTCAGTGAACCAATCTTATGTCTGTCACCTGGGAAGAAAGTATCAACCATCACATATGGAGGGAGAGCCCAGTGTGCCCAGCTGGGAATTTTTTTTTCCTGAAGAGCTCAAAGAGAAATCCACAATGATGATAAATGTACCTTTATAATAACCTGAGGCACAACTCAGAGTCAGAAATATTGAGTTGGGATTTCTGCAGTCTTGAGGAAAGAACCAACTCTAGGGCCCAGACAGTGTCTTGACTTGGGGTCAACTAAAAAGAGAATTATGAAGCTCCTATTGCCAAAATGAAAGTCTAGACAAAGAAAAAGCTGAAAGTACACATTGATCTAATCTCCTGACCTTATGAAGATATGAGAGCCAGAACAAAACCGGTGTTCAGCCTGTCACAACAAGGGACACTGCAGAGGTCTGGGACAGGACAAAAAGCACGTGGTGTTCTTTTAAGAAGTATGGGAAAGAAAAAAGTAAGTAAGCAAGCAATGGAGAGTCGAAAGTGAGGAATCAGCGAATGGTGGGAATCAGAACTCAGTCGAAGTCCCTGAAATGCAGCAGTAATGGGAGAGCTGAAACTATTCAGGAATGAAGTGTCTGCTGTAATTGTGAGGTGTTTGAGAAAGAAAAATGGGAAAAGCAAGTGAAAGTGATACACACAATCTATAGAAAAAAATATCCTGTGTAAGGGATTGTGAGAGAGGAGTCAACAGGCAGCAGGAAGTGTACCAAGGAGAGAAGTAGCGAACTGGATGGAGCAGATTAGAGGCAGAACATGAAGGTTCAATGGTACCACGAATTATGTGAGGAATTCAGGTTATCAAGAGCTCCCCTTGTAGGGGAGAACAGGACATAAAGTCTCAGTCATTCAGTACGTCCTATCAAAAAGAGACCAGGGGAACGACAGAAGGATTTTATACCCGACTTACCTATTGCCCCCTTTTGGTTTTGCTCATGTGAATAAGGACATGAAACAAACTCAAGAGGAGAAAATGCTGTGGGGAGGAAAGGGAGGTTCCTCTACTTATCTCTAACCACATCGCCCTCTCGTTAGAATAATGATTGCTAGAGTTTAACAACTTTGCAGAGAACACATATATTTGCGGCATATTTATAGTTCCTTCATAACCATAGCAAGCATACATGCTTTTCCCTACCATGTAGCAAATCATTTTGTGAACATTACAAAGTTGCATTCGTGGCATCGCCCCTTTAGTTTTGATTTGCCTATAGGTTTTCAGAAATAAACATGACTCTGTTTCCTTTGCAGATCATCTATTGATAGAAGTCTGAACATACGATTTCTCATATAACAGGCATGAAGGATGAGATCATAGGCCAGGGCCATCTGCCTGCTTGATAGACATCACTGGGGCATACCACAGATGTTTATTATACAGAAAATACTGACTCCTTTTTGGGAGTTCTTACGGTCACAAATTCTCCCCCTCTCCAGCCCCCAATCTTCATCTTCATTGTGTGAATGGCTTGAACGAGTGGGACGCGATTTGACACTACACTGTCATTCTAAGACAGACCTTACAAGGCATGGAGCAATAGCATTGCAGTCATCACATGTGTCCAAAGAGGAGAGATCTCTGCCGCTCTGTCCAGTGTCTAAAGTGAAACCAAATGGTGCAGATGTGACACTGACCTAAATGATAAGTCTTTTCTGTGTCTCCTGGGTTTCCCAAGACCCATCAACATGAGCCAAACCACAGCTGGTCTTCATATGCGTAGACAAGAATAAAGCCGTATAGGAAAGTACCTGATGACTCTTCTGTGAAAATAAATGGACATTTCTTCAGATTCTTTCTTCTAATAGAAAATAGACTTTTCCCCATGTGCTGTTCATTTACTGTAGTTACTGGTCACAGACATTAGGCTCCAAGCGTCCACTGTAGCATCATCAACAAGAGAGGTTCAAAACAGAACCAAAAAGCAGAAACTTTTGATGTGGGTTGATTGTGTGAGGTGGTGACTAAGTTGGGGGAATCAGAACCCACACAGACCCAGTTGCTATGGTGCCGACTAGAAGAAGGGGCAAGTGTGTAATTGAAGGACTGAGGAGGTGTTTAATAGGTGTTGGATTCAGTCCAGATCTTAGATCACTTGGAAGACCTATGCTCTCCACCACTGCACTGCTCAGTTTTCAGTTGCTCTGACAAAATCCCTTAGAAAAACAACTTAAAGGGGGAAGAGTTTATTCTCCTGCCTAGTTCCAGAGATTTCAGAGTGTGGCCACTTGGCCTTATCACTTAGGGCCTGAGATGAAGCCAAATATAGGTGTAGGAAATGAGTATGCTGGAGCAATGCCACTCAGCTTATTGTAACCAACAAATACAGAGCATGTAAAGGAATGTCTATGGTGAGATGCACCTTTCAAAGTCACCTCTAGTGACCTTATTCTTACAAATAGATCCCACCTACTAGTATCTCATTTACCTTTGAACTTACAAATGGATTAATTCACCAAGAAACCTCATTTCCTCAGGATCTAAGCACATCTCAATTTGAGTACCAAACTTTAGATAAAAGTGGCTTTAGAGAAGATGTTTCATGACAAAGCCATAGAAATTGTGAATTTATCTCTTATGATTGCTCTGTTTGTGTGAGAAACTAAGCAAGGAAAATTGCAAGCTTAATTAATCATAAAACGATCAGTGCACTCTCTCAAACACTTGAAACAAGATAACATAGCACAGAAACTCCCACCCTCATTGCTGCAGTAGGTCCCCGGGCCTTAACTGATAGCTGTATTTGTTCTACAGAACATGTTCTAGAATGCCCTATCCTCAGAGAAGAAGTTTGTTTTCTGGTCTAGTAGAGGATACTGCCACCAGCTCTGGTGAGTCTGGACCCCTACTTTAAACTTGATCAGTCTTAACTACAACTGCATAGTGAAATTTCCACTGAAAGGAGCAAGTTTAAATGGGTATCTGGAACATCCCTGGGAACGAGTCTGTTTCTTTAGGTTTGCTTTATAGAGTAATAACCCCAAATTCTTCTTGGGTAGTAGGACTTCCTACTGTTGCCATTAAAGGCAGTCTATTGCTTGTCTGTTGGTCTGACGGCTGAGGAGGATTGAGATCGATGTCACTGGGATCCCAAACATCCTTTGATAAAAGTCTTTGATCAAAGACTTAAGAGTTTGGATCAATAGTTTAATGTCTAATATTATGATAATGTTAAAGTAAAGTCCATGAAATGCTTTTCTGAAAGAGGTAATGAGTAGGCTACTCTGGATGGATTCTTTAATTTTCAGAGCTATGTATCTTAGCTTTACAGAAACAGAATCAGATATCAGCCACTACTTCACTATTCATGTTGAAATCATGGAACCTCTAACCTCAATGTAATTTAGCAAGAAATCTCTCAACCACTTGTACCCTTTGTCATATTCCAGACATATACTATGCTGAACATCCTTTCTCCATGAACTGAAATCCCACTCTCTAGCAGACATATTTTATTGAGCTATGGAGGACATCTGACCCTTTCTTATCACCAGGTTCTCCTAGGATGCCATAGTTAATATAGTGACCTAGTGAGTAAAACACTCAGATAATTGATATTTCTGTGACGTTTTATTACAGAGAAGAGAGTTAGCATGTTCTAAACAGGATGGGGAGATAGTGATGTCATCCTTATGTGCATATAAAATAATTCTATTTTCCTAAATTCAGAAAGAACAAGAAGGAATTATTTGCCAGATCAGTGACCACATATGAGAGTCGGGAGCCTTAAGGATTTGTTCAAAGAAAAATCCAACATGGCAGCAGAAATTGAAGCCATCAACTGATAAAATTTATGGCCATCAATCTTCATCAAGCATTTTCTATCTCATTTTGGAAAGAACTATAAAGGTTGATTAAATAATGACACAGAAATCTCCAGCATTTCTTCCCAGAAGACATTACTGCATATGATATATATCTTGGCAGGGGCATCATAGTCTCCCAGAGTTTGTGAGACTTCCAGTTGGCATTTCAGGCTACAATATTTCTTATTTCTCTAGTTAGGAATCCAATGTGGTTATTTTGACAGCTGCTAGCTTTATCAATTCCAAATATCCATCATGGGACTAGACTACTAATCCTAAAATGTCTGCATGGTTATTCTACAGAATCTAAGAGACAGATTTGCCTGCTCCATGCTTTATTTCTACCCGCTTCAGTAATTTTTTTAAGATTTATTTATTTTGTTATGTGTACGAGCATGTCTGTAAGTGTGTGTGCCTAGTGCCTGTAGATCTTAGAGAGGGTGTGGATCCCCTAGAATTAGAGTTGTAGGCTTTTGTAGGGGCTCAGAACCTAACCTGGGTCTTCTGCAAGAGCAAGCAGTGCTGTTAGCTGTTGAGTCATCTTCTCAAACCCAGATAGGGTGATTTTTTTTTTAAGACAGAATTTCTCTGTGTAACAGTCCTGGCTGTCCTGGAACTCTCTTTGTCCAACAGGCTGGCCTCCTACTCATTAAGATCCACCTGCCTCTGCCTCTCAAGTGCTGGGATTAAAGGTGTGTGCCAACACCACCCAGCCTAGATTGGGTAATTTTTATCATATGTGATTTCTATGATGTTTCAGGGTCTTTTTTTTCCAGTCCACCAACATTGTTCACAAAAGCAGCATGACTTTGTGAGTTTAATTTGTACTGACATAAACAAGAAGGCACAATTTTCTATCTGAGTGACTTACATACTTGTCTCAACAGTTCTTATTTGTTACGATCTGATAACGCTTTTATTAGTGACCCACGTCTCTTAACTCAAAGAACACATTTTACTACTCTGCACCAAATACCCCAAATGAGCTTCTGATTGTCCCTCTGATCCTAATGCCCATTAGATTATTGTTTGAAGTTTGCCACCCACATTCAATTGCAGCAGCCTGATCTCTGAGACTGTACAGTTTCTGCATTCCATTAATAGCAGCCAACCCAACCCCACAGCAACAAATTCCACCATAAACTATGATTTACAAAGAAAGAAAAGCAATACCAAAGCAATACCTGTGGTGGTTTGAATGAGAATGGCCCCCATGGACTCAATGATTCCTCTACAGGGAGTGGCACTGTTTGAAAGAATTAGGATTAAGGGCTGTGGCCTTGTTAGAGGAAATGTGACACTGGTGGTGGGCTTTGATGTTTCAAAAGCCCAAGCCAAGCCAAGAGTCATTCTTCCTATCTATGGATCAGAACATAGCTCCTAGCTATCACTCCAGTGTCTGCCCAGGTGTCTCTACATTTCCTCCCATGATGCTAATGGACTAAACCTCTGCAATGGGAACAAGTCCCACTTAAATGTTTTCTCTTACAATAGTTGCCTTGGCCATAGTGTCTCTTCATTACAATAGAACTGTGCCTGAAACAATAACCAAAAATCAATCTTAAGTTTTTCAATAGTCTGATGGGATTCTTTACCAGTGTACTTCCTCACACCTCAGAGACATCCTTTGGGCATTTAGAAATTAAAGGGGAATGGGGGGCAGGGTGCAGACTGTAGTGATATTTTATTTATATTTTAATAAATAAAGCTTGCCTGAAGATCAGAGTACAAAGCTAAGCCACTAGAGGCCAGGGAGTGGTGGCACGTCCCTTTAATCCCAGGACTCAGGAGACAGAGACAAACAGATCTCTGTGAGTTCAAGGCTACCCTGTGCTATGCAAAATTAATCCAGAAACAGATTCAGGTGGTGATAGCTCATGCCTTTAATCCCAGTCTTTGAGAGTCACACACCTTTAGTCCCAGCACGAGGGAGGTAGAGAAAGACAGGAACTCATTGGAGTGTGGAGTCTGAGGTTTGCTGGAGGTACAATGCAGTCTAGGCAGTCTGACGACCACCCCTTCAGTCTGAACATTAGTCTCTTTAGTGGATTGCTGCTCTGTTTCTCTGATCTTTAGACAAATTTGATTTATTAAAATACAAATAAGATATCACTACATTGTGAGAGATTATCTCATTGTGAGAGATTTTCTAGAGTATGCTAATTGAGGTAAGAAGACTTATTATAAACGTAAGCAGCACCCTTCCATGATCTGTGCTCTCAGACCATATCAACAGAGAGAGCTAACTGAATACCAGCATTCATCTCTGTTACCCAGGGCAATGCGCACAGCGCCTCAAGATCCCAACATCACAGTTTCCGTCAGTGTGGACTGTGCACATGAACTTCGATCCAAAGTAAATCTTTCCTTCTGGAAATTGCCTTTCTCATGCTTTTTTATTTTGTCACAGCAAAAGTAATTAATATACTTCCTGGTTGACCCTTGTCTGATATTTTATCAGAAATATTCTAGCATTTCTCCAAGACTCAGGAAAACCCTCCATCATGACTGAGTTCTAGGTAAACATGACAACACACTCGAGTCAGGTATCTCAGATGGTTCCCAGAAGACCCTGGCGACATGGTTTGCCCAACACAACACACCCCACCCTCCAGTCCCATGTTCTACCTCCAACTTCGAATCTTTGAAGAGCCACTCTAGGTTCTGCTGTACATACTCCCTACAAGATGTATCCACCAAGTCTTGCGGGTAATTTGGCTTCACCTCATCTCCTCCTAGACTATCTCACCCTCTGACTATAGCCAAGGTCAAACTGTCTCCCTGGACTCCATGGGACTTACTAGGATAGTTCCAAGGAAGGATAAATGCCATGTCACAAGTCACCCAGGACTGGGAATGGATAGCATGCTCTCTTTATAAAGAAGAACGCTTGTGACATATCAGTTAATTCCGGATTTTCATCAGAGGCAGCAATGCTGCTTTGGTTCATCTTCATCTGTGACCTCAATTTTGTTGTTTTTCTTTCAGGGTCCTGACTTCGACATTAGTAATAACTGACATTGGCCATTCGATCTCTTTGGCCATCTTGCCAACCTTAGCAGCTAGTACATTTGGAGTCTGATTTTCAGTCTTTCCCCTGAGACTGACAGTTCAGTGCTTCCTCAGAAACTCTGGTGCCCCTTCTGCCTTTTTCTTATTGTCTACTTGTAATATTCCTAAAGCCTTTAAAATAACTCAAATAGTCTACAATTTTAAAAGTCATCATTGCATCTAAACCAGATAAACTTTATAGCAGCCACAGATTCCATGATTTACCATGTCCTCCCTGGACCGTGATCACACATTTAGCTTCAATGCCACCATATCACCATACCATATAGAAGCTGCTATGATGGAATGCTTAAAAGTGCACAATTAACCAATGACAGAAAATTGTTACACACAGTGTTAGAAGCTGCGTGGATACAAGACTGCTGCTCTCAACAGCACTTGGTCCCAGAATCCTGACTAGGGCAAGAAGGAAATAAATGAAGAAAAAAGAGGCCCTCATTTGAGACCAGGTGGGAAGTGTTCATTCTGAGGGAGCAGCACCAATGGGGCAGCAACAGTCGGGAACCTGAGTTTTTATTGTGCACAGTACCTGGGGGAGGGGTTAGCCAGTCTAGGTATGAAGTCTCTGTAGCTGAGCACTATCCGTTTGTAGTCCTCTGGGAGGAGAAAACCGTGGTTCATAGTTGGTGTATACACTGGCAACAGTCATACACGAACTGGAGGAAGATGTCGTTACTCATCTCTGAGCCTCAACTCACAAAAAGACTTTGCCATTCCTGAGGATCTGAGGCATTGGGGTCCTTGACATGGTATCACTCAGCTCATATCAAACAGTAAACCTTTGCCCAAGATCTTCTCTGCTCTTGACACATTCACTCAAGGCTTTCTCCCCAGTCCCCACCGCCAGGCAATACCTAGCTTCAGTCTCCTAGAGGCCACTATCTGTCCATATATGACAGAAGGGGTCACCCAAGTTGGGGTGATTTGAATGAGAAATGTTTCCCATAGGCTCTGTCCCTTTGAACACTTGCTCTCTTTGTGGCGGCCCTGTTTAGAGAAGTTATGGGAAGTTACAACCCTGCTGGAGGAATTACATCCCCAGAGACAACCTTTGAGAGTGTAAAGCCTCTCCCCGCTGACAGTTTGTCCTCTGGTTGAAGACATGATCTCTCAGCTTCCTGTTCTGGGTGCCTCTCCTGCCCTTATGGACTCTTCCTCTGGAAACTTAAGGTCAAATAAACTCTTCCTTCTGTAAGTTACCTTGGTCATGGTGTTTACACACAAGGTAACAGAGAAGTAAGAATACAGAGCTCCCTTCCTCGTGGTCTGTTGTGTAGTCTACACTCAATGGTGACTGTGGCGCCATCACAGCCTGATTACCTCACAGAGACCCTGAGACAGCTGACAAACTAGAGAGTACATCCAATGGGTGATTTGGGGGGAATAAAAGCATTCAGAAGCAGGGGGAGGGCGGTGGGGTAGTGGGGGAGCGGGAGGGCCGGGAACAAGGGGAGTAAATGTAAATTTTTCTTTTAACAATTAAAAAATAAATAAATAAATAAATAAATAAAAGAGCTAGTTTCAGCGCAGGCTCCAAAGCCACAGAGAAACCCTATCTCGAAAAACCAAAAAAAAATTAAAATAAAATAAAAAAAAAGCATTCGTATCATAAAAGTTTTTTATTATTGTTTTTATACTTTGCTTTCATGAATCACAGATCTGTGGTCCAGTGAAGACATCTCTCTCCCTTGTCTGCGCAGAAAAACTTTGGCTTTTGCTTCTTTTCAGTTATATAATGCTTTGAATCAGTTTAGCTGGTTTCAAGATGCTCATTTGACTTTTTTTATTACTTTTTTAAGCCAGAACCAGATAAAATTTAGATGCTGATAAATAAAGTCTCTACATCACAATGCTTATTATCGCTGTCAATTAACACATAAACCTTTCCTCACTTTAAAAAAAATCATTGCTAGGGACTAGGAATACAGCTGAATTAGGAGAAGATTGACCTTGGATGTACAAAGTCCGGGGTTCAATAGGCAACAGCGCACAAACTGACTGAGGTAGTACATAGTCCTGAAATCACCGCACCCAGGAGACAAAGGCAGGAGGAGCAAAGGTCATTGTTGGTGACATAGTGAGGTCAAGGATTCCCTGGGTTACATGAGACACTGTCTCTACAACACCAAAACTATATGCTAAAGAAACTAAGTCCCAAGTGTGTGTGTGAGGACCATGGGAAGTGTACATGAATTACTACTGCAAATGAAATCTTTATTTTATTCTTATTTAGTTTCTGTGTTATTATTTTGTGCTCAATTGTCACATCTTTTAATCTTCAATTTTGGGGGGATTTTCAAGAGTACAAACAATATGCAGTAATAATATTTTTTTAAATTCTAAAACTTTATTTTCTTAACAAGTCTGACAAGCTGACCCAGCAGCTCGTTAAAATGATATTTCTAGCAGCCATTTCTGGATTCTACTGAAAATATTTTCATGTTTATTTATGAAACATGATCACAGCTTTTAAGAACATACTAAGAAACATATGTGCTATTTTGGAAGACTGTATCACAGAGATATAGAGGTAATATGATTTTTCTATTAGCAGTTTTCTCTTAATTTTTGTGAAATCCCCAAAGTGCACAGCCATTCAATAGTCAGTTTCTTAATCTTTATATTTAATGCTTTTCTTTTACATAACTCATCACAAAGAGAAATAGGTATCAAACACCTTGAAAAACAGTGAAATAGAAGAACACACTTGTAGTCTTCCAACTTAGAACAAGGCAAGATAATTGCAGGTCTGAGACCAGCCTGGGCTATGTAATGTAGTAAGACCTTGTCTTAAGAGAAGAGGAGTATGGGCATAAATGCTGGAAATATAAAACTATATTTTGTAATTTGTGTGTGCATGTGCACATGTGTTCAGGTATGAGTCATGTGTGAGACAACCACCGGTGTCATTCTTCAGTCACAATCTATTGTGTTAAATTAAAGGATATCCCACTGACCTGGAACTTGTGCAGTGGTCTAAGTACCCAGCCTGGAAGTTCCCAGGATCTGTCTGTCTCAACTCCCCTGCACTAAGATTACAACTGGGTGCCACCTTATCCGGCTTTCCTGCATGAATTTTAGGTATTAAACTCATGCCCTTGTGCTTTAGAGGCAAATATGCTACCAACAAGTCATCTCTACGCCCCATAAAGTACCTTAAATTATAATCATGATGAAATGGACAAAGGAAAAGATAAAGATGATATATCAAGGAGAAAAAAGAAGTATAATAGAAATAGCAGAAGTCCTTTATCGTTATTAATGTTATCACTGGCAATACTTCTTATAGATGAGTCATACATATATATTGTAATTGATGAGGTCATTTCTATTACATTTTTGAGACCATGAATGTGAGTGAAGAGAGAAAGATGGAGTACGTGAGCACACATTTGAGCATGAGCTAGGAGTCAGGTGCCAGGTAGCAAAGCCATCTCATATTGTAGAGGGCAAATACTTTTGCATAACTAATCTACAGGTTACATTTATATTTGTCTTATGTTCCTTTAACCAAGTCAAGAGCCCGACAAGGGTCAGCCTAAGAAAGAAGAGGTTTGTGCAGCACATGGTTGGAGAGATACAGGACAGTATGATGAGCAGACATGGCAGTAGGCGTCTCTGTGGTGGTGGGAACATGGACCTCCTACTCACTTCTCAGGAAACAGAAACAGGGCTGGGTATAAAGACTGGTCCCCAGTGACTCACTTCCTCCATGGAGGTCCCACATCCTAAAGGCTCCACAGGGTTCCAGAACAGTGCTGCCAGCTGGGACCAAATGTTCAAATCCAGGAGTCTTTGAAGGATATTACTCTTTCATTCTGTAACAGCAGAGTAACGAGGGATTATGTTCCAAAGAAAAATTGGGCAAAGAGAACAGTTTACTGTGGCCTCATAATACAGGAGATTAGCGCTGTGATTTTAATATTGAGGAAATGGGTAATTGTGAAAGAAGATAAAGAAACAAAATACTGAATTCCAGTAAGAGTAAATTAGAGACAGCATTAACATAGTAGGGTTGAGTTTAGAAAAAAAAGTCGAGCCTTTCAAAAGTCATGCGAAGCCAGAGGCAAGACAATAAGGAGAGGAAAACTGAGGATAATGTTTTTTTTTTTCAGTGATAGATCACTTCACTGATTTATGCAAGGCCTTAGGTTCAATCCCACACCAGAATAAAAAGATAACTATGTGAAGACTTGTTCCCATAAGTAGCCAAGCGACAGGAGCCAATGTTGATCTTGCACAAGGCCTAGGCCACTGTAAAATCTGATAGACACATATTGAGCAAAGTTTATTTAGAAATTGTACTGAGTGAAGGATTTAGAGTGAGTGAAAGGAATGAGTCTGAAAATAATTGCCTATATTCAGAAATTTGGGATAGATGCAGAGTAGGAGAGCAAGAGGCAGGCAAGGCTTCAGACAGATGAAAACGTACATGGCGGTGGTGCCATGGCGGGGAGAGAGGTGAGGATGAGAAACAAGTATAACAAAGAAATAGTGTTTAAAAGAAATACAGTATTTTTTAAAGTGAGAAAGGATTTCAGGTATATACATATTCATGTTCTTGGGTAACTATAACATAATGTGAGAAAGACGAAGATAATTGAGTTCTACCCTACAGGTTTCAGACTTTCCAGACTCTAAGACTTCATGAATTCACTCTATAAATATATAATTTAGTATCAAAAATCAGATCCAAGCATTCTCCACGAATGCAACCGTAGCTGTGCTCCATATATCAGTTACATTTCAGTAATAAAAGAATACAAACATAATGGATACTGTTGTGATATTAGTAAGAAGAATGCATATATACATATAATATACACATATAAGTATAATATGCATATATGGGGGGAGAGAAACAGGGAAGGACCACAGCCCATGCTAGCCTGAAACTTGAACGGCAGTGAAAATTTGGGATTATAGATATGCCCATCATGTTTTCCTCGTAGTTGGATGACATAGAGGGTAACTAAGAGCTGTAATAAACATATGCTGTTGTTCCTTTTTGTGAAGGCATATAGCATTTCATTATGATGCGTTCATATGCATAAACCATGCTTAGCATACAGACTCCCAGTCAACTCCCACGTCTTAACCTTCCTCTTTCCCTTGGCCTTCCCCTTCCAAAAGCTTTCTAGTTTCATTCCTTTTTTAAATGTCTAGACTTGGAATGTGAAATAAAATATCCAGTTTTGTCTATCTGATCCTGGCCTATTTCATAAATTGTAAGTAAACTGTGTATCCCCTGAAATGGTTTCTGATTTGGAGGAACCAGATAGAGTTCTTAGTGTAGGAGGGTCCTTCTGTATTTCTGTTGCTTTCATTGGTTGAAAAAACAGACTGCCTTGGCCTTTTGATAGGACAGCCCTTATGTGGGTGGAGTAGACAGAACAGAATTCTGGGAAGAAGGGAAGATGCCATTATTCTCCAGCCTGAGATGGACATAGTTTAGAATCTTTCCCGTAAGCCACATTCCCGTGGTGATACATAGATTAGTAATATCTAGTGATATGGGTTAAAGCAAAATGTGAGAGTTAGCTAACAAGAGGTTAGAACTAATGGGTCAGGCAGAATTTAAATGATACAGTTTTTGTGTAATCATTTCAAATATAAGCTAGCTGGGTGGCTGGGAGCTGGACAGGATGGAACAAGGGGCACATGCTCATTACAACAAGTTCTGTTGAACTTAATTAACAATTTTTTTATAGCCCTACTTGATGCCAGTTACAAATTTCAATCTACACATATGATCAGAAGACATAATCTCATGAAATTCATTTATACTTAATTTCAGTTCTTTAATTATAAGCTATGGGGAAAAGATCAAGAAGAGGAGTCAACAGTGTTAGCAGATGTGTCTCTTTAGTTACAAGGCTGCCAAGTGGAGTAACTTCTCAATCGCCCATCCAAGCATGGTTTGTAAATACTGAGAGCTAATCAGATGGGGAGGACACATAGACCTAGACAGATTATGAATTTCCTGTATCAACAAGTGAACAAAGTTACCGGGATTTGATGACATTAGAAAGATTATAGCCTTTCATGAGGCGTGCATATATATTTGGTAATAACTACAATGAGCAGAGAGCAAATAGGAAACTATTCATACTTTTTAAAATACTGATCAGAATATAATATAAAAAGGCAAATTCTGTAGATATATTTTAGAAGTATGCAATGGTCTTGTTTTACAGGATGTGCTTTACAATCCAGTAAATTTAAGAGTATTGTTGTATTCATTTCAAATAGAGTTAACATTAAGTGTAAGAAACAGAAGATTAAAATAATCCATAGGCCGGAGAGATGATTCAGCCCATTTGCCTGCCAGGCAAGAATAAGAACCTATGTTCATATCCCCAACACCCAAGTAAAAGACAGTCCTGGCAGTAAATGTTCTAACCCAAGCACTGGGTAAGGGAAGGGATTAGAGAAGATGCCTCCCAGAAGCTCATTGGCCAGGCAATCTGATCATTCAGAGAGATTAGGTTCAGTGAGAGACCATGTCTACCAAAATAAGGTATTCAGAAACAGAGGAACACACCCAGCATCAGCTTCCGGCCTCGACATGTACATGCTGCACACCGCACACACAGATACACACACACACACACACACACACACACACACGGATAATTGTAATCTACATTTCAAATAAAACATTTTCTTTGTAAACCTTTGTAATGGGTATTTATAAAGTTAGAAATAAAATGTTAGCTTTAGATGCTTTTATACCATTTACAGTTATGGGACTCATGTACTTTCCATAGATGTTTTATAAAACAAGCATTACAAATTTCTCCGTTAACAATAAGAAAATAGAAAGATTAAGTAATCTGAGCCAGAGTTGTGAAAATGACAAGGGGAGAAATTTGTAAAACAAAATTTAAATGTAAACTTTGACTTGATGACGCCAGTACATAGCCTCCCAAGGTACCCTCAGCCAAGTACAGAAACGCACAGAGAATCAAGTTTGTCATATGTACACCATGTATATGTTTCAATTTGATGAACATTCTTACCAACTTCATGGGCTAATATAATGACAAATCCAAGACTCAGGAATGCTGGGTAATTTCCCGAAAACTACAGAGCTAAGAATCCTCAACCTAAAAGGCCGATTTTTATGATTTTCACTAAAATGAAAGCAGAAGGGACCTAGGGTTCTTGTTCAACAGCTTTGTACAAAATGCATAGTGAAATTCTTGCTACCAGTAGCATAGGAAGTTGTGCACTGAAACAATCAGCTTTATTGTCTTTATGACAGAAAACCTGGCAGAAATGACATAAGGGAAAAGGATTTATTTTGCCCCTTTATTCCAGAGATCTCAGTCTATAATCCTTGGTGTTGTTGATTCTGAGGCCATGGTAGAGCAGAAACATAATGGTGTAAGTTTCAAGTTCAAACAGTGCTGAAGGAATCCCTGCTGCCAGTAGCCTTTAAGTTACCTGCCCACTCGGGCGTGGCCTCTTATACAAAGTGTGAGTCTGGCCTCTTTCCTGGCTGCTTGATTCTGCTGATATTCCCGTTCGAGCAGAGGATTGTGATCTATGAGTCTACTCTAAATAAATAACCTTTTATTATACTCAATTCTGAGCTTTATGGGATTTCGTTTTTAGTGTCCTTCAAGGGAGGAAGATGCTGTCCACCTGAGAGTAAAGAGAAATCGGAGGGAGCAAGACTAAAAAGGATTAGGCCAAGATCCAGAAACCTTCCTTTAGTAACATACTTCACCTACTTCCTCCAATGAGTTCTAACTACCTGGCTTTCCTCCACCTCTCAATGCAGTCAGAAAATGAACATATACGGGGCTAGATACATTCTTTGGGCTGGAATTCTCATTATCCAACCACTTCTAGAAACACCAGCACTGACAAAAACAGGGGTATGCTTTCTTAACCTTGTAGGCCTTAGTATATGTAATCAATCCAATAATTATGATTAACCACAACATACATATAAAGAGAACTTTCAAAGGAGTCTATATTGTCAAACTAGTGGGAAATTTAGTAGCTATTTAGCAAAAAAAAAATGGACTACTAGGGATTTTGTTCAGTGGTTCAATTGGGTCCCTAAAACAAGTCACTAAACAAGGATAACCAGATCCCTCATTTTCTCTCTATCCTTCCCCTTTGTCTCTCTCTATGTCTGTCTGTTTGTCTGCTTCTATTTGTGTGTGTGTTGGCTAATTCATTAGGGAAAGGCACAGATTTTTCTATGAAGAAATATGAAAACTTGTGCATTCATTCATTCTGTAATTTTGCAGATGCTATTGATTTTGTTGCCCTATGCTATCCATGCCAGTTGGCTTCCAATGCCATCTGTAATCTCATGGTGATAAAATACCCATATACTGTGTGTGCAAACAGAAAAGGTTGGAGCATAAGATGTCAGTAGTGACAGCAGTTGAACAAAACACCATCCCCCTCTTTTTTCCTGTTAAGAGTCTGTAGTGTACCTCTGTAGATTTTCTTCTTTCTTTCTTTCTTTTTTTCAACATGCCTGTTAAGTGATGGCTTGGGCAGCTCAACAACAGAACTTTGTTGTATTTAGTTAAGAATTTTCTCCCCAAACCATCTGGGCTGGCAGGTGTTCATCATCAGATCTGGGTTGCTATGAGACTGGAGCTTGCTAATGCTAATGAAGTGTAGAGATGGAAACCTAAATTTTGCTCATTTGGAGCAACTTAATGTGTGTTTCTGCTGGAAGCACCAGCAAAACCTCATGGCTTTCCAAAATGCAAACTCGGTAATTAAAGGTTCCTGAGGAGGATGCTCTGGTGAGCCAATGTGATAGAAAGAAATTAATGGCGATGTGTGCTTATTTTTGTTAAACATTATGTGAATATTGATTCCCTTCATGTTGGTAAAGAGTAAGTCCGTAGTCTGTGAAAGCTTCCAAAGTGAAAGGGGAAGAGAAGGGGAGTATAGATTTCTCTCTATGTAATGGTTGTATCTTTGAGCTTGTAGGGAGAAGAGCCTCAGATCATGAGAAAGTAGTTTTCTTAATGATACTTAATATGTACATAAAGTGTAGAAAAGATAACTATTAGATAAAAAGGTCAACTTAGTGATCTCCTTTTATTCTAGTGGTCACTTGGCATTGCATCAAATTCAAGTTCAGCCAACTGAAGAGCAGAGAGCCACAGGGCAATGTGAAGAAAATTTGGAATTGATACTCAAGTCACCTTGAAAGACTGGAGAGAAACAGTTTTATGAAAATAAGCTAAGATTGGGTATATCTATATAAGGTAAGTTAGAGACACAGGAAGACTGTCCTATACAATAAGATTCCTGAGAAAGATCCTTTCAAAGGCCTTGGAACCACACTAGATCCAGTGAGGAGCTTGAATAGATAATGATGACATCGAACTGACACTTAGGGCTCTCATCGTGATGCTATACTACGAGGCACAGCTTGTATTCCTAAATGAGTTCGATATAGGCAGAAAGCTCAAAATGAGCCTGTAGATGGTTCATTTTCAAATTATTATTATTGAGACTAGCTTTTGCAGAATGGAGGATTTCTGACCATCGGTGTACAAGTAGTCATGAGGAAAAATGAACAAAAAGTCCATCATTTAAGCCTTACTAGATATCAAGTTACATCAATTTTATAAAGTGAAGTTCTGTGTGGTATTTTGCTTGTGAGGGGGTAAGGAAGAGATCATTGTCACCAAAAGGTATCAAACATTAAAACCACTATGGCAAAGCATAGAAAACAGGTGAAAAAAAAGATTTGCTTAAAGTCAATGCTATTAAAGATGATAATAGAGGGTCACAGATACATTGGTCCACCATGGACAGCAATAAAATATTGTTTCATAATTTATAAAACATACTTAATTTTAAATATGTATGTGTCTAACAGAACCAACCTACCTATAAAAAAATTTCACTGAGTTACCAAAATAAAAAAAAGTCATTGATAATAAAGAAATAAAAGCAAATTCAATTTCGTAGGGTAATTATTAAATTATTTTGTTTTCTCATTTACATTTTATTACATTTATTATATTATAATAAAATGCATGTTATAATACCAAGGTTATTTTGTAAATTTACTATACTCCAGAAGTTTTGCAAATTCATCTCAATTATTTTAAATTACATTTAGTGGGGTGGCATGCCATTATCCTTGTGCAGAGGTCATAGGACAAAGTTTGGTAAGCAGTTCCCTCCTTCTTCCACCATGCTGGTCCAAAGGACTCAACCCAGGTTGTCAGGCCTGGCCTCAAGGACCTTTACCTGATGAGCCATCTTGCTGGCGCGTTCTCAATTATTCTTATCACTTGTTTGTATTTTAGATGCTCAATCACTCTTCAGAAATGGAGACCTATAATGATTTAGCAATTATCTTCCAATTATAAAAACTGTAAACGGCAGCTAGAAGGGTACAAAATTATCACTCTTGTAATTTTCCATCGCATAATCTAATATGAACTGTGCACACAGAAATAAAAGTTCAAAAGGACATGTATGATATTTATAAAAATTTGGAAAAAAAATAAAAGAAGGAGAGGCTGGGTGCAACACTCTGGAAGCTGGAACAGGAGGACTGGAGGTCAAAGGACAAACGGCCTAGAAAGTGAGGAGAGAGAGGGAGGAAGAGAGGGAGGAAGAGAGGGGACAGATAAAGAGACAGACAGAGAGACACGCATACAGAGAAAAAGGTAGAAGAGATTTAGTTTGTTTTCTCTCTAGCAAGTATAATCCAATCAGTGTATTTTACAGATCAAGGCAACACTCTGCATTTTTCAGTAGCTAATTCAACCCTATAGAGAGGATTGTTTTGATTTATATTTTAAAAGTCCTCTTGAGAGTTGAATCTCTAAAGCAGCAGAAATGTTATTACAATAATTCCAAACTGAGCAGGGGAATTTCTTAAAAAATATGGTACTTTTGTCTGACGATCTTGTTTGCTTCCGACATCCAGGAAAATCTATATAAGTTTTTCTTTGGGTTCACCTTGCTATTTGGCATCTGCAGGCTTGTAAGCTATAC
>JAQHUG010000160.1:2146970-2182417 GCA_028555095.1 Dicrostonyx torquatus
TGACCAAATAATTGCATTTCGAGAACAGTAGAAAATCCTGGCTTCTACCCAGAGTACGCCACTGACATGAAAATGGAGGATTTAGGAATACCCTGTCTGGAAATGCCTGCATGAGTTATAAACAAGCTGTGTTTGCCTTCCGAGCACTGGTAAGTGCACTGCAATGTTTTAAATAAATTATCTGCAGCCTTGGTCAATAATTCAGGGAAGGTCTAATTGACACAAGGAGATCCATTCTCTTCTCTGGAAACCACAGGTTTTCAATCCCCCACCCCCTGCAGGTGCTTGCCTGGAGGATATGAAGGTAACTGGTCTCCATTATTCTCCATAATAGCTTTATGATTCTGCAGACTCTACTTCTAAGACTAAAATACAGCAGCTGCAAATGCTCTCGGTAGTTACTGGCCTCTGTTGTCTCATTCTTGAAATTACTAAAAGGCCTGTTATTTCTCATTCGTAGAGGGAAGTGTTTCTTCCAAAGGCTGAAAGTGGCAAGTGAGCAAGCTAAAAATTCAAGGGCTGGCAGCCTGGGGGATGTTCGCAAGCATTTAACAATCCTATGCCAGGCAGCAGAATCTGGACTCCGGATACAATTGCAGAAGAGCACATGGCTGGCTTTTGCATTTTAAAAGGAAGATGCACAGAGAGGTAAATTCAGACTGGTTGGAAGACGAGGTGAAAAACATAGCAAGAGCTAGGTCTAACAGGTGGCCAAAGCAGGGGGTCTAGCAAACCACTCTAGTATGGCAAATGTCGAGGCTTTATAAGTAAAAAAAGCTTTGTAGGGTTTACAGAAACTGGCATGATGGGAATTCAAGGTCTCAGAAACCAGTTAAAGGAACCGAAAATCCAAGCATAAGTAAGGAAGTCCCAAGCTGCATGTTGGAATTCTCTTGAAATTTCTCTCTTGTTTCTCATCACAGCTGACATGGGAGTTGTAATTAATCCCAGTCATTAGGATTTGAGAAGTTGTCTGTGTGGAGCCTGCTCTGCATTCCTCTGAACGGCCACAACACCCACCCCATCTCCTGACCGGCCTTCTAACCTGTCCTTTAAACGTCCCTTATACCAAGACTACCTTGTCTGAAACCCATCATTGACTTCCTCTTGCCTTTGAGATAAAATGTCAAGTATTTCACAAATTATAACCATTGTAAGTGGAAATAGTGCATAACATATGTATTTGGTGTCTCCGGTGACTCAGTAAGATGGCCTTGTCTTGAATTGCCATTTTTATTTATACATATATTTCTTTCCAGGAAGGATTAATTCCAAATTTTAGGCACAGAATTTTACAAGCATCTATTTCTTGTCTGAAAGTTTGCAACTTACTGTGAACAATAAAATACAACAGAGAAACACATATAATCTACACAAACATATATGGTTTGGCCGAATGCAGTAGATTGGTATTTATAATATTTTTCCTGTCTTTCAGGTCCTTCTTCTATTTTATGATGAAAGAACCAAGTGATAGGGGGAAAACAATGTAATATGAAATAAAACAAAAGATACGTGTAAATATATATAAGAACTTTTTAAAACTGATAATATATATGCTCATTTTAACTGATATACTTTCAATACAGACTGAGTTTATGTATTTCTATATAACTGCAATGACATACTGATTGTCAGTTGGACAGGATCTCAAGTCACTATGGAGATAAATCTCTGGGCATGTCTGTGAAGGATTTTGTAGATTGATATGGGAAGATTCACTCTAAAATGTAGGTGATGCAATTTCATGGGCTGGTGCTTCTGAACTATGCAAAGAAGGGAAGGGGACCCAAACGCCAGCATGCATCACTTTCTTCTTCCTAGTTTGGTGCAGTGTGACCAGCTGCTTCAGTGCATATGTGCAGGCATGCAAGTCAAAGAACAACTCTCTCCGTTGCTAGTTCTGTCCTGACCGCTTGTGAGACCTGGTCATCAGGCCTGCGGGAAAGCACCATTGCCACTGAGTCTTCTCACCAAACCACAGATAACCAACTTTTAATGATTAATTCCTTCTTAACCTTTCAGAATACCATGAGTCACCTGTCTGACTAATTACAAGACATATGGATATTAGTCATCAAGATTTGAGGAGTAGTTGTTACTGAGTCAGTGCTTTCCTAAATTTCAACTTATATAAAAATTAAAAAAGCATACTATACATGAGGTCAATTAAAAATGCATGTCACAGAATGGCTTTCTACATTTATTATTAACTAAGCTCAAAACAAAACAGAAACACGCTCCACATCATGAGAAGGCATGGTGACCTTACGTTGGAAACAAGTGTCCCATTTCTGGTCATTGCTGTTTATGTATTGAGAAGATAAACTTGTCTTATTTGTAGAGGGGAATTGCTCCTCTGAGTCTTTAATTCTTTCCTCTGCTGGATGGAAGAGACAGAGTCTGCCTCAGATGACTGAGTTTAAGACTGCCTGATAGTACCTTTACTTAGACAGGCTCACATTGCTCAATGCGGAAGCCTGTAGAGATCAGTCTGAGGCCATTAGTACAGCATCTGAGTCGGTGTACATGTCCTCAGGGATACAGGGAGGGCTCCTGGGGAAGGATGCTGCATGTCCAGGTGACATGAGGTATACTCCATCTTCACTCAGTTTGATTTGTGCGACTCTCCCTTATTATTAAGGATTTGTATTTCTTTAATATAGTGAAATATCAAACTAATCAACAATTTCAATAAACTTATTTTATACTACCTTTACTTATCTGTTAACATAGGTATTACTGGGGTTATAAGGAATGTAATTGGAATAACTGTCAACTGTTGTTTAGATTAAAAATGCAATGTCTTAATTTTTTTGTCACCTGTGCAAAATCCTGGATAAACCAAATGAAACAAAGTCTAAGCGAGCCAGACTTAGAACACTGGCAGAAATTGAACACCAACAGTTAGAAACAAACGTGGAGGCTAGTTCTTTATCATGTTATTAAGTTAAATCAAAAGTCTATCCATTGTTTAATTTTTTATTGTTGTTTAATGAAGCGCAATTACAGAACCAAGACTTGATGCTCTGGTTCCTTCATCAATGTGGCATTAAAGAACCCAGCATAAGACACCCACCTAACTCATGCTTTAGCTTCAATTATGAGTTATTCCCATGTATTTCTACAAATGACTGATTTTTCTGCCGTTTCAGTTTAGTCATAAAGAAAGTCTTCTGTTTGCTTTTTTTTCTTTCATTTTTGAGACAAAAGATACTTTAAAAAAAGACTGCTTTGGAATTGTGTTCTGATCACAACAACACATGGAATTGTTTTGTTTTAGTACTGCACGTTTAGAAATAAATCAAATGTACAGTACATAAAAGGGATTCACAGGTGGGGAGGGTGGAAGGGGAGAGGGGAGGAAGGAAGGGAAGTGGGAAAATGTATAGTTCAATTAAAAGCAATAAAGTATAAAAAATGCAAGGACATGATGCTGACTTTGGTGACTCCCTCCCTTCCCCCACAAAAAGAAAGATTGGCCAGGCCTGGTGGTGCATGCCTGTAATCCTAGCCCTGGGGAGGCAGAGATAGGAGGGGATTCCTGGAGTTTTCTGGCCAGCCAACCTAGTCAATCAGTGAGCTCCAGGTTCAGTGAGACACCATGCCTCAAAATAAATAAATAGAATAAAATAAAAAGAAAGGAAAGAAAGAAAAATTGACTTATCATCCACTTAGCTATTTAAACAGTACATCTTAAATTCACCATTGATTTATCCTCCAAACCCTTGCAAACACTTGATTCCTGGAGATTTAAAATGTTTCCCATTTTCTTGTCAAATTCCTTCCCTCCTGGCTTGATTATCCAATCTGATTTCCAGGTCTTACCCAATCTTTTGTAACTACATTTTCTTATAGCCAGTCTTGAATTTCTCAAGTTGAGTCTCCTCACAATTCAGGACCTGCTTTACTCAAATGCAAATCTGACGAGGTCTGGTTTAAACGCATAGCTATCTCTTTGTCACTCAGAGACTTAAGCAAAATCCCCTTAAAAGGCTGCGCATATTCACCCAGGCTTCCTAGGCTCAAGCACGCTCCCTCTGCTTGCCTTTCAAGCTTATTTCATAGTATTTCACCATACTTAAGCAACACAGACACACTTACACATCTATGCTCACGTTCCTACATGCCTTAGCTCGTATCATTTCCATAACTAGAATGTGGTTATTGAGGCCCTCATTTAGGTAACCTTTCACAACCTATAAAACTTGATCTTGGCCTTGCCTGTTTTAGTAACTACTGCTGCAGATTTGGTGGTTCTATTGTTCTATCATTTTCTAAACATAAAATCAATTATTTTTTTAATCAGCATCCTCACTTATTCAAAGGGCACCTACAATAGAAGACATAAGTGTAAGTGAAACCTCCAGTTCTCCACTGAGCATAGTGGAGCCTGACAGCTGCAATGAGAATACTTAGAATATAATCCGCCAGAGAATTTCTGCTTGTGGGTGAGTACTTCACTGCCTTTAATCTCCTCTGTTAGCTGTTTCTTACATTGCTTCAGGTCCAGTGTGATGCTATTCCAAGATGCAGCAGACAGCATACCTCCATTCCCTGCTCTCTACAAATGGGAAAGAGTTTATCTGGTAACAAACATCCCTGCTTGTTATTGGGTAGAAAAACTTTGGAGTCTTTTCAACATTAAAGAATTTATAAACTAAGTCGGATTTAAGTATGTCCCCACCAAGTTCTTTGTCAAAAACAATGCAGTTTTGCTTACAACAAAAGAGAAGTCGGAAACTGTGCTGATTTGGATCTTAGGGAAGGAAAAAAATCCTTTCCCCCCCAAAAAAGGAATAAGTAATGAGTAAAGAATAATAATGGCTTGTTTAAAGAAAAGAGAAAGAACAAAATTCAAGAAACCATTCAAAACTCACGGACTTCACACCAAAGACATAATGGTCTATTCTTATATAAATAGATTCATTACTGTGAAAAGAATAACCTTTTCCTTGCGTAGTTCAAGTCTCTCCAGCAATGACTGAACTCTTATTCATTAGCTGACTAATGATGAAAGCACACATTTTAGGGGCCAAAGGCAGACTCTGGCAAATGTAAGGACTGTGTTCAGCATTATGTGCTAAAGGAAGTAAAAATCAAAGCAAATTAGTCAAGCAGAGGCAGCTTTCAAAGAATAACATTATCTTTAAAAGTTTGGGGTGTAGCACTTCTTTCTTGTATCCATCTATTTTACAAATAATTACTGAGAGATTCAGATGTGAACATGAATGGCTCTGGGGTGGAGGCAGATAGGCAGAGAAAATGAGCAATAACCGAGCCATGGGGCACTCCATAGAATACAGGCACGGTTCTCACATTCTGTGCATGAATCGTTAATGGACTCACAACTCTAACGGGCAGACACTATGTTGCCCTTTTATGTGGAAACTGAGGCCCATTTTTGGACAGCTCTGCTCTAGTTTCAGTGTCTAAGCTGTGAGGAAACTATCGGGGAAAGATGTCACTCAAGGGCTGCTTTGTGGGGAAAGAGACCCTCCAGGTCCCGTTTGTCAGCCCTAGAACAGAGGACGGTAGGTAACATCTAGGTGGGTATAGGGTAAATATTTATCAAATGGACTACTTGAATCCCACTTACCATTCAAGAATGATAAGAACAGGAAGAATAATAAGAATAATAAGAAGGTTTATACGGTGAAAAGTACATGGAAAGCACTAGTGTTTGTTGACAAATCTCCTGTGGGGAGGCACCATCACAGTTCAATCAATGGCTGCATGTAGGAATTATGATGTGGAGTTGGAAACAGTCTATGTGTGCTGTGGTCCTCACCAGCACAGAGGGGGGCCACAGTGACGCCTAAAAACTAAAATTCTTTTTAATTAACATCAATTAATAATATTTATAATTATACAATTAATTACTAATGCAAATTAAGATGAACTGCATGAGACAAAGTGCTTTCTTGTCATGGTTTATTATAATGAAATTTTACTTGAATTTTTAATTTTTATTTATTTTTATGAATATTTTTAGCTAAATTTTGAAATGGTTACATTGGATGCCAAAGCATAACTGAAGGAAGGGTCAACTCTTCTCTGCCTCAGGCAGTGGGTTTCAGATACTCTGCGGCAGAAGGATGCAGAAATGCAAAAGAGGAGGACTTAAGGAAATTCTCCGGGAAAAAAGAAGAAATGAAGGTGAACGTAACAAATAATCCAGCTGGAATAAAGAGTTTGCGACAAGAAAGCACTGGTGACAAGTAGCAAAGATTATTTTGAGGAGGGATAAATAATAAAACTCACATGAGAAGAATTAATTTTAGCAGTTAATCATTATAATTGTATTACAATCTGTTGATTTCCTGAGGGAAAATCAAACCTATGAGAATATGCAAATAAATCTGAAAGTGTGATATTTTACTTACATAATTATAGTTTCATTATGTTAACCTTTATATTTCCATTGACCATTACAGCATGCATATATATATATATCACATTATATTATTGTGTGTATAACATATTGCACATTAGAGTATATATATGTGTGTGTGCATGTATGTGTATGTATATATATCACATCATATTATTGTGTGTGTATATATACATTGCACATTAGAGTATATATATGTGTGTGCATGTATGTGTATGTATATGTGTACATTATATATGTATATTTATCACTCAGACACACACACACACACACATATATATATATATATATATGCCTGCTAGGCCAGCAGCACTCTACCATGGTGTTATATTCTCAGTTGTACATTTTTTTATTAATTCTCTATAACATAAATTTTTCTTCACAATTTACGCAGGTCCTGCACTCCTGGTTTATCGGTTTGGCTTACATTTATTGAGAGCAGGAGTAACCTACAGCCATCTTGAAGACTATTGGTTTAGTGACTTGTTAAGAGAATGAGACAGGCCATGAAACAGGGTCCAGTGAACTGGTGTGACCTGCTAGATGACATTGCAATTGGAAGTCCTCTGCAGAGCTGCAGAGTAACCAACAGTCATTGAAAATGATGGCCCTTTAATTCTCAGTAATGGTCCCTGTGGTCAGGGACTTAGGCCTAATGGCACAATAGCACAGACAGCTTCCATACTGACTGCAGAGGCCTAGATGGTCCATTTGGCATCTCCCTCAACCCCGCTGTTTTAAATACCATTTTTTACAAGAGCCCTCTATTGTCTTTGTCTGAAGGCATATGATACAGTGGGGATGTTTCACCCATACATAATTCATCCTAAGAGCAAAAGCATTTAGGTCCCAAACTCTCAGTAAAGTCATTTGTTCCAGACAGAAAATAAAATATTTCTGCATCCTACCTCCAAGTGAGGTTTATTTTATCCCCAAATGAGAAAAAAAAAAAAGGTACAGCACATTAAATGATAATTTTGTTCTCCATTTCAGGATGTTGGACTCTCGCTGTTGACCTCCATACGGCAGCCTGTTTATGGAAAGAAATCATGGAGAATAAAGGCAGCAAATTAGGTCTTTCTAAAGGAAGGAGTGAGCTTTAGACCTGGGCAAGAGGCTGTGTGGAAAGCAGCTGGCTGCATAAATATACTTAGTCAGTGAGACAGTGAACTGGAAAACCAAATTAGGATCTTTAATATAAAAATCTCGAGCTTAGTGGGAGATGCTCAAAGAGAAAATTCACTGAGCTAGGAGAGCGATTTGTTAGAGGAGGCAGTTCAATTGAACCGCTGGAGTTTTCTCCTTGTTTAAATGAATATAGGAAAGAATTAGGAGTCTCGATCAAGCTTCCCCACGTCTTAACTGAAGATACTTGTGTGACAACTGGATTATAAGGACAAATTTGAGCCGAAAAAGTGTCTGTTTTCTGTTTGTCACCCAAAGTAAAAAGGGACATGTTGAGACCATGTATGCATTTAAATATAAAATATTAAAATGCAAAGCTTATCACATGAAAATCCAATGCTGATGTTTAAAAAGCAGCTTGTATATTGTCATCTACTGCTCACATTCGCTTAACCTGGATTTTTTTTGCCAATATCTGAAAAAGGAAAAAAATATTAAAATGAAGGCTAGAAATAGGTAAAAGTTTCAAAAATAAAGATTACTGTGCTAATTTGAGTGCTTTGGCAATCATGAATCAGTCTTAAACAATTATCATTAGACAGTTAACACTGGTGCTGAGTCTGAGAGCCACTACAGAGACAAATGAAAAGTACTTCGTTAAATACTAGAATTTCTTAGTGAGAAACGATATCCAACAACCCAGGGAAGTCCACATTTTTGTGAGAGCTTCTTGACAGTAACCACATGTTTCCATAAACTTGGTAGTTGACTTAGGTAGTTGACTTGATCTGGAGAAGCCCTGTCTCTACCTCCTATATGCTGGATATACAGGATATAAGGCTGTAATGCTCAGCCTTGCTTGCCAGGCTTTTATGAATCTTATGGAAATTCAAATGCAGGTCCTCAGGCTTTCACAGCAAGTGCATCACTCACTGAGCCATCTCCCCAGTCTACTAAAACTTATAACAACTGTCAAATTCTGATCCCACATAGGCAGCAACTGTCCTGACACTTTTTCATTTTTCTTCCTGTATCACCTACCATTGCATGCAATACAAGACTAGTTGGCTTTAAATGACGGATTACAAAGAGTCAAAGAAGTCCATGATCAATAAAGTTAGTTCTTAGGGTGATGGAATGAGAGGTAGGAAACTTGGTCTCACAGCCCAAGTTTGCACAAAAGCTCTTGGCTTAGCAAGCCAAGTTGTCTACATTTATCCTTAGTCCCATAGAGATTCATACCGTTGTTTATATGGAATGTTGATAATAAATCATACATTTTAGAAGGATCCTCTTGTTCCAAACAACAGTGAAGGTTTAGGAAATGAGGAAAATATGATGTCAATAAAGTTAATGAATGAAAACTGCCTCAAAGGAAGGAGTAGAATATGGCATCAGGTGAACGATACACTCAAGTATGGGGATTGGGAGGTTGTTTGAGGTCTGAAAGAATAGATTCAAGGAAGACATGAGAATAGTCAATTAAGACATGAGTGAGTGGAGGAAAACTAAGTGTAGATTAAGAGAGATTGTTCTTGGAGGGTACTCTTTGAGTGTTGCTTTGGTTTATTTTTGCCCAGGCTGACATGCCCTGCTCAGTCCTCTAGAATGGTTGGCGTATACCTCCACCATACTCAACTGAAGGTGTGTACTCAGAACAGAAAACTGGCAACCAGAGAGCAGTACCTGACCCACAGGAGAACATTGGATTCTGCTCTTTATTTTTCAATGGACTGTGCTTAAAAATACTTAATAAGCAGAGGTTAGAATTTAGTGGAGAATCAACACAGGAAACAGACTTACTCTTACACACACTGAAAAATTCATTCTGGCCCATCAAGAAATTGCATGTGCAGTCATGACTGAGACACTCACAACATGCCCTCACACATCAAGGTTCCTGGATCTCAGGTTTGTGTCTAAACTCAAACTAGGACAGAAACACATGACCCCTAATTCTCAGACCTGCAGACTCATGGACCAATACCTCAATGAAAAAAAGAAATTGGCAGTCAGTGTCTGGATTAATCCTTCAGACCCAAAAAAAAATAGGAAACCTTCTAATGGGCACACTTCAAGGGGGCAGATGACTGTCCAATAACTAGGTTATCTCCTGTTAGTGTAGGGTGCTTAGCTGTGGGGAGGTTTCCATTGTGGAGAAGTACTTGTTCAGATAGGATGAATGTCTTAGTGTAGTTTACTGGTAGGGTTGTCAAACCCTGTGAAGCAGGGCACTCTAGATAGACCAGGGTACAATTTGAGGAGGCAGCGGGATCCACTGAGCATGTAATTTTATCTTCTGCAAACTCAGCCATGGAAATAAGGGCCAGTCAAATATGGTTATGCAAATAATGACACACAGAGTTCAGTTCTGTCACAGTCTGGCCCCAGGGCATTGAGGGGGTAGCTCTATGAGGTCAGGTTACAGCCCTTCAGTGGTAGAGGCTTGCTTGCAGGTTTTAACATTTGCGATTTCTGGGTCAAGCTTGTGAAAATTCCCCTAGGAAACAGCTTTATCTTCTTGGTATCTTAATTATATCTTTCTCTCCTCACCTACATTCTTATTCTTATGAGTGCTAGCCTCTCCAATCATGAGGGCCAATGCCTCATATGTCACCACACAAAACATATTCATTCTGTTTTTCTGGAAAACTCCTTTGGTAGTTGTGAGGGCCTAGAAGCATGGTAGTGACATAAACTTATATCTTGGGTTTTGACTCCAATAAAAGGTCTGCCTTGGTCAGGGTTTCTCTTGTAATCACAAACACCATGAACAAAAGGCAAGTTTGAAAGGAAAGGGTTTAGTAGGGTTACACTTCAGCATTGCTGTTTATCATCAAAGGAAGTCAAGACAGGAACTCAAACAGGGCAGGATCCAGGAAGCAGGAGCTGATGCAGAGGGCATGAAAGATGTTTACTGGATTGCTTCCCCTCGCTTGTTCAATCTAGGACCAACAGCCCAGGGACGGTTCCACCCACCATGATCACAAATGAAGAAAATGCCTTACAGTTGGATGTCATATAGGCATTTCCTCAACTGAGGGTCCTTCCTCTCTCCTCTGAAGACTTTAGCTTGTGTCTTGTGTCACAAAACCAGCCAGTACCAGGACAAAAGGACAACTTGAAGAAATGGCTGATTCTCAGATCTAGGCAACAAATATACAGGTTGAACCTGGTTCATTTTAGGCAAAAAGAAAGAAAGAGCTCCAAGGATCAACTGAAAGCTCTCTAGGTGGCAAAATTTGAATGCCTTACTCCAAAAACCATTTGCTTCATATTTGGTTTTTAACTAAAACTTGAAAGCAAATATTGGTGAGTCATCACACACACAAATGACTGAAGAGACAAATCTCTGGTGCCAAAAAGTTTTTAAACAAAATGTGAAGATGTTGGGTCCAGGGGAGTCACACAAAGATGAGAACACCACCAAGGCTAATAAGCCAGAAGCAAATTTTATTCCAGAAACCAGATCCTAAGAAAACCAGAAGCAAACTTAAAAAATAAAAATAAAAAAACACCGTGGGGCACAGAAGCTTATTAGATAGCTGAGAACACAGCCAGAGATGGTGTTTGTTGGGCTGTGGCAAAAGGCTGGTTTCTGAATCCATTTTTCATAGTAGGGGTACCAAGCATTAGGTCTGGGCAAAGGAATTTTTACAACCTTGCCCTGACCCTTGGTTTAGTCAGTGAGTACCCTAGAGAGGGGAGTGAGTTTTAATGTCAATGGGTAACTAGACAGCCCTCATGAAATATGTTTCAGAGGAGATTACAGCAAAAGTCACTAATTGCAAGAAAACAGATGTCTTTAGCAATTAGAAAAGGGACTGCTAGTGATACTAGAAGGTTAATAAGTTAGGATTAACTGGTTCTTAGGCTGAGAACTTAAAGGATAGTGGAAAGCGGTTCACACCATCTCAAGGTAAAACTCAGATACTGACTGTCATACTTTACAACCTCCATTATCAGAGCTCGTTAATTAAACCATTGTATTGGTCCACTGACTCCTGGCACCTCCAGGCAATGTATACTAAAGCCCCATACCTCTCCTTAATGGTGCCAGTTTCCCATAACAGAGACAGTGCCTAACCCAGAGATCAATATTTCTGCCTCCTAAAGGTTAACTCAGTTCACATCTGTCCTTTATCAAGGATGGCCAGGACACTACTTTCAATTTGCAGGGAGAAGCTCTGGCCTTGTAAATAAGACAGCTAGTTGTAAAATGAAATGACCTAAGTTTCCCAAGCATCTGAGAAAATAGCTCACTGTGAATGAGTGACTCTTGATCTGCTGAGAAAGCTGCCGATAGTCTGTTCTCATTCTTCTAGACTTATAACTTTATATTTCTTTATTTTTCCATTCTTATTTTTGGAAGGTCATGAGTTGTCCTGTGGGTGCTGGGAACCAAGCTTGCGTCTACTGTGAGGGCAACAGGTGATCTGAAATACTTCGGTATTTCTCCAACCCAGGCTGCCATATTTAATTAGAAAATGTATGTAATCCAACATTTATAAAACACTCGTGGAATCAAGATTTCTGAATTGTCATGAGCCTAAGCAGTTTATATGTATAATATTTTTATTTCCGGCATCCAGGGAAAAATAATACAAAGAATAGAGAGAATAAAAATCAATACCACTATTATCAATTCCAATAAGCACAGTAAAATTGTGTTTCTTTAAAACAATTTTGCATGTAGATATCTAATCAGGTAACTTCTTCCATACTATATATACTCTATCTCCATAACAGGAAAATACAACAAATTGGGCAGTTGCAAGGGAGAGGGAGAGGGGGAGAGAGAGAGAGAGAGAGAGAGAGATT
This sequence comes from Dicrostonyx torquatus, assembly GCA_028555095.1. Taxonomy (NCBI): domain Eukaryota; kingdom Metazoa; phylum Chordata; class Mammalia; order Rodentia; family Cricetidae; genus Dicrostonyx; species Dicrostonyx torquatus. The sequence continues at coordinate 2,159,311 of JAQHUG010000160.1, forward strand.
TTTACAAGAACTGTGGGCTCTGATATCCTCCAGCCTGGCAACGGCCATGGCTTGAATACAGCTTGGTAGCTGGAAAGCTAGCAATTTAGAAAGACATAAGGTGAAAGGCTTGGCTCCAGCCTTCATTGACTTGTAGATTGCTCAGGAAGAGGTTGCTGGCTCCAAAGCTGGTGAGGTATGCAGGTGTGTGGCTGAGAGGAGATGCCCTGGAAAAGGAATATGAATAGGGAATTACTCAAGAGTTGAGAGAGCATTCAGAGCTGGAGAGGAGACAATAAACGCAGGTCATGCTGGAAGGACGAAAAGTCCTGAGCTGCCCTTGAACGATAAAGATGGTGTAAAGAGTCTGATTCTTCCTCGTGCCTCCGAGAACACACTTAGGGCAAAGCACCAGTTTCTATGTTGGGGCGATGGTCCCCGACGAAGAACAACTGAGCAAACCACTGTTTGTAATCCACCAAATGGGAAAGTGTGAAAAGCAGGCTGAATACTGACCTTACTCCAGTGCTGGGTCGAGGAGGAACTGTAGATACCTCTATTTCAGCATGTTTCTTTGTGACCCCTAACAAGGCATTCTTGGCAGTCAAGCAGAGCTCTGAGCAGGCACACGGCTTTGTTAGTGAATGCAGAAGGGATTTCAGATGTATAACTCAAGAGGTGCTAGAGACCCACTGCTGAGCTAGTTTTGAATGTCCCCAGTTAAAAAAAAAATCAAACATTAGCCCTTATAGAGCTATGTTACTGTGTTTCTCTATAACCTTAGAAATGGAAACTCAGCTCAGCTGAAAGAAAAAGAAAAGTGGTAGGAGCTTTGAAGATTTAGAATACAATCTGGTTATAGGATCAGGGCAGAAAAAAAATGGTATGCAAATTAAACAAGAGAAAGTCTACAGAACAGAAGACACAATACAGTGCAAAGAGACTCCAACAGTCAATCAGAATTTGACCTTTCTCGCTATGGAACTTAGCAGCTTGGAGCAGTAGATAGAGGTGGTTGCACACTCTGTATACAAGGCAATGTACTGACTGGTTGAATTCATGGAAAGGCTATGGAATTGTCCCCGCCTAGATGACACTGAGGATGAGTGAACTCTCATTTCTCCAGAGGCAAGAGGCAGAGCTGTGATCAAACCCAGCACATGTGGCAAGGATGCTCTTTCTTGCTAGCTTTTAAGGTAAAATCATCTTTTACCAGTCTTCTCAAGCCTGAGCTTATATCATGACAATTATTGATACTACTATTATCAAAACTTTGAATGGAAGTTCCATCTATGTTTAGGTAAATTAGTACCACAGTGTGCACAATATTATACTTATAATTAATGAAGTTGTCAGATTATCATTCAAGTTTAACTATTAAAATCATAATTTTGAAAGAGATACTATTTGGGATCTAGAGAGAAATATGTGGGATGCTATTCCAACTTTTATACATGTCAGGGCTTATAAATAATCTAGTATTTTTAAAGGGCAAAGCTGAGTGCATCAATGCTTGGGAAGTATGCCTATAGCATAAAGTTGAACTTCAAACATCCAACGTTTTTCTTACTCCATCCAGAAGAAATTTTAAGGTGATCAGAAGTTATTTGTTTTTGCCATATCATAGCTTGAAAAAAAATACCCTTCAAGTGGGATGTGTTTATTTTTAACTCCTGTTGATTCACAACACTGTTTACAATGGCGTCACTGAGCATCTGAGCACCCATCGTTTACCTTCTGTTGTGTGAAGAGAGAAAACACTGCTTGTTTTGCTTCTTGTCAACATCGGAGTGTGAGGGAGGATAGCAGATGTTGCTCTGTGGTGCTGGAGCCAATCCGATGGAGCCATGACTGTACTTTCCTAAATAAGCCAGTTGAGCACCATGGGAAAGCACATTCCGAGTAGAACTCTCATATATATATGAGATGTAAAAGCAGAGATCTGGAATCTCAGGCAGATAGATTAGAGGGAAGAGGCAACATAAAGTATTTTAGGATCTAGTAATTCCTGCAAACTTCCCCAGCAGCTCAGCTTGCACCTTCGCTGTGCATCCCAGGCTTCCTTGAACAGATATGCCTCTCCAGAAAGAAACTCCTCCTCACTTACAGGGAGCAAAGTCAGCAGAGCATCCGGGCATGCTGCTTGAGAAGGCAGAGGACATGGATTGCCTTCTCAAGTAGCATTCTTGTGCTTTTCTAAGAGGTCTCTTTGTGCATTCCAGTTCCATCTTGTTTACAAAAGTACAAACTAAGAAATAATTGCTGATTTCCACCTGCCGTAGTCTTCTTAAACAGTACACAGAATTCTCAGTATTTTCTTTTAAAGATTCTGTCTTTTTCCCTTATGCTAATTAGTACTACAGGGTCCACAAGGTATATAATATATAATTTTAATTAAGGAACACACAACTAGAGAGTCTTTGCTGAACAGAGATCTGAAAGAAAATTAAAGAAGGAATTGCTTGATGTCATGATTTGGCTGCTGTGCCCCTCCTCTTATACACACCTTCCTCCATTGCTCTGCTCTTATGGCCAATATTGTAAAACATGGGTAATCTAAGCTGCAAGTACATGTCTGAAGTTTTGTATGCTTTATAATTTTTGACTTAATTAATTAATATACATTTAATCACTATTTCTATTTTAGAAACACTGATAGGTTTAAGGTGGCAAATTTTTAAAGTCAAGATAATAGAAGAAACTTTTAAGGCTAATGCTTTGGGACTTTTTGATGTGACAGGGATCTGAAGAAACAGGGGCAGTAGACAGGGTGGGAAGGAGTTAGGTGAGGGTAGAAACAGAAAAAAAACAGTACACATTGACTACATGTATAAAACTGTCAAAGACAGTAACTGAAGAGAAGGCAACTCTGTCACTGGTCGTATCACGAAGGGAACTGGGTATCATGACGTTAAGTGAAACCTCAGACTTCGGAGAACAACTAGCCACATGTTTTCATGTGTACCAGTAGAATTGGTCACAAAGAAAAAGGGATCCAGGTAGTTACAATCAGAGCAGGAAAGACCTTGGGCAGGGAGGGACAGAAGAGGGTCGCTGAGGTTTCATGGAAGGATGGCTTCTGATGACCTACAGTAGGATAATCAGCAGACAAGAATTAAATCTTTCTAAGTACTTAGGACTCTTAACATTCCTAACACAAGGAAATTGCTTACTTCTGAGCCGGCAGATGCCAGTAAACCAGATCTGGTTACTTAATGAGCATTGCACTGAATTGTTACACTGCATCCCATAAATATCCATAACTACTATGTGGTAATTTAAACTGAAATCTATTAAAATAAATAAAAATAATGACAATCTTAGCACCATTTCACTGCAATACATCAGGAAACCGAAAATCACCTTTAGAATGGCACTTATTTATCAATGTGTTTTCATGTGGCTTGGCAGTTCAACCCTACGACAAACAACCTGCAGGTCCACCAAGATTTCAGGCATTTAATAAAAGTGCTAGCATTTTCAACAGTCATCACAGTCCCAAAACTAATGGGAATAAATCCTAGCTTTGAGAGGCCTTAGAAGTCATTTATTTAGCATATATACTTCATGTGCAGAAGAATACAACTAGTAATGACAGCATGTAAATTGGAGAAAAATGCTCACCAAGGTGCGGTGGAAGGAATGAAAAGGTCCCGCTTTTCCACAGTAAATAAGATGACATATTGATAGTGTATCTCATCTCCTGTAGATGATAAACTGAACAGCAGCGGAGTCTCTATCCAGGATGCTGAGTGTTGTTTTGGATTTCTTTTTTTTTTAATCTTTAACTCTTTGCTCTTTACTCTTTATTCTTTGGGTGCCTGCCACCCAGCTCCCAAATTAACCACACGGAGTCTTACTCTTTCTTGTGAATGCCCAGCCTTAGCTTGCATTATTTCTTACCATCTTTTCTTAACTTAAGTTATCCCTTCTATTTTTTGTATTTTGTAAATACACCTTTATCTTTGTGAACCATGTTTGGGCTTTGCTGCCGACTGTGTCCCTTCAACAGTTGTCTAGGTGAAAGATCTTTTCCTGCCTAGTAAATCCATGTCAATACCTCAGTGATATTTTTAAAAAAGCAATATTAGCCAGGTGATAGTGGCACACACCTTTAATCCTAGCACTCACTCAGGAGGCATAGATGATGTGCAATTTCCTCTGTATGCTGTGAATATCTTTTATTGCCATTGGTTAATGGAAAAGCTGCTTTGACTTATGACAGGGCAGAATAAAACCAGGTGAGAAATCCCAACAAGGACAGAGAGAGAGTAGGCAGAGTCAAGACAATTTCATGTAGCTACCAAAGAAGAAAGACACAAGAACCTCATTGGTAGGCCACAGCCTCATGGTGAATCATACATTAATAGAAATGGCTATTCCTAGATATCTAGGAATATGTTTGAGCCATTGGCCAAACTGTAATTAATATAGATTTTCTGTGATTATTCAGGTCTGGGCAGCCAGGCAACAGAAGCACAGTCTCCATTCACAAAGAGGCAGGTGGATTTCTGAGTTCATGGCCAACCTGGTATACTGAGCGAGTTCCAGGGCAGCCGGAGTTATACAGAGAAAGCATCTCTTAAAAATCAAAAAAAGAAATAGGTCAGCAGTCAAAAATTCCAGGAAGGGGAAGTTGGAACAAAAGCAATTCTAGATGAATTTTCAAACTGGATTGGTTTAAATATACAACAGCTGATGACACAGACATGTTTGGGTAAAAGCCTCCTGAAGTCCTGGAAGGTCTATAGATCCCTAGATGCATTCAGAAATCTTGTAGGTAAACAGAGGACAAAATGCTATTGGTTGGTACTGGCTGAAAGGGATATTGCAGCATTTGTGCAGTTGAATAATAGCTGCAGAAACACTGCTTACTGCACACTGCAATGACAGGAGTTAGCTGCACACACTTATGTAAAGCAAGTCAGAATGTGTCCAGGGTCTTGGATTATGGAGCAAGTGGTATTTATGAACAGGTTTTCAATAGTGAATCTCCCAATGCTTCCACTGCCAAATGTTGTAGAGTAATGACCCTTTCTTAGGATCTCCTCACTATATAAGTTAGAGTTGGAATAAGAGGAAGAATGTTGTGAATTAGCAAATCAAAAGCCCAAGGTGAGACAGAAGAAGTTTCAAATGCGATTTCTCTATTGGTGTGGAAGGGGAGTTATTTGCTACTCAAAAAACAAAACAAAACAACAACAAAAAAAACCCACTTGGCAGTTTTCTGTGGTTTTCTAAACTTCTACAATTCAGGAAAATGATGCTTTAAGACAACTACAAACATGACGATAAAAATGGTCTCATTTCAAACCTGAAACTTAGGTTGTGGGAGGGAGCATCATGAGATGACCAGTAGGTGAAGGTGCTTAATGCCAAACCTGCCGTCATGAGTTCAGTTCCCAGGACCCATGTTATAATCAAAGAGAATCAACTCAGATTGTCTTCTGATCTCCATTCATGAACCCTGGCATGCCTCTCAACAGATAGATAGATAGTGGATGGATGGATGGATAGATGGGTAGATAGATATCCAAAAGGAAACAGATATACTGTCTCGTTTTAGAAATGAGTTCTGTGTTCCCTTAGCTTGCTAGTTCTATGAAACAAAACCAAGTATATATTTCCTAATGAAGAAAATTAATTATTTTTTATTTCAAATATATTTGTATCTCTGTATGAGAATGTGCTCCAGTGGGACCTGTGCGTGCACATGTATATATAACTCACATGTGCTAACACTGCAACCCCAGACCATCATTATTGACATTAGGTTTCACTATATAGCTCATACTGTCCTTAAACTCCCTATGTATTCTAGACCACCCTTGAGTTTGCCATTCTTCTGCCTTCTGAGAACTCTGTAACTTTCCAGCATATGTCACCGTTTCATTGATCTTATTTTTTAATGCAGGAATGTTATTACCTAAATGTGAACTGAATATGTCACTGTGAAGAAAACATTTTTTGAGTATCATTTAAAGTTCTGTCTATTATTTTGGTTTTATTTATGTTGTAATGGAAAAGGGCATTAATGGTTTAGTCAGACATTGTCATGAAGTAAATAACACAAGATAAAATCATTTAAAGACTTGATTTAATTAGAACCTAATTTTAATGCTAGGATATCCTATTGGACAAGTCAGTTATTTCATTAAGACTCATATCATATTTGTCTTGCAAAAATGACAAGTGTAATTTCCTGAGGTAAGTTACATACCAGCTCATCGTTTCAAGGAAACAAGAAGTCCAACAGCCCTTTTAGTTTTAAACATGGAGAAACCAATTTCTCCACATTCCTTACACCAAGTCTCATCAGTATTTTATACATGAAAACATGTGATGGGGTGAAGGCTTTGATCAGGCAGAAAGTCTAAAACAGAACAGGATTGGCTATCTACCTAGGCTGCTGGAAGGTGAAATTTGTTGTTCTCAGAAGGGAATGGAAGCACAGGAATGTGAAATACAGGTTACAAAGTATCAGAAAAAGTAATTGTGACTATTCTCCAGGCAAAACAGCATCAAGTCCTACACAAACAAGAAGCACACAAATGTGGGGTCCAAGGTTGGAGGGCTATTGTAGGAGTCCGCTTATTTATTTCCCAGCTGCCAAGACTCCCGAAATAATCACACAGAAACTATATTATTTGAAATACTGTTTGGCCAAAAACTTAACCATATTTTTGGCTAATTCTTACATCTTAAATTAACTCATTTCCATTATTTTATATTTTACCATGAGGTTCGTGGCCTGCAAGCAAGGTTCCAGCAAGCGTCTTGCATCTTTTTCCTCGGGTGGCTTCTTGACATCTTGACATCTCCCGACTCTGCCTTCTTTCTCCCAGCATTCAGTTTTGTTTTCTCGCCTAGTTCTACTCTGCTAAGCCACTGGCCAAAACACTTATTCATTAACCAACAAAAGCAACACATAGACAGAAGGACTTCCCACAGGAAATGATTGTGACTATTCTCCAGTCAAAACAACATCAAGTCCTCCAACCACAATGCTGTGTTAGATTACTCTGTTCCTCTGTGGCTGGCACAATGGGCTCAGAGTACCAGGATGTGCAATGTTTGCATCACGTTATCCATGTTTCAGAAGAGACATAGAAGTGAATGATCACCTGCACACAATGATAGTGCTGCACCAGCTGTTTGCCCCAGGCTTGAAGAGAAGTCTAACCAGCCCGATGATCTCCATATTCAAGATGAGTGCCGCAGTTTACTCTCTTGCCTTAAGTTAGATAGACAGCCATTAATTAATGAGCATGTGTACCTCTGGTGACAATATGATTAGGACCTAAACTATATCAAATGTACTCTTTTCTAATCTGTTTTATATCTGTGCCCTTCCCTGAAATTTATGGTATACTGATCTTTTTGAACCTTAACTGAAAAGTCTTATGAATTATGGTGTGTTTAAAATATATACTTTTACTCTTCAAGCAAGTGGTATCAACTAAAACAATTTATGGGACTGCGTTTCTGAATATATCCCATGGTTCATGTTTTTCCTTGTAATTCTGATGGAGGGTGAAGTCATTAATTCTTTAAGAAATGGCAGCAATAAGACAAACAAAAATGAAATAAAGAGTATGGAGTACATGGAGATAATCTCGACCCAGTCCGGCCTGCATTTAGAGATGGTTACAAATAAATAACGGAGTGACTGAAGAATAAATAATAAATAATGGAATTACTTAGGAAAAGTAAAACTAGCAGTATTAATAAATTTATAGTCTCAATAGTGAACGGAGACCATAAAAGCAATTTCCTCTAGATGACCTCAGAATTTAATTCTTTTAAACAGAAATAAAGAGATAGAAAGAACTGGATGGGAGAATGACAAATGGAGAGAGATAAATGAGAGTCATAAACACACAGAGAAACAAAGATGAGAGACAGAGAAAAAAGAAAGAAAGAAAGAAGGAAAAACGGAGGAGGGACAGAGAAGAGAATGAAAGCCTGTAAGCTCAGAAGGCAGGGTCAGTGAGGCTTCAGCTACTGACCATATTTCAGTAGTGCACTAGGTTTGATAATACTGATTATTCTTCCTACTAAAATCCTATTTATTCTTACAAGGAAAAGATCCAATATCTTCATAAAAAAGAATCACCTAGCAATTAAAGACTCTAAGAAGAACTATTTGAATTTGTGTCAAAAACGCCTCTTCTGAAGCCATGTGGGCTCTGTGGATAATTCCTAACTGGCAAGTCCCTTTCTTTATTCCCACCATGATGTTTCAACTGAAAAGATAGCCTCTGATTATCATCAGGCAAGAAATACGTCTTACCCCAGTTGTCTACAGACTGCACAGCTAAGGGAGTTATAAACAGGTGGCATCCTTTCTAAACAAGCTTCTAACCTATATAGATGGAGTCAATTTACTTATTTTGTGAAGTAAGTTGGTTTTGAGTTCGCTTCCAGCTGAGGCTTCTTTCCAGGACCTCAGTTCATAAGGAACTCATTACTTGATCTGTTGACACAGTTTTTAATATCCTAACACATCTCGAATAATATAGAATTCTTAATTTGTATCCACCCCTTTCAATCTTGCTCCTCTACTGTAGTGCTTACTTTTGGGCAAGAAAAGGCAGCATTCATTCTTCTAGGTTAGTCACCAAAGAATATTGGTTAATTTCTGACTATCAGATAGTCACAGTGTCTGCCAGGCTCGTGGGTTATTCTTCCAAACATACTACTGATATGATTTTTCCTCCCCATTATTCTGCTCTCTACCTCCCTCAAGGCAGTATCATGTCCTACTTCATAGCTGCAAATGATCTCCAGTATTCTCAGCAATCTGTGGTTGTATAGCAATCAAAATTCTTTGTTTAAAACACAGATTTGGTTATTGCATTCCTGTGTTTACCCCATTCTAGTATCCCTTCTTATTGGATTCCATAGTTGGATTCCTGATGATGCCTCATATCACTAAGTGGGAGAGACCATTCATGGCCATCCGGTATGAGGTAACTCGCCAATTATTCTATATCATAAAACAGTATTTCACAGCACAGTATAGTCCTTATAATTTCCTATTTCTTATATACGTATCATATCTTTGATGATGATGACTATTACTTAAAATAATTTTTGAGAATTCAAAAGAAGCATGGATAACTTGGAATAAGAGTTGAATGAGGCTGAGCAGGAGATATGACCTTTGGCAAAGGCTTTGGAGAGTAACAAATATAAGTACATGGAATATTGTGGCTTGGCTATGAAGTGTCCTCACAAATAATTATGTGATGGGAACTTGGTCTATAGCTTGTGGAACCATTCTGGGAGCCTTGTAAAAGGAAGTAGGCCACTTGCAGTGAACCCATGGGATTGTCTTGGCCATGACTGATTCAAACTCTGCCTCTTGTCTACCACAAACCCTGCTTAACTACACATTCCTACTGTCTTGGTATTCGGATCAATTGAGTAAGGCAAAGTAAACACAACCCAGACCCCTAAAAACAAGAATTAGAATACAACAAAGGTCTGAAACAAAATGAATTGACTGTGAATTGACTCATCTTTGCAGAAATATAAAGTTTCTGTAGAAGAATACAAGCAAGGTATGGCATGGGTGACTTGGATGAGCTTGGATGATGGGTCTAGTTATAATGGATAACACAAGAGGGATATAGATGTATTTTCACCCTCATCACCATTTGAACTGGGATTTGGAGAAGTGAGAGGCTCAAGGCATACAAATAGGAATCTCTGGTAATGGACTTACATGAGCTTTGAGTCGGGAGTACTCAATGTATGCCACACTAATGGAGAGAAACATTGTATCTTTAACTTTAATTCTATTACTTTTTGGTCAAAGACTTCCTCCAAATATTTCTGGAACTTGAAATCCATATTGTTCCTCCTCAAGTCTAATTCTGTAAATCTGAATAAGTGAGATCTGTTTCATAAAGTTGATATGAACTCATTAACTTCATCGTGAAGGTGTGAAAAGCTGTGGTCTTACTTTTTTCACCCAAGTGGGTTGTCTATAATAAAACACCTATCACTTCAGGGATTTTGAATTAGCAAGCCATCTGGAGGGAAAAAAAAAGCAATAATGAGGACAGTATTACTCATGAGGGAAGGACTGAGTTTGACTCAAGGGATAAACAGTATTATGATCAGTTTTTTTTTAAGTTTCAGTTTATATTAAATTATCACACTTCTGAGGGTCACGCTTCTTGAAACAGATTTCTGCATTCCAAACCCAGATTATAGACTTGAAGAAATGGACCAGTAGCTGTTAATTAGGTGCAGATCCTAATCTTTAACTCAGGGCTAGAGAGGTCCTGGTGATTTTCTCACCAGGGTTCTCTGTCATTATGTACCAGGACCTGCTTGTTGAGGGACAGGAACACACTGTTAAAATATCCTGCACAAGTGTCTTCTTATTATGGGGCTGCTATCAACACAGAGCTCACACTTGTATTACAAAATACTAAATAAAATAAAGCTAGTCCAGGTGAGAGCGTGTGTGTTTGTTTAATGCTGGCTGGTAGAGAGTGACACATTCCATGCTTTAGAAAGAAACTTGGCATTATTCTGAAGAGCAAAATAAGTTTTTAACTTTTGTCTCATGTATTGTATTATATTTTGCACTGTCACAATAATGAAACAATATAGTTTTTAAAATCCTGTTTGTCTAAGGTTAGGTCAGTAAATCAATGGCATATTTGCAGTCTATTTTGTGGTTATGCATTTGAAAGCTGAGGGGCTCCTGACAGTCATTGAACAGTGAATGATGAGGTAGGAGAAGAGCTTAATAGAGCTTCATATAAAGTCTGGAGTTTAGGTTTTATTCTTTATATATTTGTGGCATGAAGATAGTCATTTATATTAGCAAAATACAATCAATTTTATATAGTGCTTCTTTACACAGATAGTATATTACCTGGTAGTAATAGTAGATTTCAGTAATTTTTCTATGTACTTTTGTAATGCCCATATTTTCTACGATGAATATATATTACTTTATAAATGAGAAAGTATTAAGTGCTTACTTTTACAAAAACCCCTGAGGAGATGAATGACTCATACATTTGTTTTGTTCAATTCATTTTAATTTGGTTCACAGAGCACAGCAATGGAAGATGCCATAATAAACATCACAGCAGAAACAACATATGGACTTTTATTCAACACTAAACTTCTTCCTGACTGTCCAACTTACATCATGAAAAAATTTGATTGCTGCTGAATAACTGGACATAGATTTTCTTTGTCCCAAGACATTCAAGCTAGTTATATGAATTCATATGCACACATATATATATCCCCATATTCCCCAAAGGAAAATAGACACAAATGCACAGTGGTAAAAATATATATAAGAACAAAAACACATATGTGTATATTTGAGTATATATATGTGTGTGTGTGTGTATATATATGAGAACATGTATATATGCTTATATATATGAAGTACATATGTATACATATGAAAACAAAAATATTAAAGGAGAAAGGATTTATTTTGGCTCAAGATCTTAGACAGTTTATTCTGTGCTGGCTGTCTCTATTGTTTCTTTCCTGTTGAAAGGCAAACCGTTCTGGCAGAAGAGCACAGTGGAATGAAATAATACTGCCTGTATGACTAACTTCTTTATTTCCCCATTTTTTTTCCATCCAGCCCTTGTCCTGTTGAACAGAGCTATCATGTTTCCCACTTACTCAGTTCTTTCTGCAGCGTCCTCGTTGATGCCCTAGGAAGTATGTTTTACTAACTTATGTGCCTCACAATCCGATCAAACTGATATTTAAGACTAGCCACCATACCAGTAAAAAGTGATGTCAGGGTCGCTGGTAAACAATGGGGATCGACCCCACCGTGACATGAGCATGTGGACAGATGCACAATCATGTAGGAACCGAGGAGAAGTGGATATTTCCCATCCAAACCCCTCTACAAGTAACTACGATATAAGCTGAATGGCCTTCTATGCCTACAAGTAAAAGTATTAGACAGAAAGTTCTGGGTGTAATGTTCAAGGAGGCTTGATTTGGTGCGTACAGAGTGTTTACCACAATCTTAACTTGGGGATGGGGGAAGAGGATGAGTTGCAGGTCATGAAGGCATTTGTTTCACCTCAGTTTTACATGACTCCAATGTATTAGTAACTCTGAACTGGGACAAGGGAAGTCCTCCAAGGATAATCCCGTATACATTGAAAGCCTCAAACAAAAATGACTCTGAGGGGATTGTCTGCTCCAAAATGGATACCTAGGAAAGTGTTTTCCCAGGATCACACTCAATGTGATTCAAAAACTGCTGAAGTTGTGGTTAAAGGAGACCAGGCGCATGGTGAGCTGGCAGCAGAATCTGCAAGTTTTACCCGAGCAATACTGGTTTTGCAGGTATGAACGATACTATAGTAAGAAGCTCAGTGAGGCTTCTAAAAAATTTCTGAAGCAAGGCAATTGGTGGCAAGGTTAGATGCCCCGAAAGGAGGCCTTGAGAGGATTTTGCATGAAGTTGGGAGAGCTAAGCATAAGTTGTAAGGGTAACTGCAGGATTTTGGAGATGCCAGACCATGGGAGCATGGAGTATACACTCAAGAAAATGAAGTTTTAGTAGAGTTGTTGCATTAGAAGAGTCTATGTGTACTTTCCATAGCACAGCTGGAGAAGGAGGCCTGCTGAAAGCTCTAAGAGTCCATGAGTCCTAATGTCAGATATGCAGCTGGTGGAAGGTTTGATATTTTTCGCTTGGGATTTGTTGTTTTTTTTTTTCCTTGTCATCCTCCCTTCTTTCAGTTTAGGAATGAGAATGCCTATTTGGTACCATTGCATATTGGAAGTATGTAACTATAAATTTTATATATCTATTCCCAGCTAAAAGATGGACTTTAATCTTAGAATAAACTTTGGACTTTGGAACAGTACTGGGGCTATTAAGGGTGACAGAGACCTTTCAAGAAGGACTAAATAAATTTTGCATTATGAAATTTTAGGACTCAGGGGCAAGACGGTTTTATTTAAAGTGAAGTCTTTGGATGTCAAGTTGTCAAAAATAGAGTTGTGATGATTAATTTTTATTGCCAACTACAAAAAGAGTTACACTCACCGAGGAGAAAAATCTCTCTCTCTCTCTCTCTCTCTCTCTCTCTCTCTTGTGTGTATATGTGTGCATGGATACATGTATATGTGTATACATATATATATATATATATATGTCTAAATACATTTAACTGAAATGGGAATATTCACCTTGAATGTGGCTTCACCGTTCCATGGAATGAGTTTCTAGAAAAACTGTGTCAAATGCAAATCATTTCTCTCTTTGTATTTTCTAGGAGTGGAGGCAGTATGAGCAGCTGTCATGGTTTCTACTCAAAATAAAACTTTCTTCCCTTACATTGTTTTATACCAGGCCAAAGCTGTGGGAAAATTTACTAATGAAATAAGTATTATAACATTTTGGCTACTATCAGGCAGTGCAGTACATGGTAAGATCTCATGGCTATCCACTGAGTTTGGACACAAATTGAGATTCTTTGTACCAACAAGAGCTGCATCCCAAATAATTCTTTAAACGGAAGCTGAAGCAGAGCACATTCACATTTACATCAATGTGTCACTCAAAACCCTTGGATTTTGCATGAGCAACATTTATAATCTCTTTTAATTATCTCCCTAAGTCAAACTCTCCACTCTGAGTTATCCACTAATTTATTATTCCTAGGACAACCATAATTCATCCCATTTATGCTGATGGATCTCATTATTCAAAAATTCTTGCATCCCATATAACTTTGTATTTGTAGTGCCTTTGCCTTCAACTACATGTGCAAAAGACATCTTTACTACAGACACAGTGAAACCTTCTTATTACCAAGCTCTTGCTATTTCTTCTTCCCTAGAAAACTTTTTTATGTTATACCACAAACCTTTCTGAACTCCAAGGTGGCAATATGTCCTTTCTTATCTGAAAAGCATATAACCTTTCATCTACATCTCCACTATGACATTTGGCTCCTCTTATTGGTGTTTCTGCATTTCATTTAAAATTCTGACTTTTTGACTCTGTCTCTGACCACTGTAGGGTTGAAGGAGACTTTGTTTCATGCCATCTCCTTCCTTATTATTTTCCTTTTGTAAACGCCCAATCAATAGCAAACATACTGGCAGGGGAGTATAGATTATGAGTGGACAAAACCAGCTGATTAAGTAAAACCTGTATTAAAGTCACATACATTTCCTATCTCTTCTATTTAGTTGTTCATCCATGAAAGAAACAACCATCTCTTATTAATAACAATATCACTCTAATAAGAATGCCTAGCACATAGGAGTGACTTACTAAATACACAAGTAATTTTTAGTATGATATTTATCCCAAGAGACTGTTGTGGAAGTAAAAGAATAAAAAAATTAATCTCTTGAAACAACATTAAGATGGAGCAGAGATATTAAAAGATAGGGAAGAGTGCTGTGAAAAGGTATCTTTTTAAAGGTGACATGATCCTTACTCTCATGAAATGACAACCTTAATCGGTAAAAGGCTGTCACAGGACTGAGCCTGTCAATATTCTATCATGAATGGAAGAGGGCCTCCTTAGGCTCTACCCACTTCTGAGGAGCTACCCAATGTTAATGGTTAAGGGAGAGAATTTTCTTCAGTGTTGTAGCCATTGGTAAGTTGCCCATACTCACAGCAGTAACCTCCTACTCATACTTTGTTAATTAAACTCATCAATTCACACTCACACCCACACAATACATACTCCCATGCTGTGGGACAATGGTTTTATCCTGTAAAGATTTGTTTCTTGTACTTATTTAATACACGCTGATTGGCCAGTAGCCAGGCAAGAAGTATAGGCAGGGTGACCGGGCAGGAAGTAGAGGTGAGGCAATGAGAATTCTGGGAAAAGGAAAATTTCAGTCTATCTTTGTGACCCAGCTTCAGAGGAAGCAAGATGTGACTGCCTTGCTGGAAAAGGTACCGAGCCATGTGGCTAACATAGACAAGAATTATGAGCTAATGTAAATTATAAGAATTAGTTAATAAGAAGCCTGAGCTAATGGGCCAATCAGTTTATAACTAATGTAGAACTCTGTGTGAGTCTTTGGGACTTAATGTCTGCAGGACCAGGTGGGACAGAAAACCTTGGTCAACTTTCTCATACTGTAAAAGTGGGAGAGGACCTTGTTAACAAGAAAAAGGGGTTCAGTGGGAGAGGGTAATGGGAGAACAAACATTATCCAACTACATTTTATGTGTACATGAAACTTCCAAAGAATTAATTTTAGAAGAATTTAAAATATGTGACAAAGTACTCTTGTTTAATTTACCATGAACAACTAGCTTATTTAACTACACAACGATATTTGAACAATATAAGAGCAGCATTGGTGGGACCTGAACTCAATCAAAGCACCCAGTAATCACTCAAATGGTAAGTGTAAAACCCATGGTGGCAAAACATTAATATTCCATGTGTGTACCAAAAAGGACATGAGACAGTGACTATACCGAATACAAGTGCTTGTCTCTTTATTATATTCTCTTTGTTTGTGTCACCCATGGAAGAATATCAATAGATGGGTTCCTGAAAAGCATTTCCAAATTGTAAGTGTAAGTTAGTAATTTGATCTTTTGTATGATTATGATAACTGCTACAAATCTGAGATCCTTCTGTGTGCATTTATTCTAGGGTGAGTTGCATTGTTGAGTTACTCATGTTCTGTCACCTCTCAAATTGCTTTAGACTTCTTAAGTAACATGCTTCGGGGTAGAATATAATGCTAAAGGACAGTCAGCTATTGCATTGTAATTGGAGTTTTACCTAGTGGCGTTTAGCATGTCCTTGAAAGCAGCAGAAAGAGTTGATATCAAGTGTAATTGTGAAGTGTTGGCTCCAGCTAGACACATTCTCAAGGACTTGTTCCTTATACTGTGTATTAGCATCTCTTATGACCCATAAAATTAGTATAGAACTTTTACCTATATTAAGAGTTCAATGCTATTTATAAAGAAGTCATATGTATTAATTGAATTATCACATATTATTGTCATAACTATCATAGTCTGTGGTAGACCCAGGAACAAATAATAAATATAACAATTGATACATTTACACACGAGACAATTATTGTTTTTTTCCAATGTGAAACTTAAATAAGGGAAAGAAAGTAAACTAAAGCATTATCACTACTTCTAAAACTTCAGTGCATGTGTATAAATGAAGATGTGGTTTAAGAGAGGCTCATGAAAAGATGGGCTATTTTCTTGATCATACTAACAATATGATGTGTAACAAAGACGGTAATGCAAGGGGCGAGGAGGGCATCCCTGAAATATTAGGTCAATTTGATTCTAATATGCAAAGAACTTTGAGATGTTCATTTCTTAACAAAGAATAATTGGATTTATAAATAATTCCAAATCAAGCACATGAAAGGGAGGATTATGGTATTCATCTCTTCTTAATACTTTTAATTAAGAAATTAACATGTAGCCTTTTAGATTGCAGTTTTCTTTGCCCATAGAGAAGAGAAAATGATTGCGTCTATTCATCTGACAAAAAGAAAAATTCAAGAAATAAAAAAGGAAGGGAAAGTAGGCATGGAGGAAGTCTTTACTACATTAAGATGTCAGGAAGCAGCCCCAGGGTGGCTGAGGAAGAGAAGTGTAGATGAGGACAGCACCTGTGACCAAGAGCAGGCAAGGATAGCACCCGTGACCAGGAGCAGGTGAGGATAGCACCTGTGACCAAGAGCAGGTGAGGACAGCACCTGTGACCAAGAGCAGGCAAGGACAGAACCTGTGACCAAGAGCAAGCGAGGACAGCACCTGTGACCAAACTCCTTCAAACCACTGCTGCCCCCGAGGCCACACAGACACCTGGGAATGATTAGACTTTGCCACATCTAAAAGCAATGTAAGAAATTAATTCAGTGGTTAGAGTCATTGCTGGGAAACACCTAAAGTGAAATGGGACATTCTTTTCAGTCTTCCCTGTCACAAAAGGAAGTGATTGCACTTAAGAACTTGGAGACCCTCCGACAGTCATCATGTGCCCTACACTATTAGGGCAGAGGACTGAAGTGTGTGTTATGAAAACTGTCGGCCTAGCTTGTTATCAAAAAGACCTTGTAAAAGTATGGAAGAATTCTGTCCCAATTTAAATCAGCATAGTCTTTTGGGAGCCATGAGAAGAATGGAGGGAAGACCTGGATCCTTTAGCTCAGGGTCTACCCCAGTCCAGAGAACAAAAGCTGACTGGACAAACCTATTTTGTTTTACATTACAAAATTACATTCGTGTGAGAAATTGTTGACAGCTTGTTGAGAGCAGGGTAGAAACTTGCAGTTAATGTAACAAATGTTATGTTTTGTTACACTGAGGGTGATCACATGAGAGTCACACTAAATTTCTAAATACGGTCCTAAGCCTGTCTCCCCAAGGCTTCTCTCCCGTGCAATGCATCTTAGCAGAAGGTTAGGTCCAGTCTCTAATAGAAGTC
The DNA here is from genome assembly GCA_028555095.1 of Dicrostonyx torquatus. Lineage (NCBI taxonomy): Eukaryota > Metazoa > Chordata > Mammalia > Rodentia > Cricetidae > Dicrostonyx > Dicrostonyx torquatus. The sequence continues at coordinate 2,176,764 of JAQHUG010000160.1, forward strand.
TCTCATTTGAGGGCCAGGGTCCTGGGGAAGACTCTCCAGCCACAGAGCACATCAATGTGTTGTCTCTCCACATGTGCAGAGCAGAGCATTGCTCTTGGTCTCTGCTTGTATAGAGACCGTGGACATCATGGGATTCTAGGACTGTGTCTGATTGTCATGAGTGTGTGTATCACTGGGTTCTGGTTATCAGGTACAGCCTTGGTTTTAGTGAGGTTCCTAACTAGGCTATTTTCACAAGTCTAAAAGGCATTTTTTTATTATGCACTCTACACAGCTGTTGATGGGGGAACTAGAAAGTAATAGTGTTTAAAAAAATAAAATCATAAAATTTCCAGATAAATGGATAGATCTAGAAAAAGTCCTACCTAGTGAGGTAACCCAGATTCAGAAAGACAAATATGGTGTGTATTCAGCTTTGTGTTATTAGCTATTAAGTCAAAGAAAACCAAGTTACTGTCCATAGAATCATAGAGTGTAGAGCAAGGGACTGGTACATGTGGATAGATCTTCTTAGAGAAGGGAAATAAACAGATGATTGTGGATGGATGGGGGGACAATGACTAGAACTGAGGGATCAAGTCTGGAAGGGGAATGAAGTAGAGGATGAGAGAGATAATATGGAAAGAGACAGATTAACTTAAGAGCCATTTGAGGGGTAATATCATCATCTAATATAGTAGAAGCTTTATATAAATATACATAATCTAAATGAAATATCCATATAACGTGCAGACAGAGCCATGGCTGGACATCTCTTGCTACCAAAGGAAATTTCCAGTAATGGGATTGAAGTTGGGTTACGTCTAATTAAGTTGCTGTCCAAATGCCTAAACAACCCAGGCTGTTACCAAAACTACAGGTTGCTCTCCACAAACTGACAGCAAAGTGCTCCATTGATGAAGACAACACTCACACAACTCAAGGAATATGGGGAAGCAGAGCTGCTGCCTATGTAGAGCTTTCATCTTCTAGCACCTTTGCTACAGGAAGATACTCTGCACATCCTCAAAAGGGAGGAAAATGTAAATAGCAACACAGCAATAAATGCTTTGATCTACAGCTAAGTTCTACCTGCAAGATAAGCTTGTGCAATGGAATAAATGAGCAATATCTGATTTGACTTGAGACCCACTCCATGAGAAGAAACTCATATCCAAAACTTCTTAGGTGACCAATAACCTGAGATTATATTGCCCAGGGACCTAGAATAAAGCCAAATACCATTGTTATTAATACTAATTTAAAAGTAGCAATAAAATAATTCCTAATGACATTCTGCTACTAAGAGATCAGTGCCTTGCTTGGCCATCATCAGAGAAACTTCCCTCTTCAGCAAACGGGAACAAATATGAAGATTTACAGTCAGACATTATACAAAGGATGAGAGACCTCAGCCCTAAAGAGGATGACTCCATCAGACACCTCTGCTCAGGACTCAAGCAACCACACAGAAGAGGAGAGAAAAAAGAGTAAGAGTCAATGCGAAAGATAGATACCAAAGAAGCAAACCCTCTAAATCAACAGGATGGATGCATACATGAATTCACAGTATGCACAGGGCCTGCACGAGTCTACACCGGATGAGGGTACAGGAACTGAAAGAAAAAGTGGAGACATGCCCCAATCCCTAACCCAGAGGCTGTCTTCAGTTGATAACAACATGGAAATTAATTTTTCTCCAAGGAAGTATCACTGAGTAAATAATTTTTAAGGGTAGGTTATATGCCCAGCAATAGATGCCAAGAGTTGTCAAACTCAATGGGATCTTTGGACGTTCCTTGTCTTATAATGTTATGTCAAAGCTTTTCCTTTAAACTTTTTTTTTATATTTTATTTTCACCCTACATATTATTTGCATACATTATGGCTTTCAGTTTTCTTTACTGTTTTTATTGGATTTCTGAGTGTGTGAACGAATGAAATTCTGTGTTCTTACTGTTTTTTGTGACTTTCATGGGATTATTTCCATGTATTTGTTTGGTTGTTTCTGTTCCAATGTGTTAATTTTGTTTTATCCTATTATATTTTTATAATTATATTTCAGTTATCTTTTAGAAGCCTGTTTGTTTTCTAACGAGAGGCAGAAAGGGGATGGATCTGGATGGAAAGAGAGGTAAAGAGAAACTGAAAGGTGTAAAGGTAAGAGAAACCATAATCAGAATATATAAGAAAAAAAGCAATTTTTAATCAAAGGAAATAAAGTGCCCCCCATACCTTATCTATCTATCTATCTACCTATCTATCTATCTATCTATCTATCTATCTATCTATCTATCTATCTTTTTAACTATTTATTTACTGTGTGTGTATGCAGGAGCTTGGATGCAAGTGCCTTTCATTTCTAAGCTATCCATAACAACATGGAGACTTTGGGGTGTCTCTGGCAGTGATGGATATTTTCTCAATTCTTAGTTACCTTGCCTTGAGGAATTACAGTCCCAGAAAACTCAAGACCCACAAAAGCTGTTTCAAACCAGTAACTTTTGGTATCTTGTCTCAAAACTTTATGTTGACTTAAATTTTAAAATTATAGCTAAATATGAAAGATAAAAAATATTCAGAGAAAAACGTGAACAACTGCTTCAAATAGATTTTCTTGTAATTAAGCTTAGAGAAAAAAGACATATGAAAGCTTGGCTTCATTATGGAAAATACTTTTTTTTCTTTATATTCAATTACTCTTTAGAATAAGAAGTGCCTAAACTGTCTCCAATTTAGGGTAATGGGCAAACTTTATTTTTGTGATATTCCTTTTACAGAAACTTTGTGTAATGACTATTTTTACATTTTAATCTCACGAGGGCCCAGTTAGTTCAATTAAAACAGATCAGAAATGGGGAAACACAGTCAAGAGAAACAGTAATTTAATGTTATCAATTTTAAGAATGTACACAGTATTGATTTTTCCTTTCTGCCTATCTAGCATTCGTTCATCTCCATCTCCCTTAGGAAAACATCTTCCCTCCACACACAGGTCACTCTGTTCAAACACAACCTACCTTAGGCTCCACTTGAGCAATGGCCTATCCAAAGGCCTGATTTGTAAAAGGCACAATCATTGACTGAAGCTGAGCCTTTGATCCAAGTTTCTCCAATTAGAGGGGATCATAAGACTTGTAAAAGACAGACTTAGGTTTCTGAGTACATTCCCCTAAATAACAGACAAATAATTTCTAGGTTAAATAGAAAAACTTTAGATCTTAGCCACTGCAGAGAATTCTGGTATGAATAATAAAAACTCTCCATCCCAGGAACTGAATTTGAACCCTGCATCTGTGTTTTCCATCACAGAGGAGCTTTTACTTATTAACTGTATCTGCAACTGAATTATCTTAAAGATGTTTGTAAAACTCATACCACTAGTTAAAGGGAGATATAGCTCACTGCATTGTCAATATGCAAGATTTATGAACATGAAGCATTCCTGTGGACACGCAGAATTTGTACAAATCCACAGTCATCTAGTGTGTGCTCACTACTGACAAATACAGAAGAACCTAAGTATGATGCTTGCTGTTAAAAATTTTGCAGTATATTATTAAAATAAAATTCATATTCAAATGAATGACTTATGATCAACTATCTTATAATTAAGTGTTGTGATTAAATCCATTAACTATATAAAGAGTTAAAATCCAAAGACGTGATTGGCTAAAAAAGGATGATTATTTGATAATGTAAAGCTTGCCTTTGACATCTATGTAATCTAGATGAGACAAGATCTTATCAGGGGAAGGTCACATGACTGGGAGCAAATATCAAAATGTTCCCACAGCATTTTTTACATGATCACTACCTAATCTAGAAGAAAATTTTACTTCTGGTATGCTTATGCTTTATTCCTATTTCAACAAATATAGTGTATTCCCTCAGCCTGATAATTTCATTTAGAAATGAGTTTATGTGCAATTAGATGCATGCATTCCATTCTAGCCTCTATCTTAACAGAAGTTTAATTAGTAATTGTTGCAAGAGAAGAGTTGGTAGCTGTAAAAAAATTTTGTGAACCTTAGTAGTAATTGATCCGGTCAAGAAATGGGGGAAAAAGGCTTATACACTTATGGAAAAGCATGAGGCAAAATAATGGATGATTTATGAAAGTAAGAAGAGAGGCATCTGAGTATGTATTTAAAATTATAAAAGGGCTCAAGTAGTAAGTCTGAGAAAGCACAAAGCCATGGATAAGGTAGAATTTTAATACAGAGCAGGATTTAGATTTTTTTTCACAAAATAGGGAATTCACTGGACATCTGCTAGCGTAGTAGTAGTTTGATGTAAATCTCACTAGAATGCAAAGGTTAAGCAGTTGCAGTAGGAAATGGAGTAGAAGATTAAATATAAAATAGTCTTGGGAAGGGGAAATAAGAGACTGGGGATGAAGAATAAGCTGTAGACTGCAGAGATTTAAGTGAACTACATCAGGGGCCATGGTACAATGTACACGAGAGAACACGGTGTTCGGTTCACAGTGTTCTGTGGCAATGTGTGTGATAGAATACTGTTTTTGTTCATTGATTTCTCTATAGCAATATTTTTCTTTTGTTTTCTATTTTTAGAAATTATAGTGCTGATAGAAAAGCCACATCTCTTAGCATCTGAGCCAAAGACCTTTATGTGACTCAGAGAGCCCTACAATCAACCCACACCATGTGAACATGGACAAGCAGTATAGAGAAAACCATGCACTTGGAAATGGTTGTTGATTGTGGTGTGATGGTGCTGCAGAGCGATACTATTTTCCATGGTGCATGATGGCTTTCCCTAAGCCTTTCTCATACGTGGAATGAACAGCAACAGGCATACAATATTTAACTGATCCTCTCTTATAGCTACAGACAAAATCCAGGGCAGACCTTTGAGCCAGGGCTGCAGGCAAAGACTCACCTTGTCATTTAGAGTACTGTGAACATTCCTCTGGCCAGTGACTAGATGACCCCATTTTGGTCCCTGATGACAAGATGGTAGCAAGAAGCTACCAAAATGAATTCTAGAGAATGACCATTTACTGGTCAAAGGTAAGTCCACCTGTCTTGACTTCTTGCTCTCTTCATCTATAGTCACTACTGTCCTTTTCTCCCCACCCCCGTGAAGCTCCTATGAGGAGGGGGCTCCACAGAGGCAGGTAAGGCATGAAGTAAGAGTATTGAGCTAAAAAGTGCAAAATGTACCTTGTAGCTTCTTGGAAACAGCTCTTGGAAGAACCTTTCTGGGTTTTGTTCATTATTTCACAAATTACGCCACACACACACACACACACACACACACACACACACACACACACACAAATGTTATTGTAATAGAAAATGACCTGGCATTTAGCCAAACTGGCATACTGCACTTCTTTTAAAACAGGGTTGCTCTTTATTTAGCTAGCAATGATCATCTGTAGACAAGGCTGTCCTTGAACTCATAGAGATCCACCTGCCTCTGCCTCCCAAGTGCTGGGATTAAAGGCGTGCACCACCCCTGCCTGGCCTCATACTGTGCTTCTAAGTAAGAGGCTCATGTATGCTCCTGAGTAGTCCCAGGAATCAGAACACTGAATGCTGAAGGAGTGGCATAGGTAACTGGTCTGCTGGAGTCTGTACTCTCCAACATCTCACTGTGTGAACTTCTTCTGCATAGAGCCCCTGGTGGTATAAATGCTCACTGTC
>JAQHUG010000160.1:2188850-2247263 GCA_028555095.1 Dicrostonyx torquatus
ATCATTTTATAGTTCATATAGGTTAAAAATAAATGAGCAAATAAAAATACATCATGTAAATGCTAATCAAATAAAAAAGGAAGAAGCTTAATCTTCACCAGAATGGATTTCACATTTAGAAAAGCAATCAGGCTTAAAAGAGGGTGAGCTACATAAAAAGAATCAGTTTTCCAAAGGGAAACACTATTTAATTTGTAAACTAAATAATGGTACCATCTACCAGAACAAAAAAATTAGAATAGAAAGGAGAAATAGATGTTCTAAAGTCACAAATATGTGATGGACAAGCCTCCATCCACACTCCTCTAAGAAACCCTCACAAATGTTCTCATCAATTACCAAGGGTCAACTCATTGGTGCTTCTGGCTCGACATGGGCAAAACTTGTTTGGTTTGTTGTGGTGTCTTATCTGAGGTAAAGAAATGCTTGTTCATGTCTCCCACAAAATGTCATCAGAATTATGATATATCCCCATGCTATTTTGCTCAGTTTTCTGGAATACTCATCAGTGAAGATAAACTCTTGCCCATAAACTATGGGCTTTGGGTAAAAATGTTAGTAAAGGCTTGCTAACATAGGTACCATTCTGGTTGGGGGTCGATACTAAAGAGGAATTGGAATGTGTATGGCTCAGTAGAATGTGGGACATCTTATTCTTTCCCTCTTAACTTTGCTGTTATTCTAAAAGTGGTCAAAAAATCATTATAAAACAAGTCAAAAAAAGAGTTTTCTATGGCTCAGACAATAATATCCTCTTGAAGTATTTATGTTCATTCTCTGTGAAGCCATTCAAACAAGCCATATGAAAAACAAACTGTACACATTCTTTTCAGCCATTTGGAATAGTTGTATTTTTTCTTGTTGACATTAATCTTTCCATTGCCAATAATCAGTTATATACATCCAGACAAAAGAGTGACCTTACATGTGGACTGGAATTTGACATTGTGTTTTGATCAGCACAGAATAGCATAGCATTTAATGGTTCCGGATTAAAAAGCAGTTGCAGATTTCCTTTCAAAAATTCAACATGAACATTAATTTTAAGTTTAATAAGCATGACAGGTTTTTCTTATATACTGTAGAAATATATATGCATGTATATTTCTAATAAATAGCACAGGCCTGCAATAAAATTCATGAGCAGTAATAATTAAAATACAGTAACAATAGAGTACAATAAGGTACAGACTTTCTCAAGTTGCATAATTCAGACAAAAAGATAATATAATTTTATTGCACCACTCCCTACCCCTAAAAAAAGAAAACATAAAATTCAGCCGACAGGAACATTTGGACCAAGGTCAGTGTAGGGAAATAAGTAGCACCTTTAGTAACTAAAATGATTGTCAATATTTCCAGGAAGCCTAAATAGAACATTTATGACTTTATAAAAAAATCAAAACTAATTGATATGTATCAATGAGTTTACCTGCTGAATGTCTCAGCACTTGCATAGAATGTTAGACTGAGATATTTAAAATGAATCCTTCAAGACCGATGATTACTTTTGAGTGGCAAAAGACTTCAAAGCGTTTCCCATCTCAATGTTTGAAGCTTGTCAGATAATCCCCCTACTTTGCCTCAGGCCACATCATAGAATACTGGGGGACTCTCAACAATCTAGATCCATTCCTTTGATCTATTTATTTCCATGAGGAAATAGACCATGTCTGGTCCTCTGCTTGGCATAAACACTGCTATTCTAGAAACATCCTTGTCCACAAGGAGCTTACAGTCTAGAAGGAAAGATAAGACCTTGGAAACATATTTAAAACAGCAGGCAAAACACAAAGTTTCACAGAGGAATTAGGCATTTCTTTCAAATCTGTTGGGAGCGAAACTGAGTAACTCTAGTAGGTCCTCTTCTGAAGCATTATGCCCATGTGAGGGACACCACAGCAGGACAAGGCAAGTGCTTCAGTACTCTAGGAAAGGTTTCCTAGCAATGAGCTCATCATCAAAACAATTTACGCTTGATCTAAATAAATATGCATAACATTTAACTAAAAACGTGCTTTTCTGTGAAAATACCAGTCATCTCATTTTGGGGGGGTCACTTTTACAAATATCTTATTTCCTAAGTTAGGAATTGTTACATATATAAAAATTTCCAGAAATTTACAGGAAGATCCACTTAAAGACTAGTCCCTTGCAGACAGGTGAAAGAAGAACAGTTTATGATCTTACGTTAACTCTGACAGGCATTCACAGGGATTATACTTTGTTTTCAAACGGTGAGGCAGGTACAGCCATGACTTAGATCTTGTATAAAGAAGTGACTGGCTCCTCTTAGGTGTCAAGCAAGGCTCCCTTAACCTTTACTTCACTGTCATAGGGAATACCCATATTTATGTGACCATGTGATGGTTTGCTCAGTGGTTATCAAGATGCAGAGAGAACAAAACACATCATGATGCACTTGGAAATCTTAGACGTAGAGCTTAAGGCATAATTTATAATGAAAATAATTATACAGATTAACTCAGAAGCCCATTCGCTTTAGCCATTTTTTCAAAAAGTAGGTGTGGTTATAGTAAAGTATATCTTATATGTCTTATTAATGGCAAGATATTGTGTCTAGCTCTTTCTCCAAATCCTAATTTCAATTTAAAACTGTAAGGAGAAAATATTTAGCCAAAGTATGAAAGTTGTAACAATTTTTCAAAATTTTCTTCATAAGTGGAGAATTTTTCAACCTAGAAAATAATTCATTAAGTGAAAATTTTAATATTTGGCAAGATCTTGCCATTTCACCTTCAGCATAGAGATTACTATATGACACTGCAGACTATAGTATGATATTGACTTTATTGCGACCAGGATAGGGAATGCCGCCTCTCTCGAGGCTGTTCCTTTTGCAATGGTGTCAGATGGTTACACAGCCTCAGTCTGACGGAGTAGAACCCCCCCCCACACACACACAGACCTGCCTGTGGAGGTACAAAGGTCTTTCACATGCCCACAAGAGTGTCCGTGTCAATTTCTGAACACCTTCACTACAATGGATCCTGTAGTTGATGTCCCCAGCGACTGAAACAGACATGTGTCTAATGGAGAAGGCTGCGTTTGTACTTTGCTAAAACGAATTCCAAGCAGTCACCATGCTTCTTCCTGAGATTCATCTCATTATGGATGATTTTTGGTGTTTATTGTTGATTTCTGGAGGGGTATGAATAAAGGAAAAGCCTAGAAATGCTGTCTATCCAGGCAGAATAGGGTAAAGGGCATTCTCTGACATTAAAGCTTTAGTTACATTGTTCTCAGACACCTGGTAAGTTATCTAGTTTTGTCTGATAAAACTCAGTCTAGTACTTTCCCTAACACATTTTCAGATTCTTAGAACATTGCATGAATGATGTCCTTAATTTAAGTGATGACAATTGTGTAGCAAACAATTGAATATTTCTTTTAAAATAAGGTCTATGCATAGGCAAAAAAGGCAATTAAAATGAACACTGATAAATGTCTATTAATACTGCTGTCTCTAGAATGGCTTTGTTATTACTGTACTATCACATACTGTGCAAAATTCAGTAGCATATTAGTTACTGTCTATGACAAACCCAGAACTCTCTAGTGTGGCAATCAGTAGATATTCTTCAAATTAAGTTTACAAACTTGACTTTGCATAGTATGATTGAATATGAGAAATTATTGAATGTGCTTCTAGGAAACTATGTTATTTATTCTATACAGTCATCATTACTTATCTAGCGAAGAGAATTAAAAGTGTTTGGAAGTCAAAAGATGTGTACTATCTTCAATCCTGCACCTACTCAGAGCACACCTTAGCAAATGTTTGAATCTGCTGATTCTAGTATGGCAAAATGTGGACCGCTTACAAGAAATTGCTTAGAGAGGCAAGATGGTGCAATCAATTAAGCATAACTTTTGATATTTTCATATGCTGAGAGAAAATACCTTACACATCAAGATACAATTGCATCCAAGGTTCCAAAAGCAGCATTTCAATTGGCAGGGTCAACCTCATGAAGTTCAGAATTGCTCAGCCTTCAGTCAATACAACGTTGGTGGGAGAAAAGCAAAGCCCATTGAAACCTGCAGTCTATTTTATTGAACATGTTGTGTATAAAGTGGGTTTATCAAAAGCATTATTAGGTGCATATAAAAAGTAAAAATAAAACTACAAACAACTACAGATTGAACATCACTGCCGGTTTGAAATTTCATGCTGAATTTAGGGAGATAAAATTTTTCTGAACAACACGCTGACCACCTGACCGCACCCTAGTAGTCATTCATTCAGTGCCTGCTTTGCACATAAAGCTTATTCTGCCATTCAAATTAAAAACAAAGAAACAAAAGATGGCTTTATTGTGTAAAGAAAAATTAGTCACTGTTACGTTAATAAATTCAGCATATACTGGCCTTCTCCGTTACTGCTGAAAGCTGCTTACCTAATTAACAGGTTGTCTATGAAGACTCGAAAACAAAAGACCATGAGAACAATGACACTGTCATCAAGCCACCAGCAAGGAAATATTCAATGTGGAAAATATCCAGAAGGGGAGGACAAAAATCTTAAAGACGTTTATCCAAACATTACAGAAAAAGGAAATTAATTCAGAAAGTAAGAAATAAAGGCAGAGAAAGAGGTGTTAGGGAAACAAAGCACCTGGGACTAGAATAGGGGTGATTTTGTTCAATGTCAACTTTTGCTCAGAGTAAGATTTGAATAACGTCATCCATAATACTCATTACCATAAATTTTTTAAGCTCTGTTCATCAAGGTATCAAAGCAAAAAGCATGGAGATGACGTCTAACCTTATAACAATACTGTGTGAAGAGGCAAAGTCTACTGAGTATGAACACTTGAGGCAAAAAAGACTAAATTTGAATGATACACATGATGGTCTCAGTATACTGTTCATTTAAGCATGTCAACAAAGACCATTTGTGTTTTTACGACACGAAAGTTTCTGACATGCGTGGCTCTTGATTTTAGCCTGTGCTCTCAAATGTGGAAGTATAGGGACCCATAGAATTCAGATCTGTAGAAGTGGTAGGATTAAATGTCACAATTAAAAACATCTGAGTGACCTGATTGCAAACAGCTGTGGCGCATGTGCGCCAGGGGCAGTGTTGGATTGATAAACAGTGCACAGCACTGCTAATTCCAGTTCTTGAAGTTACAAGGCACTTTCAGAAATATTGGGAAAATTCCAGATGGCAATTCCCAGGAGAGAATGATTTGTTTTACTAGGTTCTGCCAAACTAGACTCAATTATGAATTTATCTTACATAAAGAAAAATCCACACCTACATCTTCTAGACCACAAACACCTTTCCAATCTCAGAATATTCAAGCCTAGACTAAGGAGGTTTTTCCTATTTGTGAACATGTGCTATCCTTACACGAAGTATAAATAGCTTCAGGGAGGCTACTCTTGCAAATTGCAAATGAACAAAACCTCTGCACCATCTGTGGATGACACCATCATGAGGAAGATTGCCTTGAGACCTATCTCCTCCAACAAGGTGGGATGCATAAGCTCTTCAAATACCTAGCAAGAGAAAATGACAAAGGCAGTAATAGTTGTGTTCTCCACGAGACAAGAGAACAAGGAGCATGCTCAGAAGAACTTGAAAAGTAACTATTTGGGATATGTTTTGTCAAATAATGAAAATAAGTCGATACTATATTAATGAATTAAATTACTTGAATCTTATTAATCTCATAAATATTTCTTGGTTCCTGGGGTAATCCTATAAATGGTATAGTCACTAAAATTCAAATTATCATGTTCTATATTAAGTAATTTTTACAGTTTACATCACAGGCAGGAACAAATATAGGAATAGCTTATGTGTACTAAAAAACTTTCTTTACTCCAACTTCCTTACAATACATTAGACCTGAGTCATATAAACATACCATCATTTATATGAGAAAAGGATTTAATGAAGCACTTTCAGCTAATATACATAATCACTATTTGAGATAATTTGAACTGATGAGAGAAACAAGCAATTTGAAATTATATTTTGCATATAGAAAATTCAGTGTCTAATGAGCAAATAATAAATTATTATATAGATTGCAGTTAAGTCTCATTTCCCATATAAAGTTTACTCTTTTGTATGTCTTTTCACTTGCTTTTGTCACTATCAGTTGTATGTGGAAATTGAGTGAATGAGTGAATTTTCCAAGGACTTTCTGCTTTTAGATAAACCCATAAATTTTGGTCGGGCAATATACTATTTTTAACTCTAGGGAAATTTCCTGAGCGCTCTCTCTCTCTCTCTCTCTCTCTCTCTCTGTGTGTGTGTGTGTGTGTGTGTGTGTGTGTGTGTGTGTGTGCGTGTGCGTGTGTGTGTGAGAGAGGAGAGAGAGAGAGAGAGAGAGAGAGAGAGAGAGAGAGATTCTTTATATCAAAGTAATGACTCCTAGCATGGCTTTGGTTTTAATATTAAAAGGCATTGTGTAGGCAAAATGCATATCATGAATTTCTTACCTCATTCTTCACTTTGTATTCTTCCATTACTGAACCAAACATTTAGGATAATTTATTGTATTAAAGGTTGGGAATGGTCTATATATGAGATTTTTCTTTGTAAGGCATTTTTGGAAAACTGTAATTTCAACTAATTATAACATCTATATAAAATTTTACTTATACTTTTCTGTGTTCTTGATTGTCATGTTGTAGGGCTAGAAGCAAGTAGACAATTACATCCTTACAGAATACTTTTGAGCATACCAAATCGAATTGTTTCATTTCTTTTTGGGTGTTCCGGTGTGGCCACCAAAGTGAAGGTACTTGGAAGACAAAACGAAAAGGAGACCTCTATGAGTCATGTGAATTTGTACTGAGAAAATGGCTTGTCCTCAATGTGATACCTACCCCACTCACTGCCTCTTTAAAAAGGGCCTAGAAAGAAGACTAGGTAAGAACAAGTCCATACATATTTATCTTTCTATGGATGGTGAAAAAAAGTTAAGGTTAAATAGCAAAAGATGAGGGATGTTCAACTAACAAATGGCAAATACATAAACTAGCTAGTGATTAGAAATTAAGAGTATTCTAGTTTCTTTTGAATAATTAGGACTTTGTGGGGATTTCAATGATATCGATTTAGTTTATTATCTTGAACATCTAAAATTTGGTATTCCTCTGTGACAGAAATGTATTCAGCACTAAAGTTGCAGGTGAGCATGCTAGCTACATTCCTCCTGTACTATGTGATTAGATAGGAACAAAAGCTTTAGGCCAACAGTCTTTGCAAGATTTAATTAAAGGAACAAGTATTTCAACAGATGCAGCTGGACTGGGAAGAGCAAACAAGTAGATCCATTTCTCTTACAGTTCTCTTACTGATTCAAGCAAGTTATGGCTTTAACTTAGAACATGTCTGTTACAGACATTCCTACTTAGAATGTCGTGTTTCTGACCTGACTCTGCACACCAGGTCCTGTGCTTTACGATCCCTCCACACCCTTAAAGATCAATGCAATAACCACCAGAAGTGAAGCGAATTAAGGCAACTGAGAAGCAGCAAAGGAAATGTAACTTGGCTTTGGTTCGATTCATCAGCAACTGGCATAACTAAACCTCTTTTGAAGGAGGAAAAAAGGCACCGGGGTCTCCCTACAGCGTCTCTGCGTACAGGTGTCAGAGAACACAAGGTGTGACTACAAATCCCACGGTCACTGCCTTACTGTTCCTCTTCTTCTGATGTCTGATATGTATATTAGTTTAAATAGTATTTTCAAAGACTGCAAGGCATTCTTTTTGGTACTCTTTATGATTGACTAGAATGATTTTTTTTTATGACAACAGAAGTGGATATAAAAGGAATAATCACACAAAAAGAGCTGACTCAAGACTGAGTGGAACCAAGTTAAAGAAAAGAACACTGAAAAAAATGAAGGACATTGTATGTTATATGGTGTCACATATTGTCCTTATTCATTTCCTTAAGATATTGGCACATCCTGTTTTTATTAAATAATTGAAAATCATAAATATCTTCAAAAAGGCAAATATTAAATGAAGAAAAACCAAATCTGAAAATATGAACCTGTGAACCACATTTGAAGCAGTGTATTAATTGTAGGACAGACTCAAACCTTTAATGTTGATGTCATAAAAGTGCAGTGTCTATGTAGAGTCTCCTAAGGAATAAGAATAGCACCTACCCTCTACTGCAAAGAAAAGAGGAGGGCATTGCTAGAGTGGTGTCACTCAATAGTAAATCACTGAGTTCTATTCATCAAAAAATTAAACAAGGCATATACAAATATTTGATTTCAGCTGATATTTATAGGTTAGGAAATCACGGATCTGTCAAAAGTGTTTTAGGAATGACTCTGAATCCCAGTTACTTTTACTCAAGAAAATGAGAACACGCCAAACTAACCTGAGTAACAATCTTTTACCATGTCAAGACTGCGTAATAAACTATATAAACTAGAAGTCCCCACAACCTGTATTTTTAGAAGTGTCACCCCACACAGCAAGCTCCAGTGTCCTGGTTCTGTTCTCAGGCAGCAGGCCGTCTAAATCAGTAGAGAGCAGACTTTTCAAGTATTCCCTCTACCATGAGGCATCTTCAGGGGCTGAAGTCAAAGGCCTGGGTTTCCTTTCTTTTTCTTTTGCTTGTTTTAGTAAAGAATTAGTGGGCTCAATAATGACCCCCCACTCTTGTCAGTTTTATTGCTACAAATTACTCAGAAGATCAAGCTTGTGTCATTACTTTGGTTGGAAAAAGGTGTTAACTAGGATTCTTGTTTATTTGGCTTGGATATTGCAGCACACCATTGATTCTGGATTGAGCCCTGGTTTAAAAGAAAAGTCATCATTAAGCTGCACATTATGAGCTAAGATACAAATCAATGGGGGTTTAGCTGGCTGTTCAGTGTCACAAAAATTCTAATTCAATTGATGTGTAAAAATTTTACAGATTACTTGGGGGGGTTGTTCTCTTTTTCAGCACCAGGGACTAATTGCAACCTTTTAAAGAAACTGTATGAACAGATTAATCAAGCACGAGGGTGAAAAGGGAGGTTTTGTTTGTTTGGGTTTTTTTTTTGCCAAACTTATTTTACAAACATTTTTTTTTCTGATAGTAGCAATCATTTAATTTGTTAGTTAGTAGCATTTTTACTTTGAACATACATTGTTATTTTAAAGCCACACTGTGAAATTGCAGACAAGTGAAACACATTCCCATTGTCTCCCTGGAGTTTTTTCCTTTTATTTAAAAATGATTATAATAATATTTTTCTTTCAAAATCATTTATTTCTTCATGGTCTCCAGATACTCAGTGTTTGTGTGGAAATATATTATATATGTGGTTCTTTGTGTGTGAAAAGAGAAATAATAGTCTTCAATTTACTTTATAACAACATCAAATTAAAAAATGAACTTTGAGGAGAGACGTTAAATGGAATTAAACATAGGCTTAAGTAAGCCAAGCTTCTGGGATGAAGATTTCATTCTACAAATAAAAGTCAGTGAATGATTTAAAAATTCTTTTTTCTCATTACAACATCTCTAGTCAAGTCTGCAAATAAGCCACTGCATTGATTTTCTGTATATATAACCTCAAAATCTCAGTTTCGTTATTGTTTGTGATCATTCGTTTTACCTAAAATCCTTTCCAACACTTTGAAAAACACAAAGAAACTCATAAGCGAATTCATAAACACTGATTTGAGATGAGACATGTTAAATATTGCTTTCTCTTTCTCTGTCTGACGGAGGACTGTGTGCACTTGAAACTTTGACAGTAACATCATCCTGTTTGGATTTGCTCAAAGCCTCCGATTCTCTGGACGGATGGGTGGCTGACTTCTTCTTCCTTGCTCTCTCTCTCTTCCTCTCCTTGGCGAGGAGTCTATAGTTAATAGCGTTGCCGATGAACAGCCAAATGCCTGATATTACCACGATTGTTCCACTGGCTATGTACATATATTTATAGTCTTTAGTTTTATCAACCAATTTACCTATAAGACAGAGAACATTTTTTAAGTGAGTCTGATAAAATGACAACATAGCAACTGGAAGAAACTTTCTCAGACAAACTGTATTCCTCTTATTTAATTAAAATCAAATCACACTTTAATATAGAAGATATTGTAGCTAATGCTCATATATATACTCTCTATATATATATATATAGATAGATATATAGATATAGATATATAGATATAGATATATATAGATATATATCTCACAAATTGGGACAAATATCAACAGGATTACCTTAGCAGCATATCACATTTATTGAAAATTATTTCTGCCAATAAAATAAATGATCAAGATAAAGTAGACATACATGTATTTATATATTACTACATGGGAGTATGAGGCATATTTTTTGTATACAGGCATGTGGCTTCATATGTATTTAACGATTACTTTGCAACAGACTCTTTGAGATCACTATTTCCCATGTTTCTTTGTTACTTTAATTTAATAATGAAAACTTTACAGTGTTTTGGAAGACCCAGTAGGCTTTTGTGTGGTTCACTAATGGCTTGGCTATGCTAATCAGAGACTGAGCATTTACCTGTACTAACACACGAGGGACCTGCACACATTTACCTGTACTAAACTGCCATGTCATGACTATGAAGGGATCTCACCATGTGGACTACAGATGCTTTTTTACAAAATTGCTTCCATTCCTTAGTTATCAAACTAAGGCCCGGCTGCTTCTTTTCTTTCTTTTTCCTTATTTATGACCTATTTTATTACATATATGTGTATTTTTCTGTGTGTATGTATTTGTATGCATGTATTTGTGTTTGTGCCCCTTTGAGGCCAGAAGAGAGAGATGACTCCCTGCGAGCAGGAGTTACAGACCACTGTGAGTTCCCTAAGGTGGGTGCTGGGAACTGGGTACTTTTAACTGCTGGGTCATCTCTCTGCTCCTCAGACTGTGAACTTTAGATGAGGCCAGTTCACAGCTTACCCTTTTAATCAGGTTGTGGGGTGTTCTCGCCCAATCTTTTCCATAGGTGGTATGCCACTTTGGAGGTTAAAACACTTTGGTTTTATTGAATCTGGAAGTTACCCTGAAGAATTCATTGGTCCCAATCAATTAAAACTAGCCTGACACTACACTAAGGCTAGCTGACACTACATTTATTTTTCTTTGAGCTCATG
Organism: Dicrostonyx torquatus; assembly: GCA_028555095.1. Lineage (NCBI taxonomy): Eukaryota > Metazoa > Chordata > Mammalia > Rodentia > Cricetidae > Dicrostonyx > Dicrostonyx torquatus. Next base: position 2,199,991 of record JAQHUG010000160.1, read on the forward strand.
CTTAGTTTTCCCTTTTTCTTATAAAGCATTACCTTCTAAATATGCCTAAGGACGAACTTTGATGTCAAGAATTCATAACTATGATGTAGACCTTCAAGTGCCTCAGTCTCCATGCAATCTGACTAAAATATAGCTAGCACTTAGTTGAGCCACTTGAAATATTTGCCCACTTGAGAACATTTCTCTGGCTTAATTATGAACAGTTGCCTATGCGTATTTACACTGAAACACCTACCACCTAAGGCACTTGTTCTTCACACTGGCAGAGGGGCACACAATACCACTAAGGCCTGACAATGACTTGGATGTCTTTCTAATCACTAGAAAATAAAAGATGGAATTTCAATGATAGCCTTAAGACTGAAGAAATAATGAACTTCCCATCTTCACAGAAGCTTCTTCTAAAGAAAACCCCTGAACAACTGACTACGGAAGTGTGAAAAACTGATTATCAGCAACTCTTTGAGTGCCAGGCGGGCGGACTAAACCTAAGTGAATGAGCTCCGTATCCATTACACATAGACAAGGATTGTTAGAGATTCCATCACAAACAACCATCAGCACCACCACCACCCCATCATCAAAATTGTTTCAAATCTAACACAGAAGATTATTTTAAATTAAATCAAGCATGTAATGTGTTTGCCATTCGTCTTTGTATTTTAAGTTTAAACTGTGGAACTGTCTGTCATAGTTTCCTTCCAGGAGTGCTCTCAAATATATTTCTAAAGGAAGCCACAGACAATCCATGCGAAAATCAACAAAAACCCAATGTTTCTATAGTAGCTCTTTTACCCTTTTTTCTTCCCCTTTTCTGTCTTATCTTTCTCTGTCCTTTTCCCTTCTCCCTTCCTTCTCTCATTCTTGCATCTTACTTTCTTTTTTCCTTTTCTTCCTTTCTTTCTTTTATTTTGGGTTTGTTTTTCATGACAGCTTTTCTAAGTAGTTCGGATTGTACTGGAACTCGCTCTATAGACCATCTTGTCTTGAACTCAGGCCTGACTCTGCCTCCTGAGTGCTGGCATCAAAGGAGTATGCTACCAACACTGGCTATTTTTTTTCTTTTGTTAATTAATAAAAAAAAATCAGGCTATTTTCTCAACTTTTTGATGTGGTGGTACCTACATGAACTGGATTTCCTCAGTAGGAATTTTAGAATAGACACTTCTATAGACAATTTAGAAATCATTTCACATATTAAAAGTCTACATGTGTTCTTCATCACTTATGAATATGTAACAGATATTACTTACTCAAAAAACTAAACTTGAATGCATTTTTCTTCATCTTTGCATTCTGTATCAATGATTTAAAAGTTACCTACCTTAGGCAAAAACTCAAATCAACATAGCTAATGTACTCTCATAAATACATAGATTCGAATCCTTTCAGGATAATATTTTATATTTTTGCTATTTCTATGTAAGCAAAATATGAACCTGTTCAGGAAAAAAATAGTCACACTTTATTCTTATGATATAGTCTTAAATAATAAAATAATTGATGTACATAAAAATCCTGAAGTTATACTAACCATCAATCTAATTTAAGTTCATAATTTTCTAAGTCCAAGGTCTTACATTTTGAGTGAAAATTTCAAGTACAAAACCTCTCCAGTCTTTTATACAACTAGAGTTAGTCAAAATCACATTAATCACTGCAAAGAAATACTTCTTCATATATATTTATCTTATTCTTAAATATTCTTACCAGCAATCGGAGGGCCGAGAAGAACGGGGCAACACTCCACAATGGTGGCGAGACCCACGGCACTGGAAAACCTGACAGGTCCAACAAGGTCCATGAGACTTTCAAAGAGGACACTGCTAACACTTCCAAATCCATAGCCAAAGAATACAGAGTAGACCACCAAAGCTGCATAGGTATCTGCCAGGGGGCAGAGGAGATGGCATATGCCCGTGAATATGATCGCAAAGCTGAAGAAGTACTGGATTCGTGGACGGATTAACTTGGAGTTGGCTATTAATCCTCCACAAGGCCGAGCGAACATATCAACAAAAGCCATCACAGACAGCAACAAAGCTGAGTTATATTCATCCACTCCTTTGTCTTTAGCATATGGAGCCAAGAATATAACAGGGGCAAAAAACCCTAGAAACATAATGACATTTCCAGATAGGTAAATCAAAAATCCTCTATGCTTAAAAAGGCTGAAATCTAAAAATTTATTAATCTTTTCTGCTGCTGATTCCTTACTGGCTTTCTTCATAGTTCCATCATGTCTTGAGCCAACCTTACTTTTAGACTTCAACTTCCGTGGGTTTTGCTGGACAGGTCTCATGAGGCACCCAGCCACACAGGAGTGCAAAAATACGCCTCCCAAAATTAAGAAGCTCCCCTTCCAGCCATAATTGTTAAATAGGTACTGATTAAAAGGAGCCAGCGTGCTTAAGAAAACAGGACTTCCAGCCATGGCCAAGCCACTTGCCATGGGCCGTCTCCTATAGAAGTATTTTCCGATTATTGTTAAGGCTGGCTGCAGGTTGAACGCTAATCCTAAACCTAAAACAGAAAACAAAAGAAAAACAAAGGGAGGGGAAAAAAAACACAAGCACATTATATTACTCACCAAAGAAATTCGTCAAAATGTGCACTATACAGGGTAAGAAAGACGTGCAGCAGCGGACTCCAATCTTTGCGGATTACAAATGGAAATATAATAGTACAAAAAGCTAAATTGGTTTTCATAAATAAACATAGTAAGAATGTTTTCAGAGCCTTTTATTTTAAAGAAATAGGATGGGGAACTATTGAGGTATGACAGAAATAATAGCACCGAATAGGCTATAGCAAAAACAAAATTATGAATTCTTAATCAGCATCATCTAATCTCACAGATAAATTAACCCCTTCCTTCTCACACAGGCTTAGAGGCAAATAAACAGGCTCTGTTCACTTCCAGTGAGATTTAAGGATGGGGATACTTTGCAGGGAAATTGTGAGCAAATTAAAAGCCTCACAATTTTCAACCATCTTCTACCTCCTCCTAATCTTCCGTTCAATACCATGCAATAATAAAACAGAGAAACAAGTTTACCCCATTATTTCATTCCCTATCCATCCCATTCTAAATTAATCATCTAGAGATGGGCTGAATAAAAGGAATATATTTTATTTTAGGGAGTTTTAGTTGATTTTTTTGGGCCAAGATCCTACCATGAGATCCTCGGCAGTGCTGTTTCCACCTCTGAGAGACAAATTACTTCCTTCAGATCACCCAGACATGACAGTATTCAGCAGCATGTATGAATCGTTCTTTTACAAACAGACAAACTGACTTATGTAAATCATCTCTTTTGCAACATTAGCACTGGTACTATTCTACTTGTAAAGGAGTCTTGAGGTAAGAATCCTTTAACCTACTAATTTGGATGAATTGAAACCATGTTGCTAAGTGATTAAGAACTCAACTCTGTGCTACACAACAAATGTGGTACATTTGTACCACAATGTCTGCACAGCAGCCTGCAAAACCTGTTGTCTTCATCAGATGGTTTACATGCATATATGTGGATGGATCTCAACTCAAAAATGAGACAAAAATGTTAATTTAGCCCTTACTATTCATGAAATATAGATTTTTAAATAAAATTTATTGATAAGGAAAATAAAAACCATGCTCTTCTATATACAGTTTAGGTTGGTTTAAGCGAAAGGGACTTCCTCATGCGGCACTGTGATGTCATTCTTGACATTTGTGAGAGTGCTCGTAAGAAGGCCATTTCAATAAGGGAAAAAAATGAAGGTTAAAGAGGTTTCTCTGTCACTCATTAGAGCACAGTTGGCAGTGACTTTATTGTTGACGTTAAATCATTATTACCCCAAATATATACTTGACACAATTTTTAACTTACATGGTAAGTCAAATACTCTAAACAGGAATAAAAATATGTTTCATAAATGAAGTTGTTATATTAGAAGGTATTTACAGTATCACCTCAACTGACTCAACAGTAAAAAGTTGCCAAGTCAAAAGGAGCCAAAGTTTCTTCTATTCCCATAGCTGTAGAGTGACACATGACTGTATGATAACTTTTCAAAATCATTTCTTAAAATGCAATGTTTAGCTCTACTCGAGGAAGTACTTTAATGATTCAGATTAAAAGACCCCAGAATAGACTTACTTTTTAAAACAAACGGAAACAAAACATGAAGAATTTGTAACTTCTTCATCCTCTTCTTACCATTTAGATGAGAGCAGAACCCGACTCACCTCCAATGAAACCAACCGTGAGGTAAAGTTGTATGACACTGTTACTGAAGGAAGCCAAGATCATTCCGGTACAGCATAACAACCCTCCAACGATCACCACGGGCCTGCTGCCGTAGTTGTTCACCAAGACACTACTGACAGGACCTGAGGTAGATAAGTGATTAAGAAATATTAGTTGAGGGGGACAAAGACTTATCCTTAATATGTCTTTGTTCTGAATGCTGAGAAAGTGCAGTTTAGCAATGACATTTGATAAAACTGGGGCTCTCTAATGTGTCACATAGACTAGTTTGTTTTTAACTTGTGTTTTGCATTACTCTTTTGAGACAGAAGTCTCAAATTCTTAGAATAAAAGTGATCCTTCTGTCCCAAAGTTCTGATTATCTGGGACTAAATGAAAGTATTACCATTAGAAAAGCTGATGAGTTACTTTATTTCATTTACTTTATAAAAAGTTATTTAGATGTGTGTTCAGGGCATACATGGATGTGTGCATGTGTGTATGCATAGGTGTGTGTATGTCTGGGCATATGTGCACGTGAACACATGCATGCATGGGGATAAGCATGTCAGTGCTGATGCCTTCGGAGGTCATAACTGGTTATCAGGCTCCCTGGGGCTGCAATGCCTTGGAGCTATCTTTCAGGACCACATTTCCTCCATTTAAGATTTTGATTGTGGTTAGTCCACAGCAACCACACCACCACCAGTACAGCTATCACACCATACATGCTTAGGTTTTATATTACATTCCATGATTTACGGGACCATCAATAATCACTCACACCTTAACCATATGAAACACACTTTAACCCTATGAAAATGAACACTGACTCTGCCCCAAAGTTCTTCGTGTGACCCGTTCTCTCAATGACATGTAAGCAGCAGCATGAAAGCTTACAGAACGAGGTCAGCTCCTTGGAGGAAGCTGCCTGTGGTACGAGGTAATCCTACCTCCCTGGCAAAGAGAACTGAGGCCCGAGTCTGAGATTCAAAGGAAGGAGTTTCAGGAATAACTTGCAGAATTTATTTAACATATATTTCCAATACATTTGGGCGGGTGTACGTGCAAATAAAGAACACTTGGGAATCATGAAGATCATTAATATCATGCATATTTAATTAACTGCAGGGACGCTGTTTGAGGAGTTATAAAATGTAAGTTGCAAATATTAAAGCATTGTGTTTTACTTGAGTACACAGCATTTACTTTGCTGTCTTGCAAAATACTAATGCAACTTAATAAGTCAACATACATGACAGAAGTCTGTTTTCTACAATCTGCCGATGAAGAAACAATTTCCTTTGACATCTCTTCCGTACCTGAAAATTACATTTCACCTGCTACTAGAAATACTGCTTTAAGGGAAATAAATACAACATTAGGTCAGAATTATCAGTCAAAATCAAATCTAGGAAAACAATTTTTTCCCAGTTTTTCAGGATAGGGTTTTACTGAGTAGGTTTGGAGCCTGTCCTGGAACTGCCTTTGCAGACCCGGCTGCCCTCGAATCACAGAGATCCACCTACGTCTGCCTCCCGAGTAATGGGATTAAAGGTGTGTGCCACCACGACCCAGGTGAAAAATAAATTTTTAACCCATAGTTCAATTTCAAATTTTGCTGAATTTGATCATGTTGTATTTGAAAATATTTATATGGCTAAAGTTAACACATAATAAAATTCAGTTAGCATTATATTTATGTTCTTTCAGTAAATATAATTAGTTACAATGTAATCTTCAAATGAGATAACTAAAAAAATATAAAATCTTATATTTAAAGTAGTAGACAAGATAACATTTTTAAAAGACCTTATGGAATACATGGAATTCCAAAACTGCTGAGAAACAAGAATAAATGTAAATGATTACAACAAATGAAAAAAAGCACAATTATGTGCTTATTATGGTAAAGGTTACTTGAAGACATAAAAACAAAAGAATTACACATTATATAATACTTAATATGGTCCTATTATCTAGAAAAAGGGTATCACTTTTGGAAGGCACATACCAAAATTAAAAAAAAAAACTTTGAGTGAAAAAAAGCACTAATAAGTCTTATTTTTGCTAGAAAAGAATTACAAATGGGTTATATCATACAGAATATACCCATATAGAATATCATTTAACTAAGGCACAGAATTTAATGCAAAATTCTTTATTAAGGTTAGAACTTCCATTGTACCTTGACTGAAATATTTGTAGAAATGATAGAAGGAACACAAGCATCACTCACTGTTGCCTTGACTTTCTTTAATTAAAAGTAGCAAATGATAAAGCAAGCATTGCATGAGATTAATGCAACCTATGGGAGCTGATATAAAAATTAGAACAATCTGGTCATCATTAATTATTAAACTCGGGTATAGATGATGAAATATAGAGGCTTTTTCCTATTTCTTTTCTCAAAATTAGTTAACTGACTCAGTTAAGCTTCATTGGATTCAGTAAACTTCACCATTGCTTAAGCTCTTAGGATAAAGCTGACTGACAGTAATAATGGTGGCCAACCCCTGAGCAGCATGCTCCCCACCCTTGTTTAGCATGTAAAATCTGTGCTTTATCTAATGACAAGGCTGTGACACTATGGGCCCAGGTTTTGGCCACTGACTATTCTACTCTGCCCCTCCCACCTCAACTCCTATTAATATCAGCTCTTTGGAATCCCCAGTCAATATGCTATGCTTATTTCCCTAATGTACTGCAGTACTAAAATCAGTTGTAGGAATGAGGAAGTTGGACAAGCCCAAGGTTGGATAAATCTTCTTTAAAAAAGAAAGCTGAGGCTGCCCACAGATACAAAAGGCTGCTGGGAGAGAGAAGGCCCACATCAGAACCCATGATCCCTGGAAGCTAGTTCAGTTCTTGAAAATAAAACTATGCAATTTTTTTCTCTAAATCTTTCTCAATACAGACAATTCCTTTCTCAAAAAAAAAAAAAAAAAGCTGACTGACTTACGTAAAGAACAAAATAATAAGGGAAACATTATAATCTCAAAACTACTCTAATCTAGGAAAGGAAACAACGAGTGCAATTTTATGAAGGATGATAGGTGTTATGATAAACAATAAACACATAATCTAAGGTGTTCACCAATTATTAGGGCTAATAAACTGAAACATTCTTGGCTCTTGAATTGCAGACTCCATTTTCTGTGTGGTAAGTGAACAACACATGGATAAAATACATAATTAATGACTAAGGTCTTAGCTTAAATTGCACAAATACAAACTTGAGATTAAGCCATGAATCACAATTTAACTTGTAATATATGGCAAACAATTATACATCTACACCCATAGGTTGCGTCAATCTCATCTAATGCTTCCTTTGCCATTTGCTATTAATTAAGGAAAGCCATGATAACAGTGAGTGATGCTTGTGTTCCTTCTATCATTTCTACAAAGATTTCAATCAAGATGTAATGAAAGTTCTAACCTTAATGAACAAATTTTATGTTAAACTGTGTGCCTTAGTTAAATGATATTCTGTGTGGGTATATTTATATAACTCATCTGTAATCCTTTTCTAGCAAAATAAAATTTACTTATTAGTGATCCTTTCAGAAATAGCCCAAACTCTTTTCTTCTTAACATTAACACTTAGGAAATTTTTAAAGTATTCCTGATTTGTAGGAGCTGTGAATAGATTTTAAAGGTATGTTACAAATTAAGACATTTTTTATGGAACGAATCCCTAAATGCTCACTAATAGCCAGAAGAGACATTGAAAGCAATCCCCACCACCAAGAGGCACATCTCTTCAATATTTTAACAGTTCGGTTTATTATAAGGAAAAGAGGAAGATGAAAGAACAGCAGACATTCTCACGATACAGAGTTTTTCTTAGCTATCAATTGGCTCTGTAACCAAAAGTGTTCCTTTTTCAACAGTCTTAGGACTGCTTACATCCTAAACTTATTTATTTTCTTTTTGTTAGTAAGTATGAATGTTTAACATCAGTGAATTCTTTATGTAATAACGTTTAATACACAAGTTGAACATATAATGATTATTAGTTATATATAACATATTTAGTAAATATTTATATATATATATATAAATTATGATTATTAGTCATATCAGTAATGAACAATCCCACCTGCAGAGTTATACCTGACTCCATACCTAAACAGAATAAAGGCAACATTCATTAAAATATTTCTATTTGCTAGTCAACCTCATACACAGACAGACAGACAGACACACACACACACAGACATACACAAAGGGTGGGTATAAAAATAACTTTTATTTCCAAAACACAAGAAGTTTGGATTGTATGCATATAAGACAGGTCCAGACATGAGTTTGTGTGATACTCGCTGCTAAACAATCTCAGAATTATAGAAACTGGTCACTTCCATGAAATTGTGATAATAAGCTTCATGAGAGAATAGTATAGGCCTCACAGTATGCTACCAATCTGTTTGCCCATTCTCAGAGGTCCTTAGCACCAATAGATGGTAGCCCACACAACAAAAGTGCGTTTCTTCTCATTTCATGTGTCATGCCCATGCATTTTATTATAATTTTTTACAGGTAGCTGCCATATCCTATTATTAGTTAACTGCAATTTTATTATGCTTTCCAGATAGTGTGCTAAGATTTGTAAATGCAGTATTCTGTAGACTTGCCATGGTAACCCCATGACTGAACTGCCTAATAGAAGCTAACTGTTAATGAAACTGAGGTGCAAATATTTTGATTCATTAGGTAGTAAAATGTAGATTGAGTCAGGGACATTTGACAACAGAGCTGTTTTAACCAATGTGCCATAAATATTCAATATGATGGAGCTAAGACAACTAGACATGTTTGCTTCCAGTGTGGAACCTTGTCTGACATGGGGGAATATCCAGAATTCCCTAATTGGTAATGGGATAGCTAAACCAGAGTAGTCTGTGAAAATATTGTGTGTGTGTGTGTGTGTGTGTGTGTGTGTGTGTGTGTGTGTCACAATTACCACTTTTACAAACATAATTCTCACTTTTCTTTCAGGGAGTCTGGAGTTTTGGTACACACTAAACAGTACACACGAGCAAAAAAGGCCTTTGTAACCAGCTCACTAATAAAAGCACTAAGCACCAACCCTCTAATCAGTTTCCTGGTAGACAAGTTTTCATGACTTTTGTCACAATGGTTTCTGGGAAAGTGAGACAGTGTGACTCCATGGAAAGAGAGGGAATTCTGGTTAATTTGGACCTGATATTCTCTCTACTTACCCATGGGCTCTCCCTTTTCTGGTTTGATTTCATGTGTTCACTGTAATATATTAAGGTCACAACAAAGAATTAGCCTCACATGTTAGGTGAGTCTTGTGAAATTTTTGAGAGAATCATTGAAGCAGAAAATTGTATCAGACATGCTGAATGCAACTGTCCTTCCCATAGCAAAGGTCAGATATGATCTACATATACAAACAAGTCGCTTTCATATATTATTATGTTTTGTAAACAAAGGCTCAACATTCTTGCTCCTGTTTTCTTTTTCTCTACATAAGTAATGGTACATGTAAATTCTAAGAGAAAATTTGGAGTGCAAAATAATAAATGTTTCAAAAAACATACTTGATCAAACCTACAGCCAGGAACTGGAACTGAGCATCAATTGGAGTGTTATGAAATTTTATACGCATCATAAACACTAACAGAAGAAATGATGAAATATTGTAATTTACTTTCTATATGCTATATTTCAAATTTGAATTTGTGGCATCCTGTCAAATGAAATGGGGAACTGCAACTGTACAGGACTCTAAGAAGTTACTTGCAATTATAGAAATGTACCTAAGTTCACTACAGTAGTATTTTAAAACTAACAACCACTTTTTTATTTGGTATATTTTTCAAAGCGGTATTTTGAATTAGGAAGTGTTATTATTTTAATTTAGAGAGAGGATAGACCCTTAATCATTTCTATGCCTCATGTTTATTTTGCCAAGGTTTTGTGATTAAAAATCTCCCTTCCTGCCTCTCCATGGAGGCTTCCACTTACGGATAAACATAAGGGAATATTACTAGGCAGCCACCACTGCGTTTATTTACAATGAATGGGGTGAAAACATTGCACGAGTCAATCATATTCAGTTACCACAGTCATCATTGATGACTCTTCCATTTGATTTACAGGCAGTCATCCTCATTTGTGTTAGCTGAAGATACCAGAGTGCACTGACTTAAATTCAGTGAGCATTTCAAATGCCTGGATAAAATGGGGATATTTTAATAAGGGGGTTGAATAACTGTAGATGGATTAACATGGTATATAATATCTGTTATTTTTTAAACTTTTCCTCTTTCTTTTCAAAAATATTATATCTATACCTTATTACTGAATATATTGTGGACTACTAGCACCTACGTCTTCTATTCCAGTAGAATTATATAATAATGTTATAGGAGACTTAAGCAAAAGACAGAAGTATCAAAGAATTATACGTTGATCACTAAGATATCTTCCCTAGATTGAGGTTTTGTAGCCTAAATATATACTTGTTATTAGTAGGTAGGCAGATAGAAACTTTTCTTTTTATTGTTTTCATAAAGAACTTGCTAAATAATTGTTTAATTCATACTTTGAAGTCAATCGAGAATATTTGATTTTAACAGTCTATCAATCAAATCTTTAACTTACCAAAAAATTGGTACAGTAAAAAATTATTTGTAATGATCAGCCAAAAACCATTCTCCTACAATTGTCTCTCTATTTGTGAAAATATAGATATCAGTTCATGTAGAATGACAGATGGCAGACATTTATCTACACATATGTTGGCTCTAAACTTGCTTTTCAAAATCACATTTTATTTTATTTTTTTTAGATTTTAATATAATTACATCACTTTACCCTTCCTTTTCCTCTCTCTAAACCCTCCCATGCTACGCCCTCTTACTGCTGTCTTTCAAATTCATGGTCTCTTTTAATTGTTGAGTACACACATGCACACACATGCACACCCTGCATATTGTTAATTGCATATAAATGGACATAACACAAATCCAATACCCAAGGCTCAGGAATCACTGTGGGAGAAGGGGTAGATACATACTTTCCAGGCCACTACTATGTCGCAAATTACTGTACTAAGGTTTGACATTGTTATGATAACTAAAGAGAAATTAATTAAAATGTTTTTTTTATTAGGCAAATGTAATAGCAATAAAACAATTCGGCAAATGTTTCAAGCACCCCAAGAATATCAGGTGAAGCACTGCTTGTGGCTGTTATGAAGGAGACTAAGAGGAAGAGTAACAAAGCCAGTCAGTTTTCATAAGGCGCACCCCAGCGAAGTACACGCAGAGCGGCACGGCATACGCTCAAAGTTTATGAACTGAGATATCCCAAAAATCATGAGCCTATTGCCAGGCCCTGAGTCCCTAGAGAACGGTGATCCTAAAAATACAGATTACACCCCTACATATTATAACCACACATTTAACAATAAATAGTTCCATGTTCTATGGGATGCACTCCAATTTTGTTGCATTATCACAAAGGTACATGTGCACACACGCATGCATTTGTCAAGGTCGGAGGCTGATGGCATCTGTCTTCCTCAATTATTCTCTATTTTAGCTTTTGAGACAGGGTCTCTCACTGACTCTGCAGCCAACTGATTTGGGAATACTAACCAAACCAAAAATCCTCCTGTGTCCAGTTTCCTGGTACTATGGTTATAGAAGCATAACACCCTGACCAGCTTTGGACAAGGGTGTTTATTGTCTAAAAGCAAATTATACAAATGTAACTAAGTCAGGCGGTGGTGGCGCATGCCTTTAATCAAAGCACTCGGAAGGCAGAGGCAGGCAGGTCGCTGTGAGTTCGAGACCAGCCTGGTGTACAGAGCTAGTTCCAGGACAGGCTCTAAAGCTGCTGAGAAATTCTGTCTCTAAAAACAAACAAACAGCAAAACAAAAAAACTAAAACCAAAGCCAAACAAACAAACAAACAAAGAAAAGTAACTAAAAGTGATTGACAGAGTAAAGCGCGAGGGAAACATCTCAGTAATTTGTTCATATCCCTGTTTATTGTCATGAGCCTGCACGAAGAGGCCCAGGAAGGTGATTCAGATTTCATTCACTCAACTACTGTTTGAACGACTAGAAAATTCTTCTGACAATCCAGTGTGATTGACAGGTAGGTTGCTAAGGAAGTGGCTATGTGGACAGGAAGAGGATCTGATTTAATAATGCCCCCGATATTCCTTCATAACGTATCATAGATACCGCTAGAAGCTTGCTTGGTTTTACTAGTTGGGGAAAGGATAAGCTCCATTTTACTGACTCAATGTCACATTAAGACACTCACAGTTAACAATTAACAGAGAGCGGATCAGTAGATGTCTGATTTCAGAATGAACAATAGTCACTCCTTAAATCCACTAAAGAGAACTGTATAGAAGTGTTACAGTAGAGACCAAATGACCCTCACATAACTCCCTGTCATATGATACACAGCTGACAGCTTTGTTGTTTTAAAATGGCTAGAAAATAGAAAGAAAAGCTAATTAAATGCTTTATAGTAATCTGATAAATGAAGGTGTTTTCTTTCTTTCTTTTTTTTTTTTTCAGAAAGGGATGTCGACCAATCAGCTAAGTGTGAATTGCATGCCTATCTTAAAACAGGGAGGCATGGAGGTGTGGGTGCACACTGCGAATGGGGATGGATAATTAGCACAGTTCAGAACAGTGTCAAATTTTGTGATTTCTAGAAATGTCACTCAGGAATAGTCAGTGGCTGCTGGTTTTAAGGTCTGCGTTATGCACCTGTAAACAGAATAATCCCTAGATGAATGTCCTATTCAGCTGAATATACCTATTCTCATCTCCTAGTTCTATTGCCTTAATCAATACGATCATACGCTGCTATGCCATACATTATACTGATGAACTGATACTCCGTAACAATTACAGGGGATGAAGATTTTGCTCTCGCTGAGTGTAGCCTGGCATTGGTTTCCTTTAAGCGGTTTTATGAAATTGAAGCAAGCAGTTCTAATCTTCCTTTGTATAGTAGGTGGGACATGAGTGAAATACCATGTCACCCACAGGAACCAATACTCTAAAAAACCTCAGCCTAACTACAAGCTTCCTCCCTCTAATTTTCTAAGGTCATTATTAATATTTTCCTTCTATTGTAGCAAGGGTATGTTACATGAGATAGGCTCTTCCAGTGTTACCAAGGATTTCAGGTAAAGTACTGTTTTCTGTAGTTGTTATAAACTAGCTCACCTTACAAGGCACCACAAAGCCAATTGGATTTTATACGGTCCACTACAAATAAGAGGGCACATGTATAAAGTGAGTGGCAAGTTTATTAACTCAACTATTTCAAGATTGTCTGTCATGCTGAAAGAAAGCTAATGTCACTAACCTTAACGCGTTTTAAATGTTGTAAGCCAGCCCTGGGGCCCTTCTTGCAGATGTCCAACGTCTACAGTTTTCTCTGTCTAGATTTTGCTCCTCCACTTATCCAAGAAGAAAGGAACAAGATCACAAATTCTAAACGTGTCCTAATATGTTTTCAATTATTGGATTAAATTGTAATTTAATTGTCATACTTCTATAGGTTAACTGATTTTTTTAAAATGTACAGTTTGCTAATTTTATTACAGGGCACTGTAACAGTTGTGTATTTTCTGTTTAAACAGTAAACATTTTAGAGCCTTTCTTTCATATTGTTATGATATTATACATACATACGTACACATATATATGTTTGTCTGTGTACTTCTTGGTAGCAAACTATTACTTATTTTAAAGAAGAATTACACTCAATATTGCTTTCCTGCCTTGGGGGGAAATGAGATTGCAAGAACCTACTCATCCATTAAAAAATCTAATTATTTGTTATGTACGTTTCCAATATTCTTTGAAGGAACAAATACAAGAATTTTCTGCAGGTTTTGATGCAGACAAAGAGCTGGTGTGGAAGGCTAACAATGATAGACCTTAACTAGGATGCTCATTCTTTATTAGTCTATAATTTTTTCAGGTTAGCCTGGAGCTCACTATGTGACCCAGGCTAGTCCTGATCCCAAGGCAATCCTCATCTCTCAGCCTCCCAAATGCCAGGGTTAGAGACATGAACTACCACACCCAATAATTAGGACAGTGGTCAAGATGCTCTAGATGATATGTTAGAAATTAAGCATCTTCATTGCACTCTCTGAGCTCTTATTGCAGGACAGAACAAGCCCTCCCCAGCATCCTCATCCTTGGGCATCATAGATGACTTCAAAAAATTGGAAATACAAAATCCAAGCTCCTAAAATAAAATTGGCTCCAACTCCCATATGCCTGCTTCACTGAGTGACATTACTGTTCTTTCAAGCAAGCCCCAAACTAGCCATCGTCCTAGGCCAGTCCTTGTGTTCCACATTTTGTGCCAGATTGACAATTATATTAACTTAAGGTTGTAAATATACCTCTCACACACTTCTTTCTCTGAACCATTGGTGGTTTTCCTTATTTGTTATTCATTCCATCTTGCACTGAACGTAAATTGATCACTAAAAAGCATAATATTGATCATGGCTTTTTTTTGGCTAAGCCCCTAATTGATGATTGGCTTTAGAATAAAGATGAAATATTTTAAAATGAGACATAGGCCATTCATCATGTTACCTGTCTTTACCTTCACAACTCTTTAGCTTCCATGCTTGTTTACAATTTATTTTCTTGGTGAACACTGTTCATTAACACACCTCGGAACTACTTAATTTATCCTATGTTTTATCCATACATTTAGATATTAAGGACAAAACAAAAACTTCCTAGTCTCCAGGACTTTGAAGGAAGTCCTTTCTTATTGGCATGGCTTTTCTGTAAATACATATACACACCAAGGTAATACATTTTACATATTTATATAAACCTACACATTCATACAGAAATAAATTCATTTACTTTACATAAAATCCCCAAACTCAAGAGCCAGGAATGATAGCTCCGTTGGTAGAGTGCTTGTCATGGAAGCACAAAGGCCTGAGAATCCATGTCAAAGCTGGTTGGGTAGAGAGTAGCAGTGGTAAGCTGTCTGAGACAGAGGAACCCTGGGCCTTTCAGGCTGGCCAGCCTAGCAGAATCACCAAGACTCAGGTCCCATTGAGACACTCTGCTTTAAAACCTAGAAGTTAATGACTTCTGAGAGACTCCCCTCGAGGTGATCCTGGCCTTCGCATGTCCATGCCTGCATGCCCCGTCCCACACATAACATTTGCATTCACGTACAACATAAATAACAGACCTTCACATTCTTGCATGTCACATCTGTGAACATTTCCCTGCCTTGTCTCCCAGGAGGAAAGCTTTCTTTATTTGTGCATGTATCATAACTGCTACATTTCTACAGTATACATTTGATTCCTGTGATTTTGATGTTTCTGTCTCCCTTGTTAAAATGTGAATTATTGTGTCATTTCCTGTTTCTGGTGAACTGTCTACTACTTTTTACTTTGGGTTTTCTTCTACTTTGGCTTCTATACATAGTTTCTTCCATCATTTTAGTTGTATAATTTTTTTTCATATTTCTAAACAGTGCATCTTGCCTAATTGATGGTGGTAATCACTTGGTAACTGGGGAGAAAACATGGTTAAGAAAAAAGTAAAAGGGAGGAGATGGGGTAAGGCATGAATGTATCTTCTGATGACATCATTCAAGCCATCAGTCAATTAATCTTATGATTTATGCCACTTTCAATTCAATATGATAATTTAATTGTAAATCTGTAAATTGAAAGTCATTTAAAAAGAAATTTAGGAAAAATTGCTACAAATAAAAATACTTCATTCATTTATTCAACACATATTTAATAGATATTTTAAGGCTATGTACAAAAGAGCTACAATCTCTATCTTCAAGGTGTCTGCCATATATGGAATTTATACCATTAAAATACATTTGTACTGACATCTACAATTATGATAATTTGCTTTTTTCTTATCGTGTCTCTCTTGTTTGGAGATAATAAGTAAATAAAAAATTTCTAACTGCAACTATGATACTTTTATTATATTTTAAAAATGAATGAATTAATGAAGGAAAACGTAGCCACTAGGGTAAAGGTTAACAACTTTATTGTCACTTATACCTGCTGGGAAAGGTAATCCATTTCCTCCAACAGAGTGACACTGGGTACATCAACTACTCCAGGACAGACCTCACGTCTCCAACAGAGTGACACTGGGTACATCAACTACTCAAGGACAGACCTCACATCTCCAACAGAGTGACACTGGGTACATCAACTACTCAAGGACAGACCTCACATCTCCAACAGAGTGACACTGGGTACATCAACTACTCCAGGACAGACCTTATGTTCAAGAGTAATTAACCAACATATACTGGACTCAACGTTTTTTGTTGTTTATATTTTGATAAAGAACTTAAGAAGAGGTAGGTGGGTAGGAAGGGGGAGAGGATCTGGAAGAACTGGTGAAGAAGAATTATGATCAAAGTATATTTAACTTAAAATTATTCTAAATAATAAAAATATATAATATAAATCAAAGTCCAACAGAACTTTTAAAAAGGCATTAATGACAAATAATAGGTTTTGTCATTTTTTCACAACATTTTTGAAGTATTTGAAATGCCAGTGAAAGAAAACTCCATTATTTCATAGGTAAATGATAAATAATTTTTCTTTTAGTTTTGATTCTTCAATAATTTTAAGACCTTTCTTCTTTTTAGTTTTAGCATCCCAATTTCCTCTTACTACTTACCACTAGTTTCTAGTGAAAAAACAATGCAAGCTCCTTGACTAGCTGGTATCCACAGGGATTATGTTCTGAACCTCAGGTATTTCTCCTTCTTCAGTCAGATATGCTTCCTTTAAAGGATAATTTCTATGCACTAAATTGTGTACTTCTTTAGACAATATACAGATACATACAAGTTCTCTGATGAGGAGAGGTTCTTTTTTCTGAAACACTCATACCCTGTCAACTCAGTCACCAAATAAAACTAATCCTGGAAAATTATGAAGGTATTTAATGGTGCATGGACTTAGAGACTGAAGGAAAGGGAAGATCAGAAATGGACTTACCTTTAAGAAAGATACTGCGGAAGCTGCAGCATCAGAACTAATCATCCTTATATGTAGTACAGCCTAGAATATCTCTAGAGAACCTCATACTGATGGATCATGTTGATGACTTTCTATAGAAATATCTGCTCTTCCTTTTCTTTTTCTTTCATTCTTATTTGTTTCTTACATCGTGGTATATTCTGTAACTACTTGATTACTTAAAATGGCTCCCTAGACTCTCATCAAATATCTTTAGCCTATTTTCCATGACTAAATTCCTATCTATTACAAATCTCGACTGATTCCTTCTGTTCCAGAGTGATTTCTTACCTCTTCCTATGTGGGCATTTGACTGGTTGGCACAATCTGAATACTATGGCTCTTCTTTCCTCTACATCCTAAAATTCATGGTAAATCAACCAGTTAATGGTATCAGTTACTACTCACAGTCCCTGACTGGCCTCAGGAGCCCCCAAGGGTTCAAGTCAATGTCTTTCTGCTTCTTGTAAGAGCCCTAAGGATGAGTAACTGAAAGCTACGGCTGCATCAGCATGCGACCCTTGGGAAAGCATACCTTGCGTTTCCTTCTGCAGAAATGGACCTTTTCACTCTATATCCAGATTTTTTTTCTTTTTCAAGATTAAGAAATAAGTTTATCCAGTTATTCTTTGTGTAGGAATGTTTTGCCTGCATGTATGTCTATGCATCAATGTGCATGCATGCTCCGTGCCCATGTAAACCAGTAGAGGGCACTGCATCCCCTGGAACTTAGCATTCCTGAGATGATGCAACAATGGGCATGTATGCCTGGTGCCTGTGGAAGCCAGATTCTCTGCAAGAGCAGCCAATATTTTTAACCACCAAGCCCTCCTCTCCAGCCCCCTTTTGCCTGATTTTTAACAAACATCTACAAGAAATCACGGTACAGGACTAGGTGAGCAAAGCCTTAAGAAGGAGAGGCTTAGCCTACCTCTAAGAAGATGTTTGCTTCCTCACAACACACTCAAGTTTTTCAGAGGGTTTCAGTGCCACCCAGTGTATGCAGTACAATCTTCGGAGGTGCCCTCGACAGAGATATCTCTAAAGAGCAACCAGGATCTTCAGCTGAATCTTCTGCACTTAAAAGTCACAGTTCTTCGAGGGTATGCTCTGTGTTCAATAGCCTTTCACCTGCAGCCCGTCGTCAGCACTTCCTTCCTCTAAGGCAAGGCTACAGTGTGTGCCAACTAAGACTACCAGCTGTCCCAGGAAGACGGGGTCAGAATGTGTGACAAGGAAAAGGCTGAAATACCAGCACAGGTTATGCTCAGTGCCAGAATCATCTACAGTTTAAGATCAGAGAGGTTAGAGTTGGTAAATAGAGTTTACAAACACCCAATAAAAGTACCGTGCGAAACGAGTAAATTCTTCTACTTTAAAACCCCACAGGAGAGGTGGGGAAAGAGACTGGTAATGAGAAAGCGACCCAACATTTTTTAAGATTCACAGGATCTATGGCCACGCTAACTGGACATAAGGTGGACATTTTGTCTGCCATCATCTTTGTCCGCCTCTGGGAAATAGAACTAAAGGAATCCGGTGTCTTTCCTCAGACATATTAACAGCCAAGAGGGAGACAAAGCTTGAGAAATAATTTAATCCCATATTTTCTTTCAAAGAGCAGGGCTTCCTATTGTTGACTCACCTCCCTTTACAACTAGGATAACAGTCTAGCTTGAATGTGTTCTTTGTTCTAGTGCCAGCTCCATGTGGCACTGTCAGGCTCTCTGACAAGGCCACAAGTCACTGATCAGAACCAGTTTCACCATATTATGTTAATACTTAATCTCTTAAAGTTTGGGCTAGAGTAAAATCCATAATCACATCTTATGATCCACTGTCTTCTTGAGATCTCTTGTCTCCTAGCTGCTCAGGTATCCTCTGAAGTTTCTAAGCATGTTGTGTAAATTCTAGGTAAAAATACTCCTTTATCCCTCAAAAACTCTTCAGGTTTCTCTGATCCTTTCTTTCTGCCCTGTCTCACTGTGGCGAAGGACTTTCCCCCAACTGCTTACGTGGAGAAGACACAGCATGTGATCCAGGGTCAAACAGGAGCAAACCCCCGTTTGCCCTGAGTCCTACCAAGAAGCAGTTGGCAAGATTTCACACTTCAGTGCAACTTTCCAGGTCACCTGGATTCTTTGATCGTCTCAGGTTGATAGCTACATTTCATAGTCTTTTGTCTGTGCCTTTTCAGGAACTGGGTTTTTCTTAGTGTGGTGTAGAAAATAGATTAGCTCAGATATCTGATCTAGAGTTGATGTAGAGAAGAGGACACATTCCCTAAATCCAGTATCTCTGGAATAACCCTGAAGAAGAATGGGCGGCCTGGGGCTCTGTGATAATACAATTTGATATTATTCTTTTTTAAAAGTTTAGTCTGTTTTATTGTTATGAAATTAATATAATCACATTTCTGTGTTCTATTTCTGCTCTCCTAACTCTCCCATGTATCTCTCCTAACTCTCCCTCAGATTCATGTTCTTTTTGCTAACTGTTATTGCATCTGCACATTTTAACACATATTCCTAAATATAACGTTCTCAGTCCTTATGATGTTACTTGTATGTATGTCTTCCAGGCTGGCCATTTTGGCATTAAAGGAACAATTGATATGCTTAGCCCTAGGAAAGACCACCGCTTCCACTCCCAGCTTTCCTTAGTTGCCTCCTGTTCTCTGTGTAGGGTTGCATCTTGACAGATTTTTTCATGTCTAGTTCTTATATAAACACACAAATAATAAATTTAAATATGTGAATGGTGGCCATTATCACATGCTGTAGTGGCAACATCACCTCTTTCTGTAATCTGCTAGCTCTTTGTGCCGTGTATAGTGATAAAGAGCATCAACCCACAGAAGACAAGCCAGAATATGGAAACACTGGAGTCAGAGCAAGGGCACACTTGACATACAAATAGGAGGTCCTGAAACATAATCCTAGAAGGCACCCACTAATTCTGCTGGGCCATCAGAGCTAGGATCAAGGATAAATGAAAGTATGACAGGAACAAATCTAGAGTACGGGCATCTTAAGATCCTGAGTCATCATGGAAAAACAACAGAAAATCCCTGTTCTACATACAGACTGACTCAGATGCCTTTCTAAAAATCACAGCTGTAGCAATGAAGGGTGTCACATCAACATGCTTAACAATCAAGTGCCGAGGAGGGCAGTTTCAACTAGAAGGATTTAATGACATTACCAGAGGAAGGAGGTTTTAGTGACTGCATTGATTGTTTTGAAAGGTCCATCACTGAGGAAAAAAAAAAAAAAAAAAAAAACTTCTGAGAACTCCAATAACCTGAGCCAATTTGCCTTCTTCCACAATGTAATTAAGCCAAATGTTGCCAATTTAATCTAATATTGTGCATACTGAGACTTAACAGTCTCATACATATAAGGTGTCATGATGGATGGCTATTAAAAAACAGTGTTCCAAAACCAGTGAAAACTGCGTGCTTAAGTAAAGGCAAAACCAACAGAGGCTGTTTTTTGTTTGTTGTTTGTTTATTTAAGAGCACTGCCATGATTACCCATGATAAGGCATGGCAGGATTCATGAAGCATGAGAAGTGTTACATGGAACTGGTAAATGTATAAGCTACTCCCACATGATTATATGACGGCAGACTTCTTTCCAATTTCGTTTTTCTTTTTCTCTTAAAATGGGCATATTTTTTCCATCTGATATTAAAGAGTAAAACTCTCCACAAACCAAACTCTTATTCCTCACAAACTGAAGTAAAACGGCCTACTACTAATGGATGCAATGTGTCATACATTCAAAATAAATTACTGGCCATTAAGCCCCAAGCTCAACATCATCTGTGTTACAGACGATGCTGAGGCACCATGCATTACCGGAACCACCTTTCAGCTGAGGAATGATATTAATATTCTGCAGTCAGAGCCCATTAAAATGATTCAATGAAATACACCAACTTCAGAAAAGATGCAACATCTCGGGCTTGTGATGAGAATAGGATTGAGGTTTTCTAGTAGCAAAAGCATTTTCTCCTGACATAAAAACTATGCTCTGAGGTATAAGTTAAATATGCCTCAAATCAAACTGACTCCTTTGGAGCTCAGTAGTTGTCTGCTATTTATACCTCAGCTGTTTTCATACTGAATCACAAAGCACAAAGGGAGTGTTCAAATTACATTCATGAGCTATAAAAAACAATTTCGCCTTCATTTTTGTATCATCCTTTAAATTCTTCTGAAGATGATTTAGTTATATGGGAAATGTATTGAGCTTTATAGTTGCTGTCACAGAACTGGAAGCCACAAGCTGCATTTTAAGAAACTAGAGAACAATTCAGAAATATAAAGATTAAAAAAGTTTAAGATTATAAATTTAATGAAACACTGGCTATTCTATTTTTATCACTTTATTTTGAACATATCTGAATAAGGTCGAGCTACATAAAAGAGGAATTGACAATGACATAAATTAGCAAAATCTTCACATCTACGATGTTGACCATCATCTTAAAGAACTTTTAGGTATACATTGACTCTAATGAAGCCTCTCATAATATTCTGTTGATTGCTGCTATAGCCAGAAAGTCAGGTTTGAGTTCAGATAAACAAAAACAGTTCTACCTTGAGAGAATAGGGTTACCATTTAAAAACGCTCAACCATTTTTCAGAGCCCTCGCTGAGTCTTCCTTCTGTTGGAAACAGCAGAATAATTTTTCCTACCAATAAGAATGAATTATCCTTTTTTTATTCTGTGACACTGTAAAAGTCACCCCTTATGCTCACTCTTATAGAAATCAGTCCTTTACACAACACTCTCATTGAAAACTCAGCGTTTGCATGGAGAGTGTACAGAGATGACAGTGGCTGAGTCTAGAAGTCTTAACTAGATCCGGCTCGGGCCTGAAGTTGATTTAATGGAGTGGGTGTGGTGATGAATTATCTGTCCACAAATGGCTGAGTCAGGATGGAATGTCAGTTCAATTCTTATGAAGGCCCTGATACAGTGGTAGAAAAGCAAACATCCTGAGTGTTTGAGAAGTTAAGTAGTAGAGGAAAAAGCAGTAAAACTGCCCAAGAAAGTTCAAAGTATAAGGATATTCCAGTTCGGAGTTAGACGTAAGGTTTTGTCACATAGGTCCTTCCTTTGTGGTGTGCCCTCTCTCCTGTTTGCTTTGGCTAACTATTTTTTGAATTCATGGAGATTCAGGAATAATTATGCTCTCTGACACAGTTATAAAAATTAACTGTTAAGTATATTACAGGCTAAATAGGATTATCTTTCTTCTCACCCCTCCTCCTTCTACTTCCTCTTAACTCTCCTCTCCCTTTCTTTCTATTCTCTCTATTTCCTCCCCCTCTCTGTTTCTTATTAGAACCCATTTTAGTGTTTGAAGACTTTTATACTCTTGTTCATTTTACTTGACGCCCTCATAGCCTGTAGTGCATCCATTACACTGTTTTAATGATACAAATACCATCTAACTCCCTGTTTTATAGTGAGTAAAACAGATTCTCAGAGTTCACTGATGTGGCCGCAATTAGTAAATTAGTAGTAGAGTCAAACTTTGGCCTCACATCTTTTGATTCTGGATAATTTCTTGCTATAAAATGCCACTGTAGCATGAAATAAGGTTTGTTTACATTTTATAAAAGAATACGCAGTCATTTCCAGAATACTTTCTCTTTGTGGTGTGGGTCATATAACCTTTTGTGAAAGAGCCAAGACTTATATAAACAAACCTGTTCAAGATGAAGAAGTCAGGCTGAGAGAGTTCGGGTGAATTGTGCAAGAGTCACATGGTTATCATATAAAGGAATAAAGATTAGAAGGCAGTCTACACTTCAAATCTGAAGTGCTTAGATCCTTAATAAACTCAATGATGTCAGAAAAAAAAAAAAAGCCTCCACGCCGTGAATTGAAGCAATGCCACCAAGTTGCCAGGCTTACTTATTTACAGCCAATCCTATGATCTCTGCTAATCTTTTAACCTTTCAAATTTCAGTTTTCCTACTTGAAAAGTAATGATCCTAATTTTGCCAAACTCATCAGTTTTTTAAAATGCAAAAGAATCAATGCCAGCGGGTGGATGTTATATATTTAATATACCTACAATTATAACATAGTATTATTTTGTGCTAGTTAATGTGCAGAAAATTCAAAGTTTTAGAGAAGTTTGTTATTTGGTTCATAAATTGAATCTACATAATACAATGAACAAATTTAGACCTATGTGAGCATGGATTACAACTTAACATGCAGAACTAATTAAATAACTCATAAAGGAAATAGGGACAGAACCTCTGGGGGTATTGCCCATTGGTTCTATTCTTAAAGAAATTTAATATATTAAAAACACAGGGTCTTCAAGGTCTTTGGACATGTTTAAAAAAGTTGGATGAATAAACACTGCTGTAGAATAAGTGTCAAAAAACTGTAAGCACCTGAAATTCTTCAAACTAATCCAAGAAATCATAATTTATCAGGATAAAACAACTCCAAACTGAAAAGTAAGTATTTCAGGACAGAGTTGCTGACCTTACAATTGTCAATTTGAATGTAAATATCTCTCAAAATTATCAAAAGAATACATGAACTTTGCCCAGAGGAAGGACTACCCATCTAATTTTTCTTAATGATTTTCTATGTTATATGATAACTTTATTAATACATTATTTTATCAATATTCAGATGCAGCTATATTTAATATATATCCATATCAAATTACCTAGTCCAAAATTTACAATATATTGATGTAATGAGTAATGAGAGGAAGTTTTGAAATTCCAGCAGCTCATCATTTTAGGAGTTGTGCTTCTTGGCTACTTTTAATTTGACAGCAGACAGGAGACCAATTCTACAAATTCTGATAAGAGGGAAAAAGTGTGTTGGACTGTCCATGTTTCCTGTAATGCTAAGTAGAAGGCTTCTTGTGAAGTCTCAGGCATAGATTCCCAATAAGGAGCCTGGTTATGATGGAGACTAGATATACTGTAAAGAACTGAACCACCCATTTGCAGAGAAACAGCTTGGTGGACATCTGTACAAAGGGACTTCTCCATACCTTGAAAAAATGGTCCCCTGTAAATGAAGACTGCTCCTTTATTCCTGGCCATCAAGACCCAAATTATCACACAGAAACTATATTAATTACAACACTGCTTGGCCAGTAGTTTAGGCATTTTCCTGGATAACTCTTACATCTTAAATTAACCCATTTCTATTATTCTGTGTATCGCCACGAGGCTGTGGCTTACCAGGTAAGGTTCCAATGTCTGTCTCCTTCAGCAGCTACATGGTGTCTCCCTGACTCTGCCTATCTCTCTCTATCTCTGTTCAGATTTTCTGCCTGGTTTTACTCTTCTAAGCTATTGGTCAAAACAGCTTCTTTATTAACCAATGATAATAAAACATTTTCACAACATAAAGAGGGAAATCCCACATCAATCCCCTTCTTACAGCTCCTTTTAACTCAGACAACTGGATGGCTTCAAGCAGATATCAAGCCAGAAAAGCTGTCAGCCATCCTCACTGGGCCTTTTGAATGCTAGGTTTAACTTTTCCCGAATTGTTGATGTGTGTCGGTTGTCTGCATTTAAAAGTCCAACTTTAATTGACGAATCATTTTGATCTAAGCTGCATATTCACAAAACTGATCTGTTTACAAAGAGAGGATTCATTTCCGATTATATAACTATCATAAAACCACAAAAACACGTGATTAGTAAAGTCTTTTTGTCTTAGCAACTCTCCAACCACCAACTATTAAGGGTGGTAGGAGTGAGTTGGACTTCCTGTAGAGAATGTTGAGTTATTGAGAGTTTAATTTTCATATGTGTATAGAAGTAAGGGCGATAAAATATACTTCTGTCAAAGGAATGAAATGCAGAGTGTTTGATGTCATTGGAATTTTAAGAAGCTATTGATAAAGAAGGAAAAGAGTGTGGGAGAAAGATGCAGATAGAAGGGAGACCCTTGTTTTCAAACAAGTGATTCTTTTCTTTTGCAGAAGGCAGAAGTCAAAAGAAGACAGTACAGAAAGGAGAAAGTCAATTTTGGTAAAAAACACAACAGCTTACTCCATAGATTCTCTCAATGTCTATGAATTCCATGCATTTGTACAAAGTTTGCATGTTTTAACAGTAAGTTCAAATATAAGAATAAATAATTGCAGGCAAAAGAGGACAATTATGAAATTAATGATTCCCAATTACATATATGCACACCTAATGTGCTTGGAATCTAGGGACTCATAGGATATGATTTAGCCCCTATTTCACCGTGCCTTTATTAACCAAGAATCAAGAATGATTTTTGCAATTTTTAACTAATAAAAATGATTTTGAAGATGAACGCTAAGACAAGTTGTGTAAGTAATCCCAAGCAATATCTAGGTGGAACACCTCTCTAATATTTTCCTGCTTTAAAGATGTTGGCAGACTTTCAGAATAGCTAGGATTCTCCTTTCCTCTAGCAGATAAAGTAGGCCATGGAGTGCTAAAGCAAACACCACTTCACAGGGAAACACAACTGAATTCATTTTGTGTCACCCACAGGTTTCATAGTGTGGCTTCATGATTGAAACAGTGATGACAGGCCTTAGTCTTGAGAGCCCAAGTCCCACTGTTGTCTAAATAAAGGACACACCCACTTCTGAGAATCATTCATGCTGATTACTTATAATTCTCCTTAAAAAGCTGTCACAGACCTATTGTACACTGAATAAAAATGTTTGCTAACACTTAACAGATCCTATCCCAGTGTGCAGACAGGGAGAAAAATGAAGTGGCTATCACTAGGTCATTAAAATACTTTTATAATCCAAGAGCTGAGATTGAATGACTATTGTACACTCTGCTGTCTGGTTTGAGCAATACTTCTAGTCCTCGGTGCTCCCAGCCACTCACAAAGGAGTTCTTGTGTATCCAGGCTGCTCATCAAACCCAGTAAGTTTTACCAGGAAGCTTCTGGATGTCTTGTGGTTTGTGTTCGTTTTCATTTTGGGCACTTGAATTGTCTTTATGTGTCACTTTTTTTCCCATTCCGAAAAAGATGATTCTTGTTCAGGCAATCTCAGGTGTTTATCTCACAGCCAAGTAAATACTCTTGGCCTGGACATGATTCTCTCCGCTCACCATGTTCTAGCTCCCTGTCTACCATGACCCTTCTCCCTTCCTTCTTCTTCCTTTCCTATCTTTTCTTTTCCACTAGAAACTGAACTCAAGACCATGTTCACATGTAAATCTCCATGCTTCATTGAGGTTATTTTTCTCCTTTTCTGAGACAGGATCTCACCATGTAACCCAGTATCCATAAACATGAAATCCTGTCATCTTGGCTTTCTGGGGAGTAGCTGTGATTACAGGCTCACCAGAGCACCCAACTCTCCGAAGCTGTTTTTGTCAAGTTGTATAATACCCTTAGCACCCTCTGCCGTCCCTGCAGCTATTATCAGTTGGTATCTGAGATTCTCAACTAACTGACTCATGGCCAAAACCTATCTGTGTTCTATATCCAGTCATTTTTCTTAATACCTAGTATATATGTTCCTTAAAGATTTTCCTGAATGTTTTATTTCCCCCCTGAGCTTTTGGGTTCATGTGACTTGCCACCATCTAACACAGTCACATCCTGAGCAAACATAGCTGGAAATTGTCATTAACCAACATGGCACCTTTCTCTACTCCACTTCAAATGCTAGCTACCACCCCATTCACTGGATTCTTTTCCTTGCACTTTACCATTGACTTCTTCATTCTCACTAAGGACTCCACACAGATTCTCTGGCTGGAGTTAAATTTGATGGCTGATTCTTGGCAAAAACTTCTTTGAAAGAGTGGCTGATTCATTTACTCTGCTCTCTGTTCATAGATAAATTTGAAGCCCTTAAAAAGCTCAGCCATTATCTTTTCCTAGAACCTGAAAATTGCCCTATAAGATCACTAAGCTACCTTAACAGATGTCTAAATTTCAAGACCTGGGGTTTCCAATGAGAATCTATAGTATATTGATATTGCTATATGCCTTTTAAATAATTGACTTTTTCCACTCTCTCAGATTTCACATGCTCATTCCTCTACTTTTTGGTATAGTTATACTCTTTTTTTCCTTCAGTACCACTTTAACAGAATCAGTTTGAGACAGAAGAGAGATCCTTAAGAAATATGTCATCTTTCCAGATTAGATGTCCTACTCTACTTGAATACTCAGCTTATTCTTTCCCAGTGTGATATCTGCATTCACTTTTATTTTGTTCAGGGTGACAGAACTCTGACTACAGTGTCAGTTGGCTGATGCCCCTTAACCACCAAACTGGATGATGTTTGGAGAGTTGCTCACAAGTTTCTGTTTATGACCACATCTGTATTTGCATAAATTAATTGGCTTAGTGTGGTTCCTACTGCACTACAGGGGCCTCTCTGAGTTTTAGGTGGCCTTTATATTCCTAATATGATCTATTATATAGATCAAAAATAGATCTATATAATAAATCTATTATATAGACCAAAAGCATAAATCCTGCTATCATTTCATTTTTAAGTATTGTGTTGTTTATAATCTCTATCTTCATATATATGAGTAATGATTACTGAATGGCATGTTTTATAAGACACTGAGGCAGACTATAGGTCTCATCTCAGGACTGTGTAGAGCACATTCAAGGAATTAGCAGCCCTTACAGCTAAATGACAGGGATCAAATGCTAACAATTAGAATTCCTGGTCCTCTTTAAGAATTTATGTATTAGTTTTCTAGTTTGAGATTATAATTACATTATCCCCTCCTCTTTTCCCTCCCTCCAAACCATCCCACATACCCTTTAATGTTCAATGGCATGAAGTCTCATGCTCACAGTGAACAGATATCAAAATCTAGACCATATAATCACCATCCAAGGGCAGTGAGGACATTAAAACTGCACTAGACAAACAAAATCTTCCCAGTTGCCATGCATTTAGTCAGTATCTTTTCATTTCCTTCACTCCCTTCCCCTTCATTTTTTTATTCTTGTTTTGACTAAAAATTGCAATAACTACAATGTGCACATGATGGTCAGAGGACAATTTTCAGGAAGAATTTTCTAATCCTACCATGAGGATACTGAGATGAAACTAAGGTATGTAGGCTTGAAGGCACAAGCCTTTACTCATTGAGCCATCTTGCAGGCCCTTATTTTTCCTATTCTTTAAACAGAACATCTACATAAAAGCAATATATTTAAGGCACTGATTAATTTGCAACTTCAAATTTTAAGAGTTCTGTGTTTTCAAAAAATTTTAAAACATTGCTTGATTGAATACACATCCTTTGACTACTTGAATATTATATTATTATTTATGTTAAAAACATTTTTCAAATGTCTCCTGGTAACTTTGTATATAATTGTTGCAGTATTTTAAAATAGCTGCATGAATCCATCTCCTATTTTATCAGAGAATAGAACAGAACAGTTTGGGGGAATGAAACCAGAATTCAAAATCCCTCCTGAACTCTAACCACTTATTCGTTTTCAACCCTTTCTAAGATTCTGACCTGGGCTGAAGTGGGTTAGCACAGGGGGATTTCATTCTCCAGTCTACTGAGACCACACTAGACACAAGGAAGTTTTTAGAAAGATGTTAACTTTTGAGCAGTGCCATGTAAACTGTCAACACTCAAAAAATAAATTACAACAATCGCGTGAAGAAGGCAGTTCAGGGAGAACAAGTGAGATGTGTAACAGATTACAGGGCTGATTTATGATGGTTGGGAACACAACAGAAAACGAGAAGCTTGGTGACAGAATACTAAGGAGGGTGGTCCAGTCACTTCATAGTTTTTAAACCCAAGCATGGTCAAAAGTAAAAGCATTGGATATGGCGGCGTTCCTGTTAAATAGTATCTTTAGGACACTAAAAAGTAATCGCACATTTGTTAGAGGATAACTAGGCAGTTTAGAAATCCTTTGAACCTTCCAAAACACTTCTGTAGAGAAATACGTTTGGCTGAGGAAAATGATTTCTAATGGAAGAATCATTATGTATTTATTTATTTATCTAGCTGCCTGATTTTTGCTGTCCTGGCAAGTAATCATGCATGCAAGCAGAAGTTCTCCTCTGAAGGGTCTGCTTCCCCTCCCTTACTATCCTGTTAAGAGAAATGAAGGCATGAGTCTGAAAACCATGGCGCACAGGGCTACAAATGCAGGGAAGTCAGAGCACAGCAAGAGCATGAAGTCCCCTTGTGCCTCTCTGCAGCCTCAGAACACTCCACACTTCCATCATCTGTAAAGCAAGAAAGGAGAGCTTTCTGTGCCGTGTACAAACCCAGGAATCACTAAACTATGGCGTTTATTTAGACTCTTTACATATGTGGAATTAGAAGATGTTTCTAGCTGATTGACGGCGAACCATACTTATAATTAGTAAGGCCCCACCATGGTGTTTATTTAGACACTTCACATATGTGAAGTGAGAAGATGTTTCTAGCTGATTGACAGCGAACCATACTTATAAAATATTAGTAAGGCCCCACCATCATTTTTATTTAGCTATGAATAAAAACAAAGAGCCGACCCCTGGACCTCTGTGACTAAACATGGACATAGTCTTTAGGGAACACATTGACTCAGCAATGTGTTTCGAGACAAATTATTTCTTCATATTGGAATAATATGTGGTGATATTCTAGCAATTCCTTACCAGGAAATATAATAAACTTTGCATAATTTAGCTTACCTATTATTTTCCTAATTAAAAATCGCTAGCATAATTTCCTTTCTTGTTTATAAACATTATGTAGGATTGACTGTTAGATGTATGAACTTTATTCTTAACATTTATAAAAATATTTCCTTTGAATATACTTTTAATTAAGACTTCTTGAGTGAAATTACCAACAGGTAATGCTAGTAAAGTAAACCATATATCTAGTCATTATTGTGTTTTAAGCCCTATTTCTGTCCCTCTATGCTGTTTGTCAAACACTTGTGACCGAAACATCCAAACACATCCAACAAGTTGTGACCTCTCATACAGAAAAGAGATTTATGTGCATGAGGGTTAATATATTGGATTAATTACTTCAGTTTTAATTCTCCTGTTTACAATTGATAGAACATTCTACAGACTATTTTCTCCTTTCCATCCAGGCACACATACCCACACAAGCATACATACCTGAACACTAGAGTGGAACTATTAGGGTGTGCCTAGCCTTCCGAGAGACACTCGATATGTTCTTTGGCAGATATAGAAGGTAAGAAGCTACCCTGTCTCCTCACATTACTGGTCCTCTAGCTCTGCTGTCACGTAACCTCAGCAGAAGAAAGATGTGAGACCTGCAGTGACTGCTCTAGACTCCACTGTCTTCACTTCTAGCTCTAAGGTTTTCTTGGAAATCACCTGAAAGCTTTTGGAGCCAATGAAGTACCTATAACATCAAAACCATACAAGGACACAGAAGAATGTTGTGGGTAGTTTTTGCTTAAATATTCAAGACCCCAGCTTCTACTCAGAGCACTGTAACAGCCTGTGAAATAAACATTAAATGTCTATATTTGGTTTTCTTTTTTTCTCTACAACTGCTCTTATAACTTTGAATTTCTACACTATTTGTCCTGTTAACAAGGAAAGAAAAAGAGCCACACAGTGTTGGTTAGCTGGCACCAGGAACAGACTTCTCACATGCAAGGGAAGAAACAGGAGAAATAAAAAGACAATGCAAAAGAGAAAAACAATTAGAAAGAAGTTAACTGTTGTATGAGGAGAGTCTAATAGGAGGCTGAAGGGTTATCAGAATTTATGAGTGATCCTTCATATATTTACACTGTCACCTCACTTTAGCACAGAGTTGCAGTCTAGAATACCTCATGCCTGATTATGCCCGTGGCATTTCCATGCTTGATTTTATGGGAAAGAATTAAGCTTAAACATTTCTCTGTTGCTTTGACACTAAAACACAGTCCCTTCCCAAATGCCTTCAACCACCTCTTCCATCCAAATAGTCTTGTTATTTTCTTTTCCCCTCATTATTTTCTGAGCACTCAGGTTCTTCTGTTTCTTCTCTCTTCTCTAATAGCAACATATGAATACATCATGCACACCACAACACAGCTTTTACAACTTTTATTTCTTTCTATTTCTTCCTACTTGAAGGCACGAAACTCTGTTCTAGGGCTTTGCACTTTTATGACTTTTGCAGTTTTATATTTACTATTTATATTTGTATATTTATAATTAATTATGTTTTATATATACACCATGATTTTTGTATTTTTATACATAAACCATGACTTTTGCATTTTTATATATAAACATATATCATGATTATTGGAATACAGGAGAATCTCAATACACTCTTATCAGATTTGAAAACAAAGAGGAAGAATCTAAGTGCCAAGACAGTGATTCCTATACAATCACACTACCAGTGGGTCAAATGGGAGAACTAGAAGTCAAGTCTTTCAATGTCTTACATGGTCAGTATTGTCACTTTGACAATGACATCCATTTATTCATTCATTCAAAAAAATAATTAAGGTTCTACTTTGTTTCAATGTGTGTCACCCAGTAGGAATACAGCAAGAAAAAGAACAGGAATGTGCATGAGGTATGCATTCCAGTGTGTAAGGAAGGAGTTTATGTCCTAGATGTGTAATGTCCATCAGAGTAACCTGTAATTAAGCAAGGGTTTTGAAATTTAAGTTGCTTAAAATTAATTATAATAAAAATGCAATTACTTTTGCAAACCAGTTTCATGTCAAGTGTTCAACAGACTCAAGTAGCTAGTGTATAGTATTTATTGGGTAATTAGATTCAATGGATATGTTTTTGTCATTGCTGAAAGTTCTGTAAGACAGCGTACTTCTCACAAGCAGGAAATTGGATATTGCCATGTTGTGGATGGAAATATATAATACAAGAAAAAAATGGATAAAATTTTGAGGATATAATGTTAAGATTTTAGGGTAATTGTAGAATATCTTTAGGTGAATGTCATATAAAGATCTGAAAGAACTGGGCCAGAAGATGAGGCTATTTCTTAATCTTAGAGAAAATCATTACAGATAAAAGTGTTAAAAAAGAAGCTGCCATGTTTTAGGGATAGCAGATGAAGACTGCAATTGAAATGGTCAAAAAGAGGGATGACTGGAGTAGTCAAGGGCAGGGAGAAATGGGGAAGTGGATCTTCATCGTGAGGGGAGAAGCCTTAGCTGGATCTGGGTTCCTGAATTTTACTGACTGTTGTTTGAGAACAGAGATTATGCAACGACAGACGTCAATAACAGCCTGGCCTACAACCAGTACTGCTATGGATGAGGTAGTGGCAATAGGGTAGGGAAGTGATAGCTGCATATTCTGAGAAGGGAGAAACAACAAATTTGCTAACTGGGGATTAAGAAACAAGCGCAGCATGAGTGTTGCAGTCTGTTTACCTGACCTGGAGAACAATTCCGAGAGTAGACATTATAACATGCCAAATTAAAAATGTTCATTAGGCATTTGAAGGTGTTAGAAGGAAGCTGTATAAATTTGGGCCTGAACTCGGAAGAGGTGAAGTTAGACACAAGTATCAAAGTCATATCAATCTGAAAGTTATATAAACTCATGAGAAAGTTCAAGGTTACCAGGCCTGAGACCGACATTAACCATGAGGCAGTCACCCTTTTCTGTAGCCACAAGCCCATGGTTCCCTGCACTGCAGTAGTAGATACAGAACACAGACCTATCCAGGACCAAGAACCATCTTCAAAGACAGAGACTCTGGCAGACTTAGCACTAAGTAAGTTCTCATAATTCTAGGCTTTGCAATGGCCTTACCAAGGTACAGGTTCCAGTCACTCCCTCATGGACCCAGGATGCCAGCCAATCTCTAAAGACCCAGTCAGCAGATCCAGCAGGGTAGATCTACAGAACTACAGAGACTGTAGGACCAACTAGGCTGATATAGGTGCCATGATGCCAACATGGTAGCTCAGGCACTAGACAGACTGCCTAACAAGGGCCCGAAAGACAGCCTGCCCAGAATCTCTATATTGGATGACTAATGAGATGGTTTATCAGAGAAAACTGATTGCAAAACACTGGTATAAGTCCTTACTTCTAATATTCAGATGCCAATGTAAAAGAAATACATAAATGAAGGAAACAAATAAATACCAAACAAAACACTTAAACTTTTCCAGTAGCTGGAAATAGGTGAACTACTTAACAGAGAATTCAGAATCATTGAAGGAAGTTTGGTAAAATGCAAAACAGTATACAGAAATAATTACAAGAAAATGGGGAAAAATAATTGATCCAAACCAGAAATCTAAAAGAAACTAATTTTTTTCCAATAGAATAAAATAGAAATAGAAAATAGAAAAAAAGCATTATGTCACTTATAAATAAAAAAAGAAAACATTCAAAATCCCACCTTCCCAAATGAATAGAGAGCCAAGAGGTAAGAAAAGACTAGAATTAAATCGTGAGATGGTGTCTATCATTTAAAAACCTAAATAAATACAGTCTTTTCCTAGAAAAGAGAAAAGGTATATAACCTCATAGACTATGGGAGAAACCTTGCTTGGACAATGGAATGCAGTATTCTAGGACCCCTTGAGATTATTGATGAACTGTGTGGTTTTGTTACTTTTCATTACAGAGATACAACTATTAACTATGTACAGAGATAAACGTAACCAATGTTTTCTTCTCACCTTAGATACAAGAAAATTATTATTATGTGAAAGGAAGAGACAACCAGTTATCTAGATCAGCAGGGTGAAAACGTATTGAGGGGTCAATGAATGCAGCAGTATCATAAAAATAATAGCACAAGAGTATTAAAAGATTGTGATGCCTCCAAAGAGAATGGGTTCCAAAAGGCCAGTACAGGCAGTAAGGATAAATCCTGGTCTCATTGGAAGTGCCTTTCTCTGAGAAGTAGATGGGGGTGAGATGCGGAGGAAGGTGGAGGGAATGGGAGGTGAGGAGAGAGTAGAAACTGGGATTGGTATGTAAAATGAGAAAAGATAGATGTTTAAAAAAAAGATTGTGAGGCCGGGCGGTGGTGGCACACGCCTTTAATCCCAGCACTCGGGAGGCAGAGGCAGGCGGATCTTTGTGAGTTCGAGACCAGCCTGGTCTACAAGAGCTAGTTCCAGGACAGGCTCCAAAGCCACAGAGAAACCCTGTCTCGAAAAACCAAAAAAAAAAAATAAATAAATAAAAATAAAAAAATAAAAAAAAGATTGTGATGCCAACCCCAGATTATCTAGACAACAAAGAGGACCCTAAGAAAGATATACATGGATCTACAGAGAAAGAAAGAAAAGACAAGATCTCCTGAGTAAATTGGGGGTCTGGGGAGCACAAGAGAGTATAGAAAGGGAAAGGGAGGAAAGAAGGGGAGTGAAGAAAAATGTATCACTCAATAAGAACAATTTTTTAAAAAAGATTATGATGCTTGCGATGTTAAAAGTCATGTACTAGAAGATAGAGTCCCGAGGGTAAAAAATAAGATACCGTAAAATTAATATTAAGATGTTCGAAATTGTTGGAAATTACAAGTCTAAGGACATGGCCATAGGAATAAGGGGGTTCCTAGACATGAGTTCTAAAACTGAGAGGAACAGAACTGAAAGGAGAGGTGGTTAGATTAAAATATACTGCGGATGATGGTAGAAGTTATTTCTTGTATTACATCTTAAAGATTACAAGACCTGGATTGGAATTAAACACCTTTTCATATGGTAGTCATGGTTCTATTGGTCACAATGACAAACCAATTCTTTTAAAGCAAAACATTTAGCTAGGGGCTTGCTTACAGTTTCAGAGTATGTTATCATTTTGTTGCTGGTGTGGT
This sequence comes from Dicrostonyx torquatus, assembly GCA_028555095.1. NCBI lineage: Eukaryota > Metazoa > Chordata > Mammalia > Rodentia > Cricetidae > Dicrostonyx > Dicrostonyx torquatus. Next base: position 2,235,117 of record JAQHUG010000160.1, read on the forward strand.
AGCCGAGAGCTATAGCCTGAACCACAGGCTGAAAAAGACTGGGCCTGGCATGAGCTCTTGAAATCTCAAAGCCCAAAGCTTACCCTCAATGGCACAACAAGGCCTCACTTCCTAATCCTAAATCATTCAAACAGTTCTACTCCCAGGTGACCAAGCAAGCAAATATATGAGCCTATGGGGGCTTCTTATTCAGATGAGCACATATGGCAAAGAAAATATATCTTTGAGGGCACAGGTAATATGCCTAAGGAGATAGTGCAAACAGATCAGTCCTAAGTCTCTGTTACTTTAATAGTTCATACTTTTGTTCTTTGTTTTTTTAATCACTGGACTAAAAGAAGTTCATATTACCATAACAAATCATTTTCAAAACAAAAGATTTATTTCTATTGGCATAGGAACTAATTGTGCCTTCCAAAGACTAACACTACTTCAAAAAAAAATGTAAGCCAAACTCATAAATGCTGCTAAAATGGAGAAAAAAGAGATTAAAAGAAACCTAATAAGAAATTTAGTTTATTATAAATAAAGGTAGCAATGACATAATAAAATATAAAATGGAGTCAAAGTAATTGTCTTCCCTAGACTGTGTTCCTTTGTCAGCCATGCCCCATGATGGGAAGCATCAGTGGAATATATTCAGTTCTAGGACAGGGTACCATGCTGAGAACGCAAATAAAAGAAACAGGAAAAGTACATGATGGATAGATCATGTTCCACTAAACAGAAAAGTTAACAGAAGCATGAGCATTGTAGTCAGATGGAGTAGAAGTTAAACCTGTTTGCATCGCTATTTTATTTGTAGTAAATTCAGAATGCAATAATCATCAGTAAAGTATATATTGATGTATTGATCCAGAATATATTAAATATCACTGCTCCCATTTGTTTAGATTTATTACTAATGAATTTATTTAAATTATAGTAAATTAAAGAATTTGCTTTAATTCATTTTTACTGGCAACATATTTTCAATACACTATTGATACCACATGCTATAAAATTGGTCTTTTCAGGCTCCTGTGGACACTGACTTCTCCATTTTCTTTCTTGTTGAAATTCCAATATAGTAAAATTTAGTTAATACATTTAGTCACATAAGCCATACCCTTCAGAATTTCATATTGTTTTGTTAGACCTGAAATTTCTGTTCAGCAAAGGTAGAATGTAAGTTCCCTGTCTTGCTCAGAGAGGCAAAGGCTACTTTAAGACAAACACCAACCCACACATAGGTCTAGCTTCATCCTGGTGCCTCTGCTTTGAACTTCCTCTGGCTGTGACAGGGGAGGCTTCATATGGGCACACACTCTTTTTCAATCTCTTCAAACACAACACAGCCAGCCCCAGCCAAGGTCAAAGGCACAATGACATTTCTAAATTAGTGTGGATTTGGTAATTTATGCATTTTTACATAAGACATGTTTTCTCAGATTATTACATTTATAAAAGGAAGAAATGTGTGGAAGGGAATTCTAGTGGGCAGAACGCAAAATCTAGACTAAACACTGGACTATCTAATTTTTAATGTACTTAGAGATGTGAGGTGAAATTAATAGGATGGGAATATGGTCCATTTTCATCCCTTCAATTTGAATCTTTTAGAAGAAAATGAAGGCATGGCAGGCATTGCCATATGATACTTTCTTTCCATCTATTCATCCACTCAAGTCTCCAAATTTCAGAAGTATCCACATAATTCACAAGTTCGAGTATTGAAAATAGACTAAGCTCAAAGCTAAACATCATATTGATGCTCATGGTGGCAACACTGGGTTCTAAGGATAGTGAAGTACCCTGTCTCTAAACCACTACCCCCTATTCCACCATGGCACCATGCCTCAAGAATTAAACAAAATAAAACTGAAGGAAAAGGAAGAGAGATCTTGATACGTAGGGATTAATTAAAAAGCTGAAAATTTTGGGTACATGTTGGAACAAGAAGGCAGCATCAAGTCTTAGGATCAGGAATAAAGAAAACCAGGGGAAAACAAAAAGGACAGTCAGTGGAAAAGGCACAACTCCAGAATAAGGCACTCAGAAACGATTGCACCAGATTTATGGATACTACATAAGATGTATGGAGGATAAAACTTGTGCTCATGTGTCTGCCTAATGTAATTTTCCACTTATTAAACTCATTGTATGTTAAATACTTATAAGTGCTAAAATAACAGGGAAGTGCCACTTGTGGCCAAGAAGAAGCAAAAGTGTTTTATGAGACATGTTTCCCTGATCAGTCTCCCCCGGAACCTTCCTCCTGAAGGAACAAAGGGGGAGAAAGCACTTCTATTTTAAACGCTATTTCCTTAAGAATAGCTTGGGAAAAGCTACATCAAATGACAGTCAACATTTATCCAGTCACCAACGAAAGCAAACAAGAAGTTACACAAGTTCAAACCAGCAGTCACAGGTTTTCATAGAGATTTTTTACAACAGTCATTGCCAAAACACACACCAGTTTATAGTTTCACCAATATCACAGCAATGTATACCCGCTGAGATAAAATTCCTAAGGGTTTGAATCTGCCATTTTATTTTACTAGCACATAGCTTAAATGGATATCAAAATACTATTTTGTTCTGTAGATAAGCCTTAGAAAATGTTCCTTTTTATGCACATAAGTGTGTTGCACACTTGCGTATGTGGGTTCATGTGGAGAGCAGAGGTCAAGGTCAGGTTGTCCTCTCTGATTATGCTCCACCTTGTCCTTGGAGACAGGGTCTTTCACTTGAACACCGAGCCCATTGATCTGTCTAGTTATCTAGCCAGCTAAGGAAAGAAATCCCCTGTCTGCACCTCGTGCTAGAGAGATTGATTACAGGTGGGCTTCCAGACCTTCCCAGCATTTATGTGGGTCCAATGAATACAAACTCTGGTCCTCATGACTGGTGCAGGCATTTATACACACTGATTCATCCTCGCAGACCCTGTAGATAGTTCTATATCCCTATCAGTGTAAGTCCCTGACATCAGCATTGGTTTGCTTTCTTCAAAAACAACAATACAACTGAAAAAAGTAAAAGAAACCCCAAGTCACCTATACACAACCACAACTGTGTTTTTGCTCTTCTCTCCATCCACATTCCAATTCCTGCCTCATTTGCAGATGCCTATTATACGTTACCAACAGAGATCAGTTTGTAGTGGGTGAGGGCTTTTCTGAAAGGTCTCAATTGCTTTCAGCCTTCCGGGAATGCTCACTCATTGCCCAGTGTGCTGAGGAAAGCAAAGGCTGCTTCTGTGTGTTGGAAGTCATTGATCTGTGCAAGAGGTGAAGACACAAGTGTGTCAGAAACCTGTCGGCCACCAAAGCACCTAAGTTCCCAGAGCATACAAAACACGTCATCGTCAGAAAAATCTACTACTCTGAACTGTCACTTATTTGCTCATCAGTTAATGTTTGTAAAACTCTGTCAATCCTCCCTATTAGCTCTTCAGAGCTCTAGCGCTTAGTATTGTTGGTGTGACTTGGAAAAAAAATCTAGCTGTAATTATGACGGTTTTAATAACATGTGAGAGTTGTTTTCATTTAAGAACTGTCAGAAATTATAGGTGATAAATGACATCTGGCTGCATAAAGTCTATAATAAATTAGCGCTGTGGTTGCAGGGATTCTGTCACTGTCACAAAAGAATAGGCAGAATTCCCAGAATAAAGATGAGTAGTTAGTGGTACATGGAGCATAAGAAATGGTCGGACATAATCAATCAGACAAGCTCTAGAGGGTATGGCCCATCCAGCTCTGCCAAATAGGATCTGCAAGTGTGCTTCCTCAGTAAAATATACTTGTGATTCAAATGTCCGTGCTCACGGAGCTCTTGGAGTCCTGGAGAGTATGTGCCATGTGTTGACAGTCTGAATGGGCTGACATCTGCATTCTCAGAGACAGTTAAAAGAGGGCAATGATCAGCTTTCTCACCTGAGCTCAAAGATTGTGTACAAAGATTTTTGTCATGCTCTTAGCCATACCAAATTCACTGCCCTTTTAAGCCTTCTGATTTTGATGCTTATATTACCCCAAGGTTTGATAGTGATGTGCTGGCCACTATATGTCAGTAAGGGGTAATGTGTCAATATAGAATACGTGTTAGAGAAGCCTAAGCCAGACATAATATACAATACAATGCTGTCTGTGGTAAGGTTAATCCTAATAGTTCAAGAATATAATTAAATAACATGTTCTAGAATAGAAATACAGAAGGCATAGACATGTGCTGCTCATTGACAGAAACATCATAAACAGATGCTTACTTGTTCTCAGAACAGACTTTAGTAATTGTTAATTTTGCATTTATTACAATCAAGACTATAAGGAGAACCACCTGTATTTTAACACATTCTGGACTGTGAGGTTATTCCTTTTTGAATGAAATATTTTGAACATACACTCAAAGAAGAGAGTATTCATTCCTGTGATCTTGTTACCTGTTCTGAGTTTAACTGTATTTTTATGAAGTCCATCTGGAAGCCTTCACCATTAAGGCATTCTGCAGGGATACAACTAGTAAGGAAGTAAATTAAGTTTAGATAAGGCCATAAAAATATTAAGGAAGATCTCCTATGACAAGTGTCTACCCAGAAAGAAAGACACTGGGGCAATGCAGAGAAAAGGCCACCAGAGGAAAGAACAAGAAGGTGGTTGCCTGAAAGTTGAGGGGAGACCTTATCACAACCAACCAGACTGGCACCTTGAATTTAGACATCCTGCCTGGAGAACCGTGAAGGAGTAAGTTCCTCTGGTTTAAGATACTTGATCTGTTGTAGTTGTTTCTGACTGTCCTGGGAGATTACTATAATCCCTTGATTCCTATATTCCGAGTCTCATTTCCCACATCTATCTGGGCAGAGAGCATGAGGTTCAGTAGGTAGAAGGTCGACCTCCTCCTTTCCTCCAACTTGCCATTGCACAGCAATTATCATCTAATAGCACACTAATCTCTTTTGGGATACTAGAAGGCTGTCTGCTCTGCCAGGACTTTTGCATGCATTTTGTTTTCTCTATTTCATACAATTCCCAGTGTCCTGATTGAAGCTGAATATTTATCATTCAGCTCAGAGATAATGCTTAATCATTAGCTATTGGTTCTGTTTTCATCACATAATTTTGTTATGATGACTATGTTGCTTTACTAATTCACATCACAACCATAAGTAAATAAGAAAAACATCTTGAAGGCAAAGCATCTGATGGCTCATTGTAGCTTTGGCATGGCTTGACTGTTTGCACACAGTAGATACAGAATGTATAGCTGTAGAATAAATAAATGAACAAATAAATTATTTAAGAACTTCTCCCTGTTTGCAACATTGAATTACCTAGACATCATTGTCTCTGGTGATAACTAACTAGTGACAACTAACAGATACTTAGGCAAAGGATGTGCAAGAACATTGACTTCTATCAGCTTAGCACCAAAAGTATGCACAATGTGTTCGCCGTATGCAAATCTGAACAGCTGAGCAAAGTTTTGCTCAAGGATGGCCATCTAGATTAATCACATGAAGAACTCTTGGAAATAGTGAAATTACTCTGCTACTTTTACATTTAAAAATAAGGTATATTATTTTGAATTTTCTGACGTTTTCAGACTTAAAGTCACTAAAAGCATGTGAAAAGATGAAATCTCATTCCCATTTTTTAAGACCTGTTAAAGAGACTTAGTTGAAATTTGAGAGACTCAGGTAGTAAAATTTCATGTTTGAAGACAGCCTGTGATACAGAGTAAATTCAAAGATGGACTGGGCTACACACACACACACACCACATACATGCACACACACACACACACACACACACACACAGACACCACATAAAAATAAAACACCAACAAAAAACTCAATTAAATATTTGGTTCACTGAAGATAGCATTTAGTAAGGTCATAGAAGTAAGTCAGAGAAAAAAAGGAAGCATGAAAAAACTCAAGGTCAGATGGCAACCAGAACCTACTATCTTGCTTTAATCTAATAGGAGGTATTCATAGTCCATACCTCAACTTCCCCTGACTCAAGTCTTGTTCCTACTTTAATGACAAATGGGTAATAAATCCCCTACAGCCTAGTATATCTGCTTCTTCCAATCAGAAGCCCGTGAATAGAAACTCCCCTTGCTACACTGAAACAATGGGGCCTGAGACAAAAGCCTGTGTCCTAAGGGTGAGAGGAAATAATAACTTGAAGATTAAAAAGGGTTTTCAAAAAGTGGCCAAAGAAGGGACTGTGTCTACTCCATTATTAAATAGAATGGATCTTGATGTAGGAGGGTCCTTCTGTATTTATGTTGCTTTCATTAGTTGAATAAAGAGACTGCCTTGGCCTTTTGATAGGGCAGCCCTTACGTGGGTGGAGTAGACAAAACAGAATTCTGGGATAGGGAAGGCTCAGGGAGAGCCACCATGAAAGTGCCAGAGTCAAACATGATGAATCTTTCCCAGTAAGACCTCTACCTTGTGGTGACTTACAGACTATTAGAAATGGGTTAATTCAAGATGTAAGAGTTAGCCAATAAGAGGCTACAACTTTTAAATGAATACAGTTTGTGTGTAATTATTTCAGGTATATGTTAGCCGGGACCAAAATCAGGCCTACAGCTGGGAACTGAGAGCTGGGAGCCAGGGAACACAGATCCCACAGCCCGCTCCTCATCATGCAACAGGATCTCAGAGGAAAAGTCATGGCAAGTAAGTATAGATACTATATATTTGCTTTTTAACTGATTATTGACTTGTTTCTTCTTGCTTCACCCTTGGTTTCCAAACTTCATTGGCGCAAGCTTTTTATCACCCTTGTTCATTATCTGTGGTTTCACTATTAAATGGATAATAAGGACAACACAAGAGTATCTGAGAGATAGCTCAGTAGGTGAAGCCCTTGCCACACAAGCTTAGCTACCTAAACTCTTATCTTCAGAATCCACATGAAGGCCAGAATAGTAGTTCATGAGCTTCTGTAAGCTCAGTGCCCTTGCAGAGAGATGGGGGTGGAGGACCACAAGCTTCTTACAATAGTGTACAAGAAAAACCTGTCTCAAGCAAGATAGAGGGAAGGAAAGACACCTGGCACTGTGCTGCAACCTTCACATACCTGCTATGGAACAGGCATAAAGGCTGGATGAGGTGAGGGGCAGCGGAGTGAAAGAGATAGAGAGAGAGCGAGAGACAGACAGACAGAGAGAGAGAGAGAGAGAGAGAGAGAGAGAGAGAGAGAGAGAGAGGAACACTGTGAAATTAACTAACTTCAAAACTTGCTGTTGTTACCGGAAAAAGATTTGACAGATTCTTACACACCCCTACACACACAGAAAGAGCAATAAATAAATAAAAAGTAAATAAATAAACAACTTGAATTTCACAACAGTAAACCAGTCAAGTGATTAGGTCTTCAATTCCATGGCTCTTACTTTGTAGCTCAGTATTTTAGTTCTCATATTACTCTATCTCCTGTGCACCATTAAAACAATGACAAACCCGATGTTGTCCCAGGACTGTACAACATAAATTTCATTCTGTGTATTAAATGACATAATATGCATCACCTCTGGCTGATGATAAAATATTAAATTTCATTAGACTACAGAATTCATAAATATTGTATGTGTGGTTTGACATAAGATCTATCTCACAAACTACATGCAAAGTTTGTCATGAGTGATGACTCGTTAGAATCAACATAATGTCATTATTCTTAGGAAATAAAACCTGTTCAAAGAGATGAGCAGTGAGAATAGAAGCTCTGTCTCTTTAGATCCCCCTTTGCCCAGGGAAATATACTACACTTCCATTAGGAAGACGCTTCTTTGTAGATTTTGATGCACAGCTTCCTACAGTTTGCCTAATTTTGGTCACCATTCATCTGATGTCCTCAGTTTCATGAGGCCCTGTTTGTCAATTTGTCTCAATGACTTTGATACTGAGGTCCTATTGAGAAAGTTATTTCTTGTGCCTATCCATTGAAGTGCAGTCTCTATTTCCCCCTCTAGCATATCTAGGAATTAGATCTCATGTAGAAGTTCTCCAACAATTTGTGTACTGGGAGAAAGGAGGAACTCACTTCATTCTTTCACCTATAGCTATAAAATATGACAAGAACATTGTGTTGAAGGTGCTATGTTATTCAATACAATAGCTAGGTCTAAAAAAATGACCACAGCGGCAGGTATGGATGTGGACAGGAGGAACACGTATTCAATATTCGTGGTAATACAAACTATTGAACTGACTATGGAAATATGTGTGACCATCAAAAAGATAAAACAGGATGTACTACAAGAGCCAACTACTTCAAAAGGACTCTGTATCCTACAATAGAAATAATGGCACATCTGTATTCATTCCTGCTCTATTCATAATACCCAGAAAATAGAAACTGCCTAGATGGCCATATAGGAATGAATGGAAAAATGGATAATGAAAATGTGTTATATTAACACAATGGAATATTATTTGGCTATTGCAAAATGAAAATAAAATTTTTAGCTTGCATAGGTGGAGCTATAAACAATCACTCTTTGTGAGATGACCCAGACCAAGAAGGATAGACACCAAACGGTCTCTCTTACATATGGGAGCTAGATTTGAAACTTTGGATATATATGATTAAATTGGACTACACATAGAATCAAAAAAACTATTAAATGTTATGTGAGATCTTAAAGGAAGGGAACAGAAACCAAATAATATGAAGGAGGAAAGGGGGAATATTGGGATAGTAAGGATTAAACATGGTGGGGAATGGAAGGGAAGTAAGTATACAGGATGTAGTATGGGAAGGGATAACTAATGCTAAAGACCTCTGAAAAGACAATATGGGAAGCTACTACTGTAGAAATGTCATGAATTCTGTAAATGCATATACATAAATCAGGAATGTTATAGTTGTAACCAACCACTTTCGATTATATTTAAAGTATACTCCATAAGACATAACTCATGCTTGGTACTGGCAATTGTACCCCAAACCCATCAGTGCATCTCCTATCCCTCTTCAGAAGAATTTGATTTTGGAGTAGGCATCAATCAAGCTAGAGGCCTACAACTGGTCAACATGCAAAGAGCAACAGATTAGGGCGTTCTCAGCTCTAAATGGAACATCTAGATCACAACTCTTAGGGATCACCTTAGGGATCAGAATTCAAGTTTAGGGATCATCATGGAAGAGGGGAAGAAAGACTGTAAGAGTCAGAACACAAGATTGCATATGATCAAGCCACCAAACTCCAAGCACAGATGAGGCAGGAGCTTATTATGTCCCACCTCAGGCTAAGAAGTTGTTGGTGACTGGTGACTTTCTAACTTGCACACCTATAGGCAGCACGTGATGCATTTTCTTTTTTTTTTTTTTGGTTTTTCGAGACAGGGTTTCTCTGTGGATTTGGAGCCTACACTGGAACTAGCTCTTGTAGACCAGGCTGGTCTCGAACTCACAGAGATCCGCCTGCCTCTGCCTCCCGAGTGCTGGGATTAAAGGCGTGCGCCACCACCGCCCGGCACGTGATGCATTTTCAACAACAAAAATGGTCATATGAACTTGGAAGCAAACAGAGATAGAACGATGGGGAGAAACTAGAGAAGAGAGAAAGAGGATTAAATTTAATTAAACATGTTACATGCATGTATAAAATTCTCAATATTTTTTTAAATGGCAAGTGTGCATTTAATTAAAATCTCATATTATTTGACATAATCCCTTTCTATGGAAGCAATCTTGATGAAAACTTTTAAATGCTTAGGATAATTCCAATGTATCTTGACTCTTTTTTGGGGGCGGGGTCTGAGACAGGGTTTTTCTGTAGCTTTGGAACCTGTCCTGGAACTAGCTGTTGTAGACCAGTTTGGCCTCAAACTCAGAGATCCACCTGCCTCTGCCTCCCAAGTGCTGGGATTAAAAGCGTGCACCACTGCCCAGCGGCTCTTAACTTTCTCAGTTCTGCCCTTAGGAGGAAGAAAAGATATTCCTTCACTGGAAATTCCCTATTCCTCACTTGACTCCCATTAAAGTTGGCTAGGACAATAGCCATTAGTACAACTATGTTAGATTTCACCCTCCTCCACATTCCCCTTAACAGAGACCGAATGAAGTACTCGGTGCACAGCCATTTTTATGATACAATCTAAAACTATCTCATAGTCTTCTCTGGCTATTATGAAATACTTAACACAAGTTATACTGTGTACCCAACAGGCAAATTTTCATCATTTGAATGAAAAGCATAGTTTAGAATTTTGGATAACAATTCTCAAGATCATAATAGTGTTATATAATACCCTGGTGTAGGACGGTTTTTCTGTATTTCTTTGCTTTCATTGGTTAAATAAAGACTCTGCCAGTCTGTAGAATAGGACACAGCCTTTAGGTGGGCGGAGTAGACAGAACGGAAGTTGGTTTGAGAGAAGGAAGTGAGACAGACGCCAGAATCCTCTGGCCCAAGATGGATGCAGGTCAGAATCTTCCATATAAGTCACCACCTCGTGGTGACATACAGACTTTTGTAATGGGTTCGTTTAAGATGTAAGAGTTAGCCAAGCAAAGGCTAGAGATAATGGGCAAGGCAGTATATAAATTAATATAATTGTCATGTGGTTATTTCAGGCATAAGCTAGCTGGAGGCTGAGAGCCGGGTGGGAAGGAACGAAATAGCCCTGCTCCTCAACGGGAACACAACTCACACCCCCTTATACAACAGTTGGGCTGCCCAACATGGTTGGCTGACTCCACGTAAAACCTGAGGGGGCTTAAAAAGGAAATCTAGACACAGATATAAAGTTTAGCACAGCTGGCGGCATGCCATAGCTCCTTTAAGAGAGATTTCCTGACTCAGCAAAGCAACAGATAAAAAACTGCTGCAGTTTTTAAACGGGGCTTCCTAAGGCTCTGCTGCCAGCACAAACTCTGGCTTTAAAGTATTTCAATGGCTTTTGTGGGACTGGATGCTTGTGTGCCCGCTTGGGGTCAGGAGTAAAACAGCAGTAAAACAGCTGAGACCGTGACCAGGGCTCAGCTCTTCCTGCCTTAGGCTGCAGGATCAGCTCTACTGGAAACTGGCAGTTTTGAAAGACCCATTTCTGGTCTGGGCCACCAGCGTGAACTCTGGCTCCTGTGGAAGACAGAGACTTTGAATGGGGTTTTCTGAGTAAAATGCAATAACTTGCTTGCTTGATGACAGTGTGGGCTCGCTGTGTGTGCTGTGTGCCTGGAACTGCGTGGCTCAGTGGCCCAACTGACTCCAAGGCAGAAGCGGCTCTGCCATGTTGAACCATGCTTGCTAATCTCAGGCAGGACCATAATTATCATGGTAACAGCACAGTTAAGGTTTAGACTGGCCAGGAAACAGGCGGTACCTTAATTACCCCTATATGGCACATGCTAAAGTTTTTAAAAGCTGCTTAGCTTTTTAAAAACTGCTCCTGTACAGTGAAGAATTACAGATATATAATACGACAGATTCAGACATGAAAGACCTCTGAATGGCTCATACTGTTAGATAAATTATGTAGGCTTGGAAAAAAAATATATATATATAGAGAGAGTAATAAAATAAACAATGCCTTAAAAAAGAAGAAAGGTAAAGTCTTTAAAGAGACAGACTACAGATAGTTATAAATTAAAAAAAATAAATAAGCCACGTAAACATGGAAAATTCACAGAATGTCTGGATTATGTATTTTATTGTGTTTTCTTTAAATGTTTTGACTCTGAAGGAGCTAAATACAGAGAGACATCTCATTATATAAGCTGCCAAGCTAAACCACCATATATGTTTTGAAGGTATTATGACTTCCAAATATGGGTCTAAGGATATGATGCTTTTAGAAAGCAGTTCTTTTGTTTTCATAGAGGATGAGAACCTGTGGATTTCTCCCATACCAATTTGGTATGATAGACCACACCCTCCTGAAAGGTCACTGTGAACACCTTCAGAAAATTACTTCACTCAACTGCTGACTGAGATTTACCTGCCACACAGGTTATACCATGAAAGGCCTAATTAATGGCACCCCCATACAGCAGAAAGCAGTTTGGAGAGAAATAACTGCGCCCATATTCCCAAATATTGTTTATAATTTTTTTTTACATTTACAGGGGGAGATGATATAGATATGAATAATTTACATTGGTATAAATTTTGACTTACTGATACAAGTTTAAGATT
>JAQHUG010000160.1:2277088-2288464 GCA_028555095.1 Dicrostonyx torquatus
AAGATCTTTCCACTTTCTGGTGTCTTCTTCTTTCTTCAAAGATTTATTATTCTTGTCATACAAGTCTTCCACTTGTTTGGTTAGTTATTCTGAGATATTTTATGTTATTTGTGGCTATTGTGAATGGTGATATTTCTCTGATTTCTTTCTCAGCCCACTTATTATCTGTGTTTGTTTTTAAAAAATCTACCTTGAAAATGGTTTTAATTACTCAAATAGGATCATAAAGTGAAAAAAGAAATACTTTAAACATGAATCTGAAAAAAATATCTCTGTGTTGGTTTTTATTACTTTTCTGATTTATTTATACCTATGTGAATTAATATTCTTGAATAATTACAAAGATTTTAAGTATGTCCCTAGAGAAGGCAACCACACAAACATACTGTTGTAAATAACATTTTCTGGTTAGCATTGACTGTATAAATAATATTTGTAAAATCACTTTAGAGATAAGTACCGATGAACAGTGCACCTGGCGCCTTAACTTCTTTGCAGACTTCTTTGCAGTATTCTTTAGTAGCCACGGGCCCTATTTCTCAGACACAAAGCTGAATGCAGTATTATTTAGCAGCCACGGGCCCTATCTCTCAGGCACAAAGCTGAAGTCAAGGACTTGCCTATCTTGTTACATGCCTTCCTATGTACCTGCAGGATGCGTCTCACTTGAGACCAAGGCTGGTAAAGAATGAAAAGCTGTAAACCCTCTGCTGTCACACCTTTAACTCCACTTTCTCCCTCCAGCTGTAATTATCTGTACCCCAGTGCAACTGGACTTCTGCCCGCCAGCAGTCCAGGGATAGCTTTCCCACTGACTTAAAGAAACAATCGTTTTATAATTTCCAAAGCAGACAGAAGAAGGGAAACCTGCAGCTATTTTTACAGTATGTAGGACTGTGTAATATTCAGTCAGGGCCTGGGGTTTGTGGGAACCTAAGAAAATGATCAGTTTCCCTTTCTCCACCACAGGTACGTGTTTGTCAGCACACACTGACACCTTGTCTCACAGACCTACTGGAAACTGAAAACTACCAAGTTGGAAAATATTGACAGCCAACCCGAGGAGCATTACCACTTAGCAACACGACACATGAAAGAGGAAACTGTCCATTCTCATGATAGGGCACATGACCAGGAGTCGTGTGACGCACCAGCACCATCCAGTATTAACATCACAAGTCCAGAAACAGCTTGGAGTTCAAAATTCCCTTTCTACTGAATATGATATAATTTTCCAGTATCAAAGCAGAAGAAACAAAGAAACTGTAATATGAGTGAACCTGACATTAGGAGCAGCATTTATACATGCCTATGCCAAGGAGACTGTGTCAGTTCTGGCTCAAATTCACACTCCGGTCCTCATCCCTGCCATGTGTCCCTGTAGGCACAGTACAGTTCTCACCTGCAAACTTTAAGCATGGCCACATGACTTCTTTGAGCCAAGGAATATAGGTCAATGCCGTATGGGCCACAACCACAAGTAAGCTTAAAATTGTGTGGGCATATTTGATTTTACCCAGCCTTCAAAAATGACATCAGATCTCATTAGCCTAGATTCCTGAAAAGAAACACTCCTGAAAGTCAGCAATCACCGAAGTAGTAATCATCGGAAACACTGTTGGCAAACAACCTCCGAGAGGCAGGAAAATAGAAGCAAACGCATGCTGTTGTGAGTGCAGAGACACTGGAGTGGCTTTAGAGACCCAAAGCAATCTGAGGTGGGGCACAGAAGACAAAGGCTGATTGGGCTAGCCAGCTGGGGCATGGACAGCTAGCAAAGCGGCACTACCAGAGAAGGTTAGGGCAACCTATTTTGGAAAATATCTGGCAAACCCTTTCTCTCTTGATGTCCTGAAGGGGTATTTGGGTCTCCAGGAAAGAGGTAAGGACAAAATGGTAGCAGCTTCAGTTGTAATTAACTACATTAATCGGTTACTTTGAGGTTTAAACACCTTAACCTATAACTGGACTGCTAAATACGATGTGAAAAGAAAAGTCACATGCATTAGCAGACATCAGAACTGATAATCACAGTACCTCCAATTTTAATCACTGGGCAGAATCTCCCAACGACCTCAGCAAGTACACCTTAGGCAAGACGGAATGCTCTGATGCTGTACTGAAATCCTGCTTATTCTTTTCTATGAGATGTCATGGGGACTCCCAGAGGAACATTTGTGAGGGACTACTGTCGACAAATGAACACTGTCACCAGTCATCACATGGGTACTTTCATTTGTTTTTGTTTGAATGCGGACTATTGTATATCTCAGGCTGCTACCTCTCAACTCCGTGTGTGACAGAGGATGACCTTGAAGAGGATCTCCCTCCCCTATTTCCTGTCAGAGTTATAGTTGTGAGCTTACACGCCTGGTGTGTGTGTGTGTTAGAGAACAAAACCAGGGTTTCGTAAAGGTTAGGAATACCTCTACCAACCAAGCTCTAGCTCCAGTCTTGAGTTATGTTCCGGTTTGGTGTTTTATTTTTCCTAATTATGCTAGAAACTTCCATGTGTCACTTGAATGACACTTCTTTTTTTTTTTTTTTGGTTTTTCGAGACAGGGTTTCTCTGTGTCTTTGGAGCCTGCACTGGAACTAGCTCTTGTAGACCAGGCTGGTCTCGAACTCAGAGATCCGCCTGCCTCTGCCTCCCAAGTGCTGGGATTAAAGGCGTGCGCCACCACTGCCCGGCTGAATGACACTTCTTAACATTTTTCTTTGTAATCTCAAGTGACCAGCCTTATCACTCTTGTATTTTGAGGCTACTAATACGTACACAACAGGAGCTATTGAACACAGAAGTCTGAAGCGACTGACAGGATGGCAACTCACACAGTGTTGACTGCTCTATGCTGTACAACGGGATGATTTAAAACTCAGCATGGAACCAAAATCCATGAATTTCATCATCTTACTTTAAATGGTACACAACTTCCAGAATGTTCCAATATTGTGTTTTCAATTTGTGGAGCATGGCTACAGGTAATTGGAACTGCGGAAAGTGAAATTACAGATAAAGGAAACTACAGCCCCTTCATGTCTGCTCATCTTTAATCTTGCATCAGGACTAAGTTTAGTCAAAAGCAAGGTTATCAAGCCAGGGAAAACATCAAAACGTGAGCCTAGTTTTAGCATCCTTTAAATTTTCTTTAGCTTATGTGTGTTTTATTGTAAGATTTATTAAATTCACAAAAATAAAGTTTATTATCTTTCGTGTACAACATAATATTTTGGAAGAACTAAACACTGTGGAATAATTAAATCAAGTTGCCTGACTCATTATTTGACAAACAGCACTGCACTGTGAAAAAACTTAAATAATTTTTTTTTTTTAGTTTAAGAAAACAAAACAAAAGAAAACTGTTGGAAGGAGGATATGATAGAGAAGTGGAGATCAGCAGCACATCCCTTTCGATGTGAGAAACACAAATTTTATGGATTAAACCTATGTAGAGACAGAACTGATGGCATGCAGCATGGTCTTCACTGACCACTTGACTGGACTTGGAATCAACCGTGCAAACACACTGCTGGGTGTGTCCGGAAAGGCGTTTTCAGAAGGTGAACTGGGGACTGAGGATCGTCTACGAGCACTGAGTACCAGCCTTCATCCCTGACAACGGACACAATGTGACCAGACACCTGGCACACTCCTGCTGCCATACCTTCCCAGAAATGACAGGCTGTGCTCAAAGTTCGAGACGGAATAAATCCTGCCTTCCTTAAAATGCTTCTGGGAGACGATTTTCTCAGAGCAACGCAAATACTGAGCTGTACAATGTGACTGTTTATACTAGCTAGATCTGCACACACGTGACCTAAAAGTGCTCTGCAGAAGGGTGCGTTTCCAAATGTGGTGCCAGCCTCACTGGGAAGCAGCAGGAACTGGAAACAGAAAAAGTCAGATGACTGGCGTGACTCTAACAGGCAGTAATCTGAAATGTGATTTTCAAAATTAGAACACAATATGAAAGTTCAATGCCCACATCAGGGTAAATGTTAATCATGTGTCACCATTCAAGCAGGTGACAGTTACACGGGGGTCTTAATTTCCTCATCCATAAAATGATAGGCTGAGAGGAAGGAAGTGTTTTCCAAGGTTCTTTTGAGTACCCTTTGTGTAAGTCTATCACACTGAAGCAGTCATTTTCAGCAGACTTTCTTAGTGGAAAATATAAATTTCTTCCTTGACTTGAGAAATGGCACAGCTATTCAGAGTCAAATAGTGAACAGATATATAATATTTGTACAGTCTTCCGAAGATTCAAAAATACTGGTTTGAATGAGAAAAGTACTTTTCAAAGAATCATGGGAAGGAATCCATGATCCAAGCAGACACAGCTTGTCTTCGGTAGTAAATCCAGGTACTCCCGAGGCTAAGTCTTCCTTTTCCAAAGAGTACTTAGAGCTTTGTTCCATTCTCAAATCATAGTTTAGTTTCCATAAAAAGTTGTCATAGGGGATCCTCGGAGAATCTGATGTACGAGGAAATAGTTTTCATTAAACAGGACCAAAATGGAGAAGTCTATTTTCAGACTATTTGAAAGAAAATGCTCCCATAAAACTGAGACAATTTGGCTCAATGCCACAAATCAATCACATGAAGACATTTCTGAAGATAAAATGAAAACAGTACCATGAATACTATGTCTATATATTCAGGGTTTGAAAGCATGACAGTATCCACTCACGAACTAGGTAGGCATTTTATATAGTTCTGTTTCTAAATAATTCATACACTATCAAAGACCCATACTACACAACTAACTAATAGAAATCATATTAATCATATCCTGTAAGATTAAGAAATTCATGTAAAATACCATAGAAGCACTTGCTAGAGGTTATGAAATACATATAAACTTTATGATACCACATTGATGGGGAGTAATAATTGCTAACATTCATACAAAGGATACCTAAAGTCAGTGAAAACAATGGTGATTAATTGTTTTCACGTTTTATGATGTCCTAAAGATTTAAAGATTTGTTGCTAATATCCACTCTAAGGAATTATCACACCCATGTGCCACTGAATTCTGAGTTCTAATTCCTGGCATTTAGAGTTCAAGGGCCACTAGAGATTGCATCATGACTTTCAAAGGCAAGGAAGAGAGATTTGACCCCCATGCCCTCTTTCTCACTATGTGCTACTCTGATGGCACCGAGGATGTATGTCTTCATACACGGAAACGTTGACCTAGCACTTACCAACTTTTATTAAGAAATGAGTATTACTCTTTATAAATCACCCAGTTCCAGTTGTGTTGTGACAGCATAAAAAGGAAGACCAACAGTTATACTGAGTGGGAAGCTAAACTGGTGAACATTGGTAACTACCAGGATGTGATATGTAGAATAATAATCTGTTGGAACTATCAAGTTCCATGAAATTTCTACATTTAGGCATTTATTAGGAGTTATGCTGTAGCTAATGAAAACAAAAAAGCTGAGTTTCTTTAGATAATCTGAGATTCTGCTGCAAATTGAAAGACAAAGACAATCACAATTCTGCAATACTTTAGTCATGAGGGCAATAATATATATGTACATACACACACACACACACACACACACACACACACACACATATATATATATATATATATATATATAAATGAGTGTATATAGTACTTTGCATAAAGCCCTTGTTTTGATCTCCTCCTACATCATGTAAATTGGACATGACAGCACACACCAGAAACCTCAACACTTGGGAGAAGAAGCATAAAAGTCAGAAGTTCAAGAACACCCTTGAGTGAACAGTAAGTTCAGAGCCAGTCTTGGCTACATATGACCTGCTCTAAAAAGAACAATGTCTAAGGAAAAAAGACAGGAAGGAAGAGAGGAAGAGAGGAAGGGGGAGAGGGGTATAGGGAGGAAGCAAAGGAGAGGAACAAGAGAAGGAAGAACACAATAATAAATTAATGTGGCATGTTTTATTTCTTAATTTTTTAAAATATTATTCTAATCCAAAGCACTCACAAGGAGAAAAAAGAAGTGATTTCTAATGTTTTCCCTCTGCAGAAATGACAATTTCATTGAGTAAGGGTTGTGTCTGATTGTCCAAAATTGTCTTAAAGTACATTTTTGGACTTGGATAAATTAACAAAACTCTGATATGAAGCAGCCTTTATATGAGTATTACTCTACTGTTAATAATAAAAAAGAGGAGTTAACTGACATTTTTTTAAAAAAAGGAAAGAAAGAAAATTATGCCACTATACAACAAAACTGAAACTGCTTTTTTCTAAAAAGAAACCTAATTTAAAAACATTAGTTTATTCAAATTGCACATGTACTCAATAAAAAAGAAATTTAAGTTTTTCATTCAATTTTTGAAAGAGCATAGTAAAATGCTTTTAAAATGAAGCAAATTGTTTTTACCCAGAAGCATAATAAATCAGAAGCAAACTGTCAGTCCTTAGTCACTGAGACCATCCATCTGTACTGTGCCTCCGCTGTCAGTTTGAGGTTTGAGGCTTAATCATTTCAGGAATAAGAATGCCGTGAGCCATTGTTTGCTCAAGAGACACTTGGGTACACAGATTCATGCCAGTGCCTTCATAAATTTCTTGACAATTTGCCTGAAGGTCAATCGGCAATGAAATAATAGAAATCATAGGCCTGGAACAATATATGGGGATAATGATTTAATGAATATTTACCCTGCATTGTAATTTGATTTTATGTATATATGCAGTAGGAAATATGATTCAGGATGCAAATTTCGTAAAGCATATAATAGTCTTAAGATGCATTTAGTAAGTGTGAGAGTTAGAAAGAACCGATGAAAATCTCAGAACTCCTGACCCCAGGTTATATATTTTGCATTGAGTTAAATTTCACTACTCAGTTTGTGTCAAATAAAGTATCATTTGTTAGTTTACAAGTCCTACTCAAATGCCATTGCATCATGTATCCTGCTTATTCAGACTATGGTGCAATTATGGTTGATTGGAAAACAAGGCACGAATCTCTCTCTCTCTTACATCTGCCTTTTGAAATAGCTTCGTTTGCTTTTATATTTACTCTGGACTTTGGCCATGTGATTCCTTTTATTAGCTTACTGAAGCTGTGGTAACATAGCTCAACAGACTGTGTGACTTCAGCAATGCAAATTGATTTCTTGCAAACTGATTTTTCTCCCAGATCCAGTAGCTGGAAGCCCAGGTCAGGTGTTCAGTGTGAAAGGGTTCTGGTGAAGGATGTCTCCCTGTGTGATCATCTGTTTTCCATAGCTCAAGAAAAAACTAATGGAGATCAAGACCTCAAGAGACTATGAGAGCACTAATGCCACCAGACCAGAGTCTTCCTTCATGATTTAATTACCTTCCAACAGCTTCATCTCCAAATACCACCATTTAAGGCATGATAAATGTCAACACAAATTTGGAGAACATGAATATTTCAATATTCCATCCATCATTCTGTAGCCAATGAATAAGTCAGTAGTAGGCATGATTCAGGTAGCTCTCTGAGAAGGATTCGTGTGGATGAGCCTATTTTCACTAACCAGGTCTTCTGATCCTTGTCAGCAACTCCTCCAAGGACTCTCAGTTCACCTACTGGATGATGAAAGATATGGGGCTGTCCCAAGGCATCCTTGATGACCCAAGCATTTTAAGGTATATGCACAAAATCCTGAGAAGACCAGCATTACCACTGTCTGAGACGAGTATAAGTTGCTATTTCTAGACCTTTGAAGCCCTCTTGTCTGCTTTAGTTCATTTTGTCCTATCATGTGCAAGTGTGGTTTAGGATATCCGGAAGCTGTATCACTGTCTTTCAACATGATCCCTCTGTGGGTTTCTGAATTCCACTCCAGATCCTAACTGATTGGATTCTTTGTCTAAGTTCTGACACTTTAGTAACAGGAACACAGCTCCCTAGCTTTATTTCTGCCATTCTTCTTCTTCTAGACTTTGTTCACTGTAGTGAAAGATACGAAGACATGTGACTTTACCTTCACCTAGGCAGACCTATCAATGCTGGAGATAATCTTGGTGACCTGACACCGAGTATCAACACAGTTCCAAGTAGCCATTGTGTCACTAGCTGCCTGCACCACTCAAATGTCAACATCAGTACATACATAATCTGAGCTCCTTGTGCACCATGCATGGTGATATGAGTGACCTTGGAGAGTCCTTTTACTAAGCATCTGCCACAGAAAAGAAGCCTCAATTGTATGATTGCATTCGCAAGACTTAGTAAAGCAGGCCCTTCTAGAAGGAGTGGGGTTGGTAGTTCTAAACTCAAAGTCATGGGTGGAGCTGTGTGTGGCCCATTTCTTCACTATGTGCACAGTTGCTTGGGAGAGGACAACAAAAAAGCAAAACCGTGCTCTGGGTCTTACTAGCAGCTAATCTCCACTTGAGCTGACTGAACTATGGCTTTAGTGGCTTCTTTCTCAGTTCTGTAATGTTACATAAACATTTCATACTTCAGTTCACAGGAGAAAAGCTAGCTCAGTATTCAAGGTGAGTGTTTCATGATCTAAAAAAAAGATATGAGGCATAATTCTCTCATTAAACTGGTTGAATAAAGCTGGTCTATCATAAGACCTGTATAGAGTAGTTATAGTGTATACTATAATAAGACCTGTATAGAGTAGTCATAGTGTATACTATAATAAGACCTGTATAGAGTAGTCATAGTGTATACTNTAATAAGACCTGTATAGAGTAGTCATAGTGTATACTATAATAAGACCTGTATAGAGTAGTTATAGTGTATACTATAATAAGACCTGTATAGAGTAGTCACAGTGTATACTATAATAACTACTTAGCTTAGTGGGTTATACCTTTTGGTTTAATCTTAAATGATGAAATGACTTACTACTATGACAAGATGAGAGGAAAAAATATCCACAGGAATATCTCCTAAGGTCCTTGCAAGAGAAGTGATGTTATTCATGGCTCCTCTTCCAGTTGGTCACTAGTGGTGCCCAACATATATTACAACTAAATCCAGCAGAGCTTTAGTCACTTGGAGAGACTGACACACAAAGTACACATAGCTTCATTTTTATAAAAGCTATCCAATATTTATTGCGTGTGTAAGAAATAAGCTTTGTGATTTTATATTTTTATCTTGGCTTTTTATGAGAAAGGTATTCATTGTGTCTATGGTTTTTACAATATACAAAAATGTAATTTTTTACATTTTGTATATTGTAAAAGGAAAAAAATGAATTAAATATCGATGTAACTTATTTCATTGTTAAAGAAAGCTAAATATACTAGGAGTTACAAGTGATAAAAATTATATTCACTAGTGTTATGGTATAGACCTTGGGTCCCCCAGTGATTCCTAGATGGTAAACTTGGTTTCCAGGTCAAGAGGCTGAGGGGAAGGTGGTGGTGCTATAGGAGGTACAGCCTAGTGGAAGGGAAACTTACTGTGGACATCTTAACAAATCCTGGAAGCCAACCATTTTCTTTCTCTCTGCCTCCCTGCTTCCTTGAAACAATAGAGTTTTCTCCAAAATGCTTCCTGCCATAATTTTCTGTCTTGACTGAAGTGAAAGTTATGGTACCAAGAAACCACGAACTGAAAACTCCAAAGCAATGATTAAAGAGGGGTCTCTCCTACTCTAAGTGGTTCATGTCAGTGACAGAATCTACAGTATGCATGCTCTATAAATGAGGCTCTGCATCAGTGACACAGTACTGAACACTGCTCAGTATCTTGGAATTCTCAGATCCAGCATTTATTCTCTATATACTGATGCCACGTATCACAGTGTGCTGTTGAACTAACCTCAAGAAATAACTAAAGCTACTTGCCAATTGCTGTCAGAAAGAACAGCTCGATTTTCTTTTTGCCAGTACAAACTCATCAGTTTTGGCAAATGTCCTTCTACACTCAGAGGTAAAATGCTAAAAATTCTGCCCAACACATTGACTTCGCTGTATGTGGGAACGTTAACTGGTGAAGCCACCCGGATGGTTTCTTACACTGCTCCACAACACGAATCTTCTAAAAGCCTTGTAAGTTTTATGACAAAGGTGATAAAGAAGAGTAAGTTCTGTCTGTAAAATATCTCAAGTCAGATCAAGCCGTTTATGTTTTATGATAGAGAGCTCTGTGACTTCATTAAAGCTTTTGTTCAAATAACTGAATCAATCCAAAAAGCCTGTCACAAAACACACAAGCAGAATCATCTTTGTAGAGATACAAATATGTGATATACTCATCCATCTAGGAAAAAATACAAATATAGTTCTTTGGCTTTTATATAAGGATATCATTTTGTCAGACCACACAGTTAGAAATCAAATCAGCTATCCAATAGAAACACAGAAAACCCTGGTGCCAAGCATTGCAGATGTAGTCAAAGTCGGCCACCAGTTCACAAAAGTCTATAAATTTACATTAGGTGGTAACTCCTCTGCTGGAAACAAAATAAAAGCTGAACAGAGAGAACCAAATCAAGTACTAGTGGACATTTCTACTGCCCCAACACAGAATGGAAGCAGTGTTGGGAAACCATGAGCTGCTGGGGCCTGGAAGGTGTCAGAGAAGCTCATGCCCAAACAGCAGGAGGGAGTTACGTGCTCCATGAAAGATGTAAGATTGTTAAGATTGCTAGGGATATTAGCCCAGTGCCCAGACAACCTTGTTTTCACGCTCTCAAGTCCTCCTCAAGGAACAAAATAAATCTGTGGTCACAAACACACGGGGCAATTAAAAGAACAAAAGAAAGTATAGCCAAGGGGATGTGGGCAGGGCTACACATGTAAAACAGAGTGATGTCTCAATTTCCACAGCGCTAACCTAGTACCTTTCTTTACGATAAAAAAAAAAAAGACCTTATGATTTAAAACATTGAGTATTCTACAGCCACTTACTTCCCTCCAGATGTGCACATGTGCACTGAAGAATTGCTTCTGGCACAACATACACACTATGAAAGAACAGAAACACTTCATGTGGACTTTGACGAAGGTCCGCAGACTCATACGGCAGAATACACAGGAGTTAAATGGATGAGCAGAAGCATCAGGAGTCAGTAGCAGAATCTAGGCAAAACTTTACTGAGTTACTCTCTCACCTGCTTAAAATAGCTATTGCATAACATTTAAAGTTAGTGAAACAAAGAGTGGAGGAGAGTCATCTGGCAATGTTAAACAAACAATCCCCCCACATTGGAGAACTGGATGGAAGGGCCTCCCAAAAGCAAAGGGAGGTGCACAGGACCCACCGTCCTACTTGCTGTGTGCAGTAAGGGAAATGAAGTCAGGATAACAAAGGTGCACCTGGCCATCAATGTTACTGCAGCATATTTACAAGATTAGTACTGCAGCATATTTACAAGATTAGTACTGCAGCATATTTACAAGATTAGTACTGCAGCATATTTACAAG